>JACEII010000192.1:68331-296745 GCA_014332785.1 Antheraea mylitta
ATGCGGTATAAATCCTCATCGTACTAAAGTGCTGGGGCACAGTTATATAATTATTTTTAGAGACTATATTTAATCTGTTAAAATTCTATAAAGTCACTGCCTAATTCTTGTCTTTGCCTGCACTCCTGCAGATTGACAATCATCAATTATCTGAACGTGTTGCATTATCCTAACTATTATTACAAATGGAGACTGAGGTTATTCCTTTGAACCGATCACCGTGAAATTTTGCGTCCACGTTGTTAAGAGTTGAGAAAAGGATATTAAGAAAAGAGTAATATTACCGAGGAATAGTTCCAGTTTCTATTAGTGCGATAGAGTTGCGGCTAAAAGTGAGTGTGATAATCAGTTCAAAACGTATTTTTCTTCGAAAGTTTTTTTTCACAACTTGAAGAATCGATTTTCTCTATCTTCTATGAAATAAGTTATGCATCTTCCTTTTTACATTTTTGCACATAAAGTTTCTGGAAGAAGTTCTTCAAATGTTAGTAAAAATTGTATTGAGAGTCGTTGCGTAATTTAGAAAAACTATGCAAAAATTCATACGGATAACCTGTTTTGTTTTATATTATATACCTATTGAAGGATACGTTTATGTTGAGTCTTATAATTACGTGTAATGTGAATTATGATGAGTATCCGACCTAGGGTAACGCTGCTCTGTGAAGTGGAGCAGAGGGCGGGCGGGCGGTGGTGGCGGCGCAGAGTCGGCTGCTCGGGCGCATTTAGAACCACTTGAGATCCCTGCGTTACGTCTGCGCCGGCGCCGCACCGCCGCGCTCTTAGTCTTGCGGTACACTATCAGCTGTTCACGCCCGCGATATACATATCTATATTACTTCAATATTTGGCACCTAAATCTATAACGTCTGTAATCTTGCCAATATACACGGGTGAGGTTTCGTAAAATACGTGACATCATCATGAATAAACAACCATTACATTTACCACATTATATACCGCAAAAAAGTTAACTAACTTTATATTATCAAGCTTCTTCTAATCATATGAGTTTGTTGTGCGTCACTCGCGGTTTACTATTATTGTATTGTTACCGATTGTAACCAATAACAAAATGACAAATATTCATAAAAATAATACCTTTACTAAGTTAGTTCAATTATCAAACCCACAGAGAATCACATAGAGGGTTACCTCTAAAAATATTACTCTTTACCTTCATTAAATTAATTAATATGACAAAAAAGAATTCCCTCGTAATTATGGTGGAGAACTATTTATGTCGAACTGAACTCTAAAGATATATAGTTCATTAAAAACAGAAGTACATAATGAAACTTTAAAACAAGTAGTTAATATCGTTTACTCGCTACTACAACTGAATTGTTTGTAATGACAAATAAACTGATAATATTTAAAATTAGCTACGATATACATAAAGTTTATCATTATTTTAGCGCAAGCGATCGCTACATTAAAGCTAAATACACCAGAAGGTATTCTGTTGTAATAGGCGCAGTGCGGGGGTGTATAGTTATAGCGTATCGCGCGCGGTGTCCGCATGCCTGTTGCATCACCAATAATAACATTGAGAGGCGTCTAGAGGTGACGTGATCCCGTATCTGGTATCGCACGCGATAATCAATCGATATTCATTACGCGCCGCACACAAACAACCACTCAGAGAGTGCTCTAACATCTATATTAAATCTAGCATCGGTTTTACTAACTTCATGGTACGTTACTGGTTGTACAAGACACTTTTTCAAGGATTTATGGCAATTAGTGTCTTATTGTTTGTCGAGTTACCTAGTTGAATAATACTTATACATTTAGTAATTGCAAAAAAAAACTAATTATTCTATTATATTTCCAAAATTAATTGGCTTGAAGCCTGATGTTTATCCCCAAAAATCATAACTGTTAACATAACTAAGGTTACATTTAACCCTAACAACTGTCTAAAAATATTCATGGAGTTTATAACTAATCAGCCAATAGACTTTCTATTGCCAGTATGAAAAAACGCAACATATACATATGGCCTAACCATGTTTGATAAATATTCAAGGTAATGGTGCAGGTTTAATATAATGCAAAACACGTGTGCACGAACACGCACCGCCTTCTATGCCATAATAAAATTGCAAAACTATTGTCTGTAGATACATTGAGTGTATTTCCTCAAAACTGATGTAGATGATTTTGGGATGTAACAGAATACATGTTTTTTTAAAAGTTGTTTGTCATTACAACGCTAATCAATAAAAAAACTTGTGCGAAACTTGATCAGATTCCTTTACGCTTCATTGGGTTCATAGAAAAATCTCTATTTAGATACTTAACTACTCAGCTCAGTAGACTTTGTAAAAATGTCAAACGACGGATTTCGTTAGTTGAAGTTATCTTAGTGACATGATAATCACGGCGGACTACATAAAAGACAGATACTCCTTTCTAAGTTACAACTGCATTTTTTAAAGTTTACGTCAATTATTGATGGATTATGTGCTAACATTATTCGTATATACGAATACAAACGAATGTTAATATTACTTGAGTAGGATATCATTCCAGTGATAGATATATATTATAACGGTCACTAGTCATAAATATCACATTACATTTTTATTATTCTATCACCGTGCCTGTCTGTCTATCTGCCGGTTTGTATATTTTTTTTTTTTTTTTATAAACTTTTGTAAACCGTTTATGTCATTCTCACAATAGTTGATTACTATCCATATTACTATAAGTCGTCACTAGGTGACGCTAAAGTTTGTGATTATTGCTTTTATATTGTAATACACTAAGGAATCAATCACGAGCTATTGCTATTAAGAACCAAAATTAAAACTATCCCAAACCACCGCTCAGAGCATAAACATAATGTTAATATATTATACAAGGCAACATTATCGTCTCTTAGAGTGCTTATAACTCGGAAACCATTGAACCAATGTGCTTTTCAAATCATGGTTGTATCCTCTGGGTAAATTTTAGCATAGATTTAGGTACATTCGGTTATATATGAAATAAGTCACGGTGTTAAAAGTAAATACAGTGTATATAGAATATATGTTTGTATAATTCGCCTAATCCTTTTTTTTTCGCAATGTCTACGCTGTTGACCCAGCAAGGTCTTAACAGCTTCACCGGACTACTAAGGCGAGCGCTTAAGGCACTCAGCCGATTTTATTGTGGCAACCAGCTCAAGGGTGCACGGCACACCTCGGCTTGGCTGTTGCCTGCTGCATGCAAAATCGCGACCTATCTTAACTAACTATTCATATATGTATGAGTTGTTGAAACGTATATGTGTACCAAGCATACACGTCTCAACAACTCCTCCATATATTTAATATCGGAAAATTGAGAGTTTTTCAGTTCGATGAGGGAAAAAAGTAAACCCTTCCCACTTTCATGTGTAAGCGTGTAGGCGTGCACGTGTGTGGCGGTGATCGTGTAGTGTTGTAGCAGTGATGTATATTTGTGTGTCACTGTATCGCGCAACGCCTAATCCATTACAATTATTAATCAGTACAACGGAATAAACCATTATTTAGGATACAAATACGGTATTATACGGTACGGTAGTACTACAACGATGGCTTTCTTTTTGTGAAATCATCTAAAATGTTAAACGCAATATGTGAAATATCTTTTTAATTAAATTATTTTTTCAACTTAATCCAGTTTCTGGCGTTCAATTTGGTCTCAATGGTAAGCATATAAATATTACATTTAAAGAGGCCACAATTAAATGTAAATTTCGTAAATTATGCACCACGTGGGTAGAGTCGTGTGTTTTTATACAATATTGAGCTCGGGACTTAATGTGTGTGGAGAGGAATATCTTTGTCGACTGAGCCGAAGGAATGATGGAGGTTTTGAAGTTTTTTACAGTTAAATGCATTTTTTTGGATTACGCGGTGAGGGCAAAGAGTTCTCAAGTGGTCGCGTTTGTCAGCGCGGCGTTGCAGCGATCTGGTCTGCAAGCGCCGAGGCGGCAGGTGCTCCGGCCACTTGACGACACATGCGGCACTCCATGAGATGCTTCTATGTTTTTTATTATGGGAACCGATCGTGTACCGTTATTTCCCATAACCACGTTCGCTATCTGTTGTACCGTAATTCGCTAACACATGAAATTTGAAGTGGCTGCTATACTGATCTCTCATCACCAGCCGAGAAACACCTCGCTAATAGACAACACTATGGAGACCTGAATAACGTTATGTGGTACGGCAAGGCTTTACAGAATTTATAGCAGGTACGTATATAATACCAAATGCTGCAGTCAATTTAAATCTATGCTGTGCCCTGTGTTCCTTGTAACATTTTTTTTCGAATTGATTACGCTGTTGATATAGCAAGGATTTAACAGCTTCACCAGACTACAATTCTTTGTAACGAGTTTTTCCTCTCTTAAATACTTTAAAGATTAAATAAATGCAAGCATACATACACCTCTACTGTATTTTATTTTTAATCGTAAATTACTTGTTATTATTCTAGTTCAAAGGTTTTATTAAAACTAGTAATTATTTTCTTTTATTTTACGTATCTCATAATAAAGCAGTTTGACTCTTATAGCAAATTTTTATGATTTTACGACGAACCTGAATACTAAAAATTTTGATCATTCAGTATTCACAGGCTTGAAATTTGGTATAAAGGGTGCTTATTTTGTTGGCATAAGAATATATCCGAAATACGTAGGTAATTCAAATGTTGTATAAAATACGCGATAAATTTATGTTTACTGTTATTTTCATACAATAGTGTAGTAAGCGAGCGATTCGATGGGGCTATGATGCTCACAACCAGGTACAATTTTTTTTTAAGTCATAAGAGGCAAACGAACAGACGGGTCACCTGATGTTAAGCGATCACCGCCGTCCATAGACATTTGCAACACCAGTGGAGTCGCAAGTGTGTTGCCTGCCTTTGTTTGCGGGAAAGAGGATGGGGGAGAGGAGTAGGGAGGAGCGAGGAGAAGGGAGGTGGGCCTTCGGCGCTCTCATTGACCAAACGAAACGTAACAATGCAAGCACTGTTACTTCACGTCGGTTTTCTGTGAGAGGGTGGCACCACCCCGGGCGAACCGACCCATTCATAAGCCTATACCTCGATACAATACCTAGAGCTAGAGAATATCTATGCATGTAAGCACAGAATCTTTAGGGCGTGGGCTTTACGCGAAATAATTATTAATTATTTCTAGAAAAAGCTGATAACATTTTTCAGGTCTACGTACAACCAAATCTTATGTCGAATCTTTACGATACGATATACATCGTAGACTATATGAATAATAAATATTTGGTCACATTTTTGTAGGTAATTTTCTACATTCACATTGAAGTCGTAATATATTATGATTTAATTGACATTAATGTCCAATTTGGACTATTTTATATACGTAATTATTACTTACGCTCGCCGCTCTATAATTACATTTTTTTTGTCTCATAATTTCCTTCTTACTCACATTTTATTACGTTTTAAAAAAATAATATCTTTCATAGACAATCAATTCCAATTAATTATACCTATTCTCCGTATACAAAAATTCATTAAAATCAGCCATGAATAAATATTAATTACAATGTTTGTACTTTTCTTTTTGCTAAAAGTTTCAAGTAACCCACTGAAACAACCGATAAACTTATTTTCTGTGTGCGACATCTCATTAAAATCGGTAATGATGTTTTGGAATTAAATCTATAAATACCATCAGACGAATAAAAGAAATTAACTGCGCACACATTATTAGCGGACTTTGTATTAGGTGTTTATTATAATAAAAAAAATACAAATAATACTTCACATATGTTGATATTATATTTACGAAATTGATTAATACATCGTTTAGATAGACGGTCAGACTAAGAAATAAATTAAAAAAACTAATATTTAGCTAACAGAACTTCATCCTCGCTCGCCCGCTCGCATCGGAAGACTCAACATCGAGCTGATGATGCTCCGTGATGAAACGAAACACGTGTAATCGATTGTCGAGCTTACACGTAAATCTACAACATATTTATATCATTTTTTTAAATAATTGTTATACTTATATTAATTATATTTTGTATAATTAATATATAAAAAATATATATTAATTGATTTTCTTTTTGTTGTAGGTAAATGTAGTGGTGGTCAATCAATTCCTAGCGGAAATACAAAGTACCGTCCACTATAATATTAATAACAAAAATGTATATTCATTTGAGGTAACAAAATAATTAACATTGTGTATCTGAAATCCGAAGCAATATTATAAATGCCTGCATGAGTTTGTTTGTTTGTTTCACTTTAAAGCCTTCACTAGCGAACCGATCGTCATGAATGCATGCACGTAGTCAGAGATACATAAAAGGGCATCTTATGCTTTGCACACACAAAAAAATATTCGAGGGATTGCATTGCAATTCATCAAATCAAATTGTTTTAATGCGAACAAAGCCGTGCATAAAAGCTAGTATTATATAACTAGATATAAAGAGGAAATTAACAACGTGTGTAATTATGACAATAATGATATGATTTAACATTACAATTCGATATGAAATTGCTTGCGCAATCAAAGTTCTCGAAGGTAAAATGACATTGCATACAAAATTACACTATTACCTATTACTAACATGTACACAAAAGTTACCTATATCGTAATATAAAATTAAACTGTCTGTTATTTGTTCGGATAATCTTCGAAATGGCCAAACCGATTTAGATGATCGAGGATTATTCATATTATACTACATTACGCTTTTCCACAAGGCCTAAGCAGTAGTTATAGATACTGTTGAAATGAAACATTAAAAAAAAAACAAGTTGCGGGCTACGATTTGTAAATCGATAATAAACCAAATAGGTATTTTAATATTTTTATCAGTATTTAAAGCTATAACTTTTGTTCGAGCCCCTTCGTTTGCATATTTATTTATATATTTCTTAGGTAAGTATACGCTATCTTGAATTCTTAACATGAATATTACTTGTTTAACGCATAAATTACTGAACGGAAATTTGCCAAAGTATAGCGATAAGTGACAAATATGTTGGAAAAACTCCTGCCTGCTCAAAGCTATGTCGGAGTGAGCTGCATAAACTGTTATACTAGTTAGACGAACTCAAATGAAGTCACGCGTGGAAACATATGTCTATATTCTCCTAGATGTTTAAAAGTTTATCGCACGTATGTCGAATAACATGTCGCAACAAAAAGAGCCATGTGAAAATGTTCCTACATATAGAAACTAACAGTCGTAAAACTTCGTTCTATATCGTTTAGTTCAAGTTTATTTAGTATTATTGTTAGTCATACTAGGGATGTAACATATTGTAAGTTAATGAATTGGCAACATTATCTATGGATCGGGGACTCACCAATGACTCCATTAATAGTAGTGATAGCAAAAAGAGTGTCGGCGCGTGCGCAACGCGTTTCGCTCATCATTAACGACATCTGTCGGAGATGTGGGGGAGGGTGGATCATATAGGGAATGGGGAGAGGGGGCGACGGGGAACCGCTCGGCAACATCCCTGCGAGATTAGATAAGCGTTGAAATATTACTAGATGTGTCTAATAAAGCGTGCGCCTGCTCATACGGGCTGAACGATACAAATTATCATTTTTTTCCGTTAGTAATCGATTTAGTAACATTACACCCACATTCTGCTTGTATCGTTTATTGAACGAGTAAGTAACAGTATTGTTCATATTTTGATAGAGCGCTGGTAACAGAAAATCACTTTGGGTTAGTTACTATAGTCGTATGGTTAAATATAATGCGAGCAATTCCGTCCTTAATTTAATATAATATAATTTATTATAATTTAATTTATATAAAAATATACATTTGTGGACAATTTTGAAAAACATACACAAATTTGGACAATATTGTTTCATAATTTTCTAAAGAATTCATCTTTAGGTAATTTAAATTTTATCAAATTGAAGCTATATAAGTCCAGTTAAAAGTATATAAAGAAAACATACTTTTTAAAATAATGAATATGCTAACGGTATGCATCTCGTGACTTGCGTACATTTAATAAAGTCATACAAAATATATTCTTTAGTATAAATTGTTATGAAAATTCACTAAAAGATACAATAAAATATACTCATAATAAATCTCATTTTTTCGAAATAAAAAGTTAATATATTTAGAATATAATTCATAAATAGTTATACAAAAAATTAGCAACATGTTTATTACTACAAATTATATTTTACTTTACGTAATTTTTTAAAGCGTTCGTTCTCCATGCCTTTTATATATCAAAATGAAGCACTATGTTTTTTTAATTATGACACTTGACAGTGTAATTAATGTGAGGTGGAAACATAATTATGTTTAGTTAATATTATAATGTTCCGGCGTGAACAATGTGCGCAGAGGAGGTCGCGCCATCACTTCACTATTGCTAATTAGGTACGCGTTATTCATTTATAACCAAGTTTGACTTTCCGAAATGATTTATTACTATGATATTCACAAAGATATCCGCTTCTATTAGCTAGTTTTGTTTATTAATAAAACAAACTAGAACATAGGTATTATGCACCTACTAGCACTGCCCGCAACTTCTTCCGCTTGGTATTTAATGGAAAAAATAGTGATTAATTAAACAATAATGAATGTATATCTGTATATTTTGTTTATTTGTAACACTTTCGGGATACGGCGATATACTCAAAACAACAGTTAGCTGTGCTTCAGGTACTTGCTAGTTTTATATAATCTACATGTAGATCCTCGAAAGTTTGAATCTAAAGTAATTTGGCGTGATGGTTTCACTCGGTAGTAAGTCTTAAACCGAATATAAACCTTATCAGTAGAATTTAAGAAAAACTTGTTCATATCACATTTAGTCAAAAAAATAACAAAAATACGACACAAATCTGCTTACGGCGAAAGCAGATGATAATACACTAGGTATAGAATTTTTATAATACATCAACTAAATAAGTGAATACAGTGTAACCGGAAAGGAAAAAACATCAAGTTAATAACATTTCCTCCCCCATAGAACAAAACAGAAAGAAATAGAATAAGCGAACATATTTATATAATTATCTAATTTAAATAAAAAATTTCTAATTAATTTATATTAATAATTAGACTGAATTAAAGTAGCGATAATTTGAGGCACACTGCGTCTAACTGGCGTCACCGTCTCAGTCGGCCTATAATTGTAATCAAACTAATCTATAACTGTAATAGAACAGTAAATAGAACCTGTGTATTAAATATATCGAAGACAAAACACTCTGGAAACCTTTAGAACCGCTGTTCTGAAATATTACTTTTATAAACACTACTCTTAATATCATTAGTACTTATTATTTAGGTCAACATGTAACACGCCATTATGCGCTGGATCTTTCGCAGTTTGTGTATTAACAATGAATAAGTATTAAATTATTAAGTATATTTGAGTTGATTATTCATAAAAGATTCTCCATTTTAGAGTAAATGTTAAACATTGGATTAAGGAACTGAATATATGAACACATTTATATACTAACTTAATTTATTTCAATTAATTCGAATTAATTTATAAATTCTAATTTTATCCATTTTCTATATTCATCGCTTCATTTGTATGTAGGTATAGGATGATTAAATCTCACGTATCTATGTGTTTATGTTACAGACGTAGACGAAATATCATAAATTGTCATAATGTTTACATTATAATTAACATAGTGATCACTGCATATACTCGTTTCGTATTTAAAATGCACACATTTACTTAATGGATACCTATTAAATAAACTATTTTAAATTTTTCAAAGAAAAATGATTGGGACTTTGCTCTGTTTTTAACAATAATCATTTACTTGAAAGATCAACATTGCTAATGATTTACAGATAATATTTAAATAAGTATATATACCTACGTTATGTGATTATTAAAGTTATAAAAGAACTAAACAGTTATGTCTTATAATACGATCAATAATTACCTAATTTGAAGGAGTAGGAAATATACAGGAAATATACATTTTGTTAGGCACCATTACGGAAGGAACCACAAACAAACAAACTATTACACATTACCATAACTTTTTTTATGAAAGTACTAGTGGCCGAACTTTCTATCATAACTCTACTTTATGAAGTATAGTATATAGTCCTCAATAATAATCACGGATATCTGTACTAACGTATATAACGTTCCTTTCACATCTAATGAATTGTAGTTAATAATAAATAAATCCCAATGTTCAATAAGCGTCATAATGTCCACGGAATGTGCAGGATTTTTGTTACTGAGTTCATTAGCTAGCTGGAGTGTTATTAAAAAATTAAATTGGAGGTGTAGTCCGCAAAGTAAATATCTGTTCTCATATTTATTTTAAATTTTTAAGTACTCTTGATTCAGTAAAATAAAACAATCCGGAACGTCGATATACATTTGACAAAACAAAATAAAACGACACATACTAACGAAGGCGGTTTCATGTTCACATGCATTATTATTACGTTTACAATTTACGCGCGCGACGCGTACAAAATAAAAACGTAACTCGCGGCTCTACTAAAAGCATCGATGTAAAGTAAAAGAGAAAAAACTCGAGCGGGCGGGAAATGCCCCGCGCAGCCTGCGAGCGCCGCCTTCCGGCCCCGCCTCGCGGACCGGTCCCTGACTCCCGCCGCCCACCGCGCCCCTCACCGCCGCATACCACACGGGTTTCTTGTAATTTATCATAACTAGGGTGACCACCAATTACTGTTATTTCATCTGGTATTGTCACGATTATTTACCAATCTAATCTATTCAATTGCAAGTTAATAATTCTAACAGATAAATTGATTTCAGTTTTATTGATTATGTATTCGCTCAATTGCCTTCGAATGGTATGTAACAGGTTTTATCAACATTATTTCGAATCGTACAGAATTACCTATTTAAAACTATATTACTTGCCTATTAATACACTATATAATTACACATTTAATTCATCATTACCGATGTACATTATTCTGTTACATATTTCAGTATAATCAATATTAGGCAGATATCATTTTATCGAAATGTCAAAAGAAGAACGAAAACATTCGTTAATTTATTGAGTTCTTTCGTTTATAAAGTGAGTATTATATTGTTGTATTTATTGTTTAAACTAATGAAAAGGTATCCATTAATTAATATTCAAGATGAGCTGCTTGTTGTAGTTTCATTCGTGCTTGATTTTTCACATCCTCAACACCTGATAACAAACTCAGGGTTCGCCCATGTTATTACTTTGCTTTAATTTAGCGTAATTCTCTGACTTAAATATTTATGGTAACTGGTCTACTGCACGCGGAGGGTCACGACATGATGTTGGAAAGCTTTCTTAATAAGTACGCTATACATTGGAAACATAATTATTCTATGTACTTTGTTCTTACTATATATTTCTATAACAAATGTGATTTTCACTATCTTTAAAACACCTTAATATGTTCTTAAGGATTTAGGCGTGAGTGATAAGAATAACCATTTGTGCACTTTAGATATACAATGAGATAAGGATCAGCTATAACGATTTTCAATTAATCTTACACAGAAGTTTATTTATAGCTATGGTGCCTTGTAGTTTCAGTCATGTTTAATTTTTTCTACGATAGTCCGTTACAACCCTGCATTACGCCAAAATACCTACACTCTCACACAACCTCGTTCTGGATGAATATATTTACTAGCCTACAATTTGTACGAAAATTGCTTTGGTCCCAAAAATGACCCCTTTATTTTAGATAATCTAACACGTTTCTCAATAAATACGCCATATAATTTATTAAGAATATCTGACGGTTCCAAAAACTGATGGTTTCAAATCAACAAAAAATGATGTCTTGAAACTTATACTATTATTATAAGTTACATATAATGTATTATCATTACCAAGACTTTTATTTTAGGATATCGATTTCGTAAACGTTAACTCTCCACCGAAGATCAAGTTGTAAAAAGTTTAAATGAAATATATTTGTATAGAAAAAATTACGTAGCATTGTCACCCTATTCTGTAGACAATGTATGTGACATGTTACTGTTGCGAATGGTGCTAGTACTCCGCACAGTCCGGACTGAGAGCGAGCCTACCAGCTTGGTCACTGACTCCAACAGCTACACACGAATCTTCAACGCACAGCATGTCACCAAACTTACGTAACCTAAATAACCGTGCATTTGAAGCATTATGCGGCACAGTCGTTGCCCGTTGTATACGATTTTAAAACGTAAAACTGGTTGAGTGAAACGACCTTTTAAATAAGAATATTGATCAGGAAGGCAGCTGTGAGATGACTCGAATATGTTAAATTGTTCTATAGCTATGTTCAATACATAGTCTTTTTTTTTTTCGAAATGACTACGCTATTGACCCAGCAAGGTCTTAACAGCTTCACCGGACTACTAAGGCGAGCGCTTAAGGCACTCAGTCAATTTTATTTTGGCAACCAGCTCAAGGGTGCACGGCACACCTCGGCTTGGCTGTTGCCTGTTGCATGCAAAATCGCGACCTATCTTAGCTAATCTAGCTAACTATTCATATATGTATGAGTTGTTGAAACATATATGTGTACCAAGCATACACGCCTCAACAACTCCTCCGTATATTTATTATCGGAAAATTGAGAGTTTTTCAGTTCGATAAGGGAAAAAAAGTAAACCCTTCCACTTTCATGTGTAAGCGTGTCGGCGTGCACGTGTGTGGGGGTGATCTTGTAGTGTTGTAGCAGAGATGTATATTTGTGTGTCACCGTATCGCGCAAGCAACGCACTCAAGGGCTCCCTACCGAGGGATCGAACCTAGGCTTGAGCCGCTGCCGTGGGAGGCCTAATCGGGTGTGCGGGAGCGAAATTAACCTCCAGACCACGGCGGCGTGATCTGTGGTTACGCGGGCGTGGGCGTGAACACGCTCTGTTTCGAGGGACAGGCTGGTACTGATCGTTCGCTGACGTGATTGGATCAGGAGGGTCGGTAAAAATGTGTCGCGGACGTCTTTTATAACGCGCAGCGTTAGGTACGGGTTCATATTTTGCGGCGGATACCACTAACGGACTGGGATGATTCGCGGCTTTTTCAAAATAACTAAGTGATTTTACGTACGCCCAGATAGAAGGGATCTCTAGGTCTCTATGGAGATCGACTCTCCGGATGTACCACGGGGCACCGGTTACTTTACGTAAAACACGATTTTGGAGAACATGCAGCTTATCAAAGTTATCTTCGGACATATGCGCAAAAACGGGGCAGCTATATGTCATCATACATAGTCTTGAAGCCTGAACCCAAAAAAGATAATGTGACGTTGGAAGTGTTCCCGAACATTGTTAACAAATTTATTTAGAGATTTCATAGTTAAGGTTTATGTAGAATAGAAAACCATTATTGCCCGATGTACATTTAATTAGCTATTAGATTGTGTTAGACAATATAACCAAAGAAAGAAATGTGAAATGCGTACGTAATGGTCATTATAATCTCAGTCACTTGCGTTTGTTATTTACAACTGACAAAAAACTTTGTATGGCTGTGTTTATTTACTCTATGCAGTGTAATAGCATAAGTAACCGCAGTGGGTGGAGTAAAAGAGGGTAAAGGAGGACGCAGTTGAGAAGGCAGCGTGGTAACAATGGCGCGAGGCGCGCCGGACGCATTATCTCGACATCTTGTCAGACAAGCGACAACATTTGTCCGACGGACGATTTGCATTTAATGTACGTTCACAGCGGTTGTACACACACGTACGCAAACTTGTACGATGATTAGTTGTACATACACATATATACGTGAAAGATAACTCATTACCGCTTTACTGTTCTTAATAGTCCATTCTCGTGAACGAATAAAATTTCGTATACAATTTACGTCTAATAAGATTATAGTGATTTTGGAATTACCTATTTATACTAATAAATACAATAAACAACAAATGGAATTTTATATTTTATAATATCTTATACTATATTTAATTGGTTAAGTTATATTCAACCAGAATATCGGCACGGCTCTACATGATGGAATATTAAACGAGCCAATATATTTCCATATGTGCATAATTTGATAATTTTGGTAGATTTTAAAATTATATTTAGATTGGCATGTTAATTCTAATTGTAGTTATGTGAAAAATATTCTGTTCTATATTATTTTAAAATTTATAAATGTACTATATATGACTTTATTAATATATTAAAGTATATTATACTAGTACTTATCCTGTGGTGGAAATTCGACCATAATTTGTAAATCTTTAAGTTTCAAGATTGTTTTGTTTTTTTTTTTCTCGCAAAACACGAAATCTTAAGTTCTTTATAATTGCTGCATACGTATATATTTTTTTATCTTCTTTTTTTAAATCATCTGCATGTGCGCTACAAAACGGTTACTAATATACAAGTTTACGAAAATAGGAAAACTACACCTATGTATTTTATATGGGTACTAGCTGACCCACGTAATTTAATATGCGTCAAATCTGTTACTACCAGTTTCAGTTGTATTTTCAAACGCTATTTTTTTCGAAATGACTACGCTATTGACCTAGCAAGGTCTTAACAGCTTCACCGAACTAGAATTTCCAAACGCAAATAATCTTTAAAAAAACTGGAAGCCGTTAGCAGCACCACCTGCCGGTTCGAATTGAGATAAACCTAACCTATAGGTATATTTTCTTATCTGCTTAGTAACCCCTGACTGGCTTCTGCGTCACTCACCTCCGTACTCATATAATATTCTTGTAGGGCCAGTAGCAGCGATAACGTAATAATTTTACCGGCTTATAATTTTTATTCCGCATTATCTTCTGCCCAACTTCATCAATTAACATGCTCTAAAAATTAATTCTATCTCCATGAAATTCTGCTTGTGTGTGAAATGAAATTCTGAGAAGCGAAGTTAGCCCTGTCATTCAACAACACTGATAATCATAAATAAATATCAATTCCTTGTTTGCAATACGATCGATAGTTAAATGATATGGATATTGTTCTTCAAAAATACTAAAGTCGCGTTAGAAAATTCGAGGATGGGTTAGGAGGATGAAAATTTAAAGTTGTAGGTATTTTTTGATGCCAAATAAGCAAAAAATATTTTAAAAAAGTTTGTCAAGAAAATAGTTTTTTTGTCGCACTATGGATATCCTAATTCCGTATGAAATATACTTTACGAGCTACTCTCATAGCTAAACGTACCAAAAGTACATACAATAATTCATAAAAATCGGTCAAGCTATTTTGGAGGAGTTTAACTACAAACACCGCGACACGAAATTTAGATATGTTAGATATAGTTCACTTTTATAAACAGTAGAACGCGACAATTTTGTCTTACTGAATTATTATTACCATAAATTGGCCTGTCAAATGCTATAGTGGCATCTAGGCGTATTACCTTGCGGCGTTAGTCGGTATCTATAACAGGCGAGAAGCTTGCAGGCATGCAGGATTGCTATCTCTCAGTGGTCACCAATGTTCTAGATTGTACCGAACTTTGCACCAGGCGCTGGTTCTTTATCATGTCACTTCGTCAATTGAAATAGTCCTGTACCGATCGCTCCATAACTGAGTTACAACGCTCAAGTAACTAGCTATCCAAGTCTCTAACGTTCCTTTGTACAGCGGAACAGGATACCTTTAAATAACAATAAAAATCTATGATAGCAACTTTACCCGGAAATATGAGGAACTCATTATAATGTAATAAATTGTTTTTATATTTTTTTAATATAAATTGATCCCTCAACTAAAGAAAGAATATAATCGAAGACAAAATATCAAAAACTTCACTACGTATCTATATACGTAAGTTGTGTTGGTAGCACAGATAGGCTATATAAGGATTGATAGATTTAATAAAATAATTAAAAAATTACTAAATTTTGCACCAGAAGTACTGAAAAGGTATAAATAATTTAAAACATAAAACATCGAAAACCAGAAGTTTAAGCGATATCTTAATCTGTCATGATGTGGTTCTATTGTTTATTCTTAAAGACTGATCATTAAAAAATGTCGTTAATTTGCTGGAATAACTTATCTCGAGTCATTAAGCTCCCGAGTACATGATTGAATAGTACAGTAACATATTCATTAATTCAAAACGTAATTTCGAAATATACTGATAATTCGAAATAAACCAAACAAAGCCAGAAATAATCACATTAAAAGGCATCTATTGTCATTAACACATCTTAATTAACAACTGAACTTCATTTTTATGAATTTTCATAATTCCTTGTGTAAAAATAATATATAAATAACTTTTCCTTCGTTTACTGTCTCTTAGATATTTTAAAACAAATTCAGAAAATAATCCAGTCATCAAGAAAAACCGGCAACAAACTCGATCTGATTTAACTTTTCATGATACATATTTTCACAAACATAGACTTTTTTAAACATTTTTCGTAAATACACAGGGAAGGACGTTATTTCCAGACGTCACCATTGCTCACATATTGATCCACCCTATAATAGCATTCAGACATTGAAGTCCGCTTGACATAGTGCTGAACTTACTATCCGGGAAATCGGTAATCTGCTTCGAAACTTTATTATTTGACGCGACATTACCGACATTATCGTTACTGGTTTAGTGACGCTGTCGCTGCAGAAGATGAATATAGTTTACAGTAGATATTTCAAATGTATATCTGATCATTTTGAACGTTTTTATCTAGAAAAATATAGATAGAATCGACATGTGTGTAACCGCTGTCAGTCACGCGCTCTCTCACTGTTCCCCTCTACCTAATATTCTATATTGAACTAAAATCCTTAATGGTACAAAAGTTATTTTCTTAATTATGGTCAATATCGAAATGGAACATTTATCTTAATATTCATTAAAAGGTCCGTGCGGTGGTGAGGTAGAGGGCGCTCACGTTCTGGAGAACTTGCTGCAGCGATAACTTGTATTTTATTGTTCATCTAAATCGATAAGTGAGCCGATGCATATCCCGCCTGAAATGAACTACTCGTATACACGCGGCGACACAGTTTCTAATGTACCCGGACAACGGTTCTAAACTTGTTATGTCCCTCTTCTAAGACCAAAATATTTTCGCTGATAAGTAACATGAAACGTTTTTTTTATTGTATTCGGTATCATATAGTCATCGCTATCATGCTAGTCTGGAAGGTTGTTGAATATACAGTACAGGTACCGCCAAGCTCCCAAATTGCTACTAACCTAAGAATCAGTGTGACGGCTTTATCACGATCTGTATGGTTCATTATTGGATATTCATTGGCTGTTCCCGGATAGCTACACACCTATATATATAACTACATTATCATGGGCCAACAGTGATACTTGGAAGAGAAAACTCTAACACATTTGACGCAAACTGGCTGGCAAAAGGCATCGACTTAATTACATTACGTTGCGCTTGACGATCAATTTAATTGAAACGTTTAATTAATAAATTATGTTTCATGAATAGTCTGCAATAATACGGTAATTCCCAAATAACTCTAGGTATACTAATTACCTCCTTTACAATGGATCGATTTACCTTTGATTTACTAAACGGCACCTGAAATCTTGTGCTTACTTGAATAGCGTGGTTACATGAGCGATGCAGGTTGAGCACCACTGGAATTCGTGAAGGTATGGAGTAGAATGGAGCGCAGTCGTACGCAACGGGTCACTTGAATTATTATGGTAATGGCTCGATTTCGGTTCTGAGCCGCGTACACTTTCCCATACGTCTGCTGGGAGTTGCCTTATCGAGTGGCGCCTGCGTTAGCCCCCTGGTTCCCTCACAGCGCACACCCCCTCTAACCTCACCGCGCCCCCTCCTCGTCTCGCCGCGTCCCTCGGGTCTGGCGCCGCCGCTCTTAAGCCGCGACAAGTTACTTTTTTTTGTCAACTCTCAAATGTCGAAGGTAATTAATTAGATCGCTGACCCTCTGTGGGAAACTGCTCGATGCCAGTCGAGAGCTTTGCGAGCAGCGTCTTCCTATGCAAATTTACATAGAAATATTCTCTTGTGAATGTCACTACTTGAGAAATACAATTACTCATACGAGGTCTGATATCATGCTTTTGAGACAGTGTATTAATGTTATAATTGATATATGAAACTTTAAAACCGATGGCTATGGTCATAAATACAAGTATATGTGATTGAATATTACATTTTTGATAAATGTATTGAAACAGGAAATAAATACATTATTATTTTGTACACTATTGATTATTGTGTTGTTATCTATTATTATAGAAATAAATAACTCAAACTGCAATATATGACTGAGTCTGTCTCTCTAGCTCACTTATCACGTGATGTACGTCCGATTTTCTATTCTATTCTTTGTAAGGTTATAAATAATGAGTATGCGATTGTAATACAAATACAACGAGAAGCCGTTCTCGAATGCTTATCGAGCTAAACTCACGCGTGATAAGTGAACTAAAGAGACAGACGCACTCGTAAATTTTGCTGACCCAGCTCTTTACTTCTCCCATAATAATATACAATAATCAATATTGTAGTTTTTTCCTGTTACAAACATTCATCAGAAATATAATATTTTCGTTTAGATATTAATAATCTGTAAGTTTCCTAAACACGTGTAATTTATACTTATAAGGAATTTAAGTAAAAAGTTAAAACCTTATTGATATGATCGCTGCGTGTCTCGGTTCTTTTGTTTACCGTCCCGTCTCGTCCGTACACCACCTTTACGTAACGAAGCTCTAACAAATGAGTCAGATGAAAAAAAATGAAATAATGCTCGCTAAATGGCCGGAGCGAGGTTCGTTAAGCCGATCTGTATCTTATGGGTGTCGCGTCGCTAGCGCCACCACCACTTTATACACGATCCACTGCCCCGCACCCATTTCCAAACTTTAGCATAATTTAAAATAATCGACTGTTAAAATATTCCCTTCTATGATACTGTGAGAGTGTTTTTTGTATTTACACCTATAATTGTGCAATGGCTATTTTACATTAAGTCATTGTTTGGAGTTCGTATTTTGTATTCTTTGTATCTGTAATGGTTTACGAGTTACGATGCACCGAAATGACTTATTACTTTAATAATCTTATGTTACGCTTTTCGCGATATATCTACAATATTTTGATCATATTTTATAATACGATTTTAGGATTATGCATTTGAAATATTGAAGAGCTTGTACGAATCGTTGAAACGGTTGTCCATGCGTCTCATTCAAAATTGCATTCCCAATCAGTTTTACTTTATGACAATATATCCTGATTGATTTCTGCAGCACAATATATTACAATAAAATGAATAATGTTTATTTCGAATGTAGAGACAGTATAAATGCACGCAGGGGGATACGTGTTACCCGCTGCCCGGCGCTAAGCAAAGAAGAATCGAGATGCAGCTTTTGTTTGTTAGCTATTAATAACGTTAAAACACGTCGATCTGAGTGGATTAACACATTAATGGCCGCCGTCGCCAGAATAAAAGCATTCTCCGTACTTGTCGGCCTCGGGACGCAGGAATTTGGTGACAAGGTGCGGCGGGATCAATTAGTAGGGTCCGTCGGAGGCCGCGCGCTCCACGATCCCTTTATAACCTTCGTTGGTAATGGGGTAGCCGCTTTTACGATTGCCGCTTGTTATTACTTAACGGCTCGGCTGCCTACAGGACTGATAGTACACGAGTCTGCTATTTGAGCCGGGTAGAGTGTGAGACAACCATCGCGCCACCTACCTTGTCGCTTCAGAAACCAACATTGTGGATTATTATAATTCGTACGTCGGTTATACACGGTTATCTGCATGATGTAAGATTTTCAGGAAATACTCTTCATATCTTTTAAATTTTTCTCATATGTAGATTGAATATTCTACAATCGTTCTCTTCATTATTTGGCATTATTTGCAATTTATTACGAAAATCATTCGTATCATAATAATCAATAATCTTATAAATTCTCCTTAAGAGAAGCACGAAATAGAATAATCCTTCTTGCAGCTTGAATGTATTGTGTGCTTTGTAGATCTACAAGCGTATGCCGATAACAAATATTATGAAAAATCACAACATCATTTGTATTTTTTTTTTATATCATAGGTAGCAAACGAACAGATGGGTCACCTGATGTTAAGTGATTACCGCCGTCCATAGACACTAGCAACACCAGTGGAGTCGCAAGTGTGTTGCCAGCCTTTGTTTCGGGGAAAGCGTAAGGTGGAGAGGAGTAGAGAGGGACCAGGGGTGGGGAGGTAGGCCTCCGGCGCTTTCACTGACCCAGCGAAACGCAACAATGTAAGCACTGTTACTTCACGCCGGTTTTCTGTGATAGGGTAGTACTACCCCGGTCGAGCTGACCTATTCATGCTGAAACCAGTAACAGCTTCATTATATCTCTACCACCTATAAATTATTTTAATCCGGAGCACCATTAAACAATGTGTTTCTAAAATGAATTGTTTACTAATAAAACTCAGTCGCTAATTCACTACTCAATCATTTAAATATATATATTTTCCTGTAACAAATCAGTTACTGGTTGTACTGGTGATATCGAGAGAAGGCTACGTAAATGAATAATGTACTAGCGGGCCAGGCAGACGTTGTCTCGCCTTGATTATAAAAAATTCCTTGACAAACCAAAACCTTCCTCATTAATCAGTTTATCTACTGGTGAAAAACGCATGAAAATTCGCTCAGTAGTTTTTGAGTTTCTCGCGAAGAGACAGACGCGGTAGGAGACTTTGTTTTATACTATGTAATGATTTGATTGATACTATAATGAAGCTATATAATATTTGTCTGTCTCCTGTATATACATGTGAGTACATTGCAATAGCATCGCTTCGAGTATCGGCCCAACCGTCACAGTTTGCGGTTGCGGTCGAGCGGCGGCTGATTCCACCAGATTACTAATGTCATTAACACAAGGCTTTGTTTTGCGAACATGCGATTAACCTCATACCTAAAGCGTAATCTACGTAATGTGTATTTATATCAAATGGCACAGTATAAGCGAGTTCAAATGTGTGAGATAGCGGTGGAACAAAGCATGGTAACTATTGGGTCAAGATGAAGCTTCTTCTATCACCCGCATTATAAGTTTGCTCTAGGCTAAATGTAACCGCATTATCATTTAAAATCGAGTGAGATTAGGAAAAGAGTATTAAAACAATACAGTGAATTAAAAAACCAACATCATTATTATCTTGATTCTTAATCACTTAAATTTTAATATGCATTGTGTGGGCTTAGTAATCTCATAATATCAACTATAGTTGTAGGGTCGCTCACATTTATCTTTCCATACGGAGAAAAGCGAACTGATTATGTTTGGAAGAAAGTGAATATATGAGGAATAGATATTGAATATAAGCTTATAAGTTATCAAGGCGATCACGTTTTACTAGGTTTTCTCATAGTGACAATTTAGTTGGTCTGAGGGCCTTATTTAAAACGTGTATTGTTTAAAACCTCGCCACTCAACAGCTATCTATTCCCACTTACATATAATTGCAAAACATAATGATACTTGATAATTAAAAGCGAGTGATGTTATCAATTCAGTACATATATGTAATATATTTAAGTATGGTTAAGCAATAAGTATACATTACAGGTTACATCAATATCGATATATTACAGAAGAGAACGCATGTGCAGTACCGACGCGACGTGCTGTCTGTCACTCCTCACATCTGTACACATATTTATAAATATTTCAACTTATTTATAAAGATAATAAGCATTGTTTCGAAAGGTCTGACTGCGGTCAGGACATCGTTATGGTTATTACCCTCTAAGAGCAACATTGCTCGTGCCAAAACGTTGTGTAACCACAATCATATTAGTCTGAATCATAACCGTGCTCCTGTTTGAGGTTTTAGATATTGAAGAGACCAATTAACATCGTTTGCGCATCTGCAAAATTTAATCTTTAAAGCAATCTTGTAACAATAAAAGATTTTATGTACGATATAACTTTGTAACTGCAAGGTAAATAATTTAGCATAAATTTAAACTACGTTGTTCGAGCCAGATCAACTAAGTACGTTTAATTCTATCTGTATAATGCACAAACTCAATGTTATTACCGAGATTCTTTCGATACAATGTTAGCTCAACGAAAATAATATAAAATGTAGTATTTAACGAGCGTGCGAGTTCTCGAGCAGACAGTTATTAGAAATAACATCAGAAGTTATTCTTCGCAACCTACTCCTAGTTACAAAAAAAACCTGAAAAAAGACTATGTGTTTCTGCGTGCCGTTTTGCGTTGACGGCGAGAGAACCCGAGTTTGATTTATATTAGGAATAGCTTAATTTGTGAAGATAGTAGTAGTTAGTATATAGCAACACAATCCATCTCGTCTAAGATCACCAAGAAACCTTAAACATAGGTAATAAGCATATATTAGTTGTTGCTAAAACGTACCATCAACAGTGTACGTATACGAAATAACTCACCACGACCAACGAAATGGGAAACAGTTCGTTTACTGATGGAGTTTTAAGAAATAATAACATTGTTTGTCTAGATGATACTATAATGGAGAAAAGAGAGACTGAATTAACATGCATTGTACCAATCGAAAAAGTACTAACAATTTTTATAATTTTGAACGATATGGAGTCTATGGTTTTGGATTTGCATAGTGATATTATTCAATTAGTGTTCAAGCTTTCAAATTGTTTTTATTACGTCTTTTCGCCATTAGCTTATAGTATTAGTTAAGTGTTGAAGGTAGAACATATGTTATTTCAATAATAAGTATTTCATAAAGAATATATAAAGTCCCGTAACGCCGGACAGCACCTAGGGCCGGACACTCGTGTTATTTCGGCAATTCCGAAAGCGAGCAATTTAAGGACGTGCTCTCACATTTTAAAAGTTCAATTTCGGCTTCGGGTTCTACTAGACGCGTATAGCTCACTCACACAGACATGAAAACTGATAAGCGTGGCAGTAATACCGCACTATAAACGACTTTGATACTTTTATAAAATATTACAATACTTACTTATTATTTATGTTCTACTTTTTGTTGTATTTGATGTAATAATACCAAAATAAATTATAGCTTCTCAAGGTCATACTCACTTAAAAACAGTATAACTAAACGTAAATATGTATACGTAATAGACAGAAACATCGACTTTGTGTACACATATTTAGCCCCTTTGTGCCCGATCAAGGCTTAATTTCTCAACATTTTCATGAAGAGTAGTGGTAACTGGATCATAGTTTAGGTAATAGCGAGAAACATCAAGTTGTGCTTAGATGTTTAGTCGCCTAGTGTAGGAGCAAAGTTTCAATTTTTTAAAGTTTGGTGAAAACAGTATTTATGATAATCTTAGTATAGTACTAATAGTTAGAAACATTGAGTTTGCACTCAAAGGCTTAGTGTCAGTTATTAATGTTTCATATTAGGACCAGATGAGAGCTATTTCGTGATATTTTTTTTATATTAATAATAGCTATACACATGAAGTTTGCGCTGTGAAGTTAAGTCTTGTCGTATCAGATAAGAGTATAATTTCTCATAGACCAAGTGAGTGCTGATAACAGAATTTTGGTACTGATAATCACTAGAAACCTCAACTTTGCGATCAGTGGTCTAGCCTTATACAGTCAGATCAACGTTTCATTTTATAGATCATATGAGTAGCTGTATCATGATAATTGAACCTTAGTATTCATAGTAGCTACAAACATCAGGTTTGGGTTCAGATATTTAGGCTCACTCTATCTGATGAAAGTTTCATTTCTCGTGCGTAGATGCGTTAGCTGCGTAAGCGTATCTTTGTCGTGATACTAAAATTTTTGTATAGTATAGAGTAACTAGAAATATAGAGTTTATGCTGAAAAGTATCATAGTGTCTTATTAATGTTTAACTCCTCATGTGCTAGACAAGTGGCTTTATCGTGATAACTGAATTACAGATAGATATTAGCTACAAACATGAGTATGTGCTCAGAGATTTAGATAGGAGAATTTTTAACTTAGCGTTTGCTTCTTTCTATATCAAAAATAATTCTGTGAGCAATATACTAAAAAACACCTGAATTGTAAATTGTAATACCGTTAGTACAACGGGCAGCATATGACGGCCTTTGTGTAAAACGAACCCTAATTCCACCGACAAACTTTGCATCTCTAGCTAAGATACACTTTTCACCAAATGATTCGTTTCATTATAAACAAGACTTGAGAGATCATGTTCTTATAAAGAATAAGCCTTATATTTGATTCTTTTGAAAGATAACATATGTTTGTAAATTCTGCAGCATGTTTATGATATTATTGTATATATTCTGAATAGATAATAAAAATTAATAAAAAGAATGCGAAAACGATATATATCTATTTCTACCCATGAGAGAGTTCCCTAGACGTTTCTAAGAGTCCATTATGAGGCCGTTTTGTTATTGCCTAACGAAAGGAGTACAAACAAGACATATTTATCTCTATCCATCAATGACTTCCATAACAGTTTTTGAAGTGGGTCGTCATCCGATCATTTTGTTCAGTCCTGTGGTAAGCTGTCGTCACTACTAACAAAAGGACTACAAGGACGACATATCTATTTCTACCCGTTAAGGAGTTCGATAACAATTTCTGGAGACCACCATCAGCTCACTTTGTTAAGTCCTGTGGTAAGCTCTCGTCACTACTAACAAGAGGACTACAAAGACGACATATGTATTTCTACCGGTCAACAAGTTCCATAACAGTACCTCAAAACATAAAATATAAAAAGAACTAACGTAATAAAAACTACATTTAGAATTTAGTTTCAACCTAATTACAGTGTCTCTTACTACTAGAAATATAAACCACTATAAAAAGTTGGTTAGTATTTCGAAATGATCAAAACGTTTTGTGAAGTGTATACGTATTTCTACAGCGATTTATTTTTTACCAGTCGAGTGCAAAACGACGTACACGTCCTTACCGTATTGCGCCAGAGCGCGGTCTAATACGACGTGAATCCTTCTTTCATATTTTTGTGTCAATCGAATCTAAATAAAGAAATAAATTAAACCTTATTCCATAGGAGTTAAAGTCTACATATTTAACATAAAATGGTGAAATTTTGTTCACAACAAAATAATTTTTTTCTCAGATGTAGTATACATAACTTGGTTTTTATTTCATGTTATTTAAACTTGATTATATGTAGCATAATCAGGTATTTTTTAATTAAGAAAATCGTAAAATTACTGAGATTTTGATACTAAAATCAGGCTGTTTTGCGCTAGGAGACTATGAAGAATTGATTATTATAAATGAAAACTCATTAGTTTTACAAAACAGTCTTTTTTTTTCGAAATGACTACGCTATTGACCCAGCAAGGTCTTAACAGCTTTACCGAACTATTAAGGCGAGCGCTTAAGGCACTCAGCCGATTTTATTTTGGCAACCAGCTCAAGAGTGCACGGCACACCTCGGCTTGGCTGTTGCCTGTTGCATGCAAAATCGCGACTTATCTAGCTAGCCTAGCTAACTATTCATATATGTATGAGTTGTTGAAACGTATATGTGTACCAAGCATACACGCCTCAACAACTCATATTTATTATAACAACATATTTATTATCGGAAAATTGAGTTTTCAGTTCGATGAGGGAAAAAAGTAAACCCTTCCACTTTCATGTGTAAGCGTGTAGGCGTGCACGTGTGTGGGGGTGATCGTGTAGTATTGTAGCAGTGATGTATATTTGTGTGTCACCGTATCGCGCAAGCAACGCACTCAAGGGCTCCCTACCGAGGGATCAAACCTAGGCTTGAACCGCTGCCGTGGGAGGCCTAATCGGGTGTGCGGGAGCGAAATTAACCCCCAGACCACGGCGGCGTGATCTGTGGTTACGCGGGCGTGGGCGTGAGCACGCTCTGTTTTGAGGGACAGGCTGGTACTGATCGTTCGCTGACGTGATTAAATCAGGAGAGTCGGTAAAAATGTGTCACGGACGTCTTTTATAACGCGCAGCATTAGGTACGGGTTCATAGTTTGCGGCGGATACCACTAACGGACTGGTATGATTCGCGGCTTTTTTAAAATAGCTAATCGTAAGGTATTTTACGTACGCCCAGATAGAAGGGATCTCTAGGTCTCTATGGAGATCGACTCTCCGGATTTACCACGGGGCACCGGTCACTTTACGTAAAACACGATTTTGGAGAACCTGTAGCTTATGAAAGTTATCTTTGGACATGTGCGCAAAAATGGGGCAGCTATATGTCATCACGGGATGGATACACGTCTTATACAAAGTGAGCTTGTGTCTGAGGGGAAAGGGTAACCCGATGAGATTCGAACCAACGTCCCCATCGAAATAAATAAGTCGACATACCGACGATTGCGCCAAGACGAACTAAAAAAAAAACAATCATCCGTACATCATTGTTAAAGGTTCAATGTATCTGTAGTTAGTCATTATGTTTACCAAAGTTTAGTAGTTTTGTTGTAATTCTTGCCGAAAAACAGTGAAAATGGAACTTTTTTGAGAGCACGTCCTTAAGAACAAGTGAAAAGGGAGGGGGGTACATAGTATTAACAAGTGACAGAACGCGGTAAGTCAGTGACGCACGCGGCAACAGTGGGAGAGGTTTTTTGCCATTTTAGGCGGAAGGATACTGCGTCACTTAATATTCAGGTGAGTGTTGTAAAAAAGTATTTGTAATCAGTTAATTATGCTTATTCTATATAAACGTAGTGCTCTATTGATGTTCGTAAGCAACCAACGTTTTTTAAGATTTCTAACCTAGTTTTGAAATGTAATGTAATAATTCTGACGATTTTCTCTTACCTAGTACCGGACATAAAGTAGTCCCTTAACGTCGGACAGTGAATATGTTATTTTTTCTTGCCTGTATTTTTACTTTTTATTATAACTGTCATTCTTTTTTTTTCAGAAGAAAGAAGAACGAAATCAGACAAACAAACAAACAAAGGAGTAAAAACCAAAAATAAAGAAAATAATAAGGCTAAGAAAAAACAGCCACTAAGTGAACCATTACAATTAGAAAAAACTACTTGCGTAGTATGCTTGGAGGATAACGACGAGGACTGGATACAATGTTCCAGTTGCCATAAGTGGACTCATGAAGCTTATGCGGACTTTTCAGAATGTTCATGTGATGGGTGTCAGATGTTTTAAAACTGTTCGGTACTAGGTGCCACTTGCAAAAACTACGTCTTCTTTCACCAAAGTTTGACTTAATGTTTTTTGATACGTCACTGCAGAAATTGCAATTTTGTTTGTTGATTTCGATTTTAATATTTGTTGAGTTACTTAAGTTATCAATAAAGATACTTTTTTCAAAAAGGTTTTTAACTTTTTTTCTAAAAACCTTAAGTGTCCGCCACTGGGGGACTGCCCCCTATATGACAGCTTTCCTAAGCGTACTGGAAAAGGTATTAAAATGTTCAAATTTCAATTGAACCCAAAAGTACGCAAAATTGTGCCTTTTATACCCCGGTATTTGTTAACTAGAAATAAATTTAAAAAGCAGTATCCTCAATGTGGCGTGCGATTCCATCGAATCAAATGATCCAACGAAGTGTAGTGACTCACAGTTAGTAGTACTGCATGCGCGCGTCATATGTTCTCATTACACAGAGCGTTATCCAGGTAACCCGGTTATTGCTAGTATTATTATTGTTTACTATATTATATTGTGTATATAACACATAAATTTGCTTCATTTTTTATTTAAGAAATTGTTAATTTTTATTGTTAAACGTATAAAGTTGGGAAATACGTTTGTAAGGTTTTTTGGCAAGTCCTGTGCCTTGGCGTGTTTGCAGGCCGCATCGCTCTTGTAGCATAGTAAGTTGTTTGAAATAAATCTAGTGTACCGACAGCATTTATACCGACTACCAACAGACGTATTCATTTTTATCACATTCATTTTCAAACTATATCTATAGGTACTAATATTATAGAGAGGTAAAGTTTGTGAGTTTGTGGGTTTGTGAGTTTGTGACGTTGTAGGGGGTAATCTCAGGAACTACTGATCCGATTTGAATAATTATCTTTGTTATACAGCTAATGAGCTGCATCGAGAATGGTTATAGGCTATATATCATCAAGCTAAGATCAATAGGAGCGAAGCATAGATGAAAAATGTTTCAAAATCGGGATGTTTTTTCCTTTTGAGAACTGCTGCGTGTTAGTGTATCTCTTCCACGCGAACGAAGTCGCGGGCAGAGGTTAGTATAATATATATTGGAAGTCTTTCAGTGTATTAGTAAAATCGGTCAAAATAGATTTTCCAGTATATTTTTGTACTCCAGAACAGAGCGTGTTCACAAACTATAATAACTTTTCCTGCCTCCTCAAGATATTTAATTTTATTTTACATTCACATCAAAAGATCCAATGTGCTATATATACTAAGCAAACTTTCCGAACTATTTAAAAAAAATAGTATAAAAGAAGCCACATGGACTTGACAGTGGAGCCTAATATTTCTAGTATTAATTAGTGAATGCGTCAATGACGGCGGCAAGACGACAGGGGTGTTTGGAAGTGTGAGAGTGCGGGCGCGGGCGGCGCGGTATACAACACGGAAAGGCTTTCGAGGCGGCGCTTCAGAGGGCGCGCGCCGACCCGCACTCTGTATCGGAACACACCGAGAGCAACATTTACTGTACTTTCTCATCTATTTAAATTAATAATTCCTTAATGAATTATTTAATAAAATCATACATGAGTTTATTATACGCTTATAACTTTTGGACTATTTTAGCAACGTAATCTCACAGAAATACCGCGAATAGACATTGTATTTAACCGTAAGAACTAAAAAGCACCTATTATTATATTCTAAGCTATATTTGCATTACATTATTAAGTGGAATAGAAACCTTCTGCATCACGACAACGCTTAATATAAAAAACTGTTCCATTGTAATAAATCAGAAACCATAATACAACAAAGTAGTATTCACGATAAAGAATATAATAATAAGATACAATAATCTTGGTGTATCACTGGCACAAGGAAGCAAAGCGCCGGCGCCTCCAATCCATTCAGTGCATTAATGTCCTAATGCACGCCGCCGCCCGCCCGTCCGCCGCACCATACCGCCCGCCCCGCTCCTACTGCTAACTGACCCTTAATATCTCGTCATACAAACTATATCCATCTATACATATAAGTCCCCTATATTAATGTACATCACACTTACAGCCTCTCACATGACAAGATACATAAACATTATTATAACAGTATTTAAGTAAATAATTAAAATACTGAATTGAAAGCTAATAATGGCACAGCTATTTTTGTACCCACAAAAATTTATTATATAGTCTATTTTAAGTGTATTTACAAGTAAATAACAGCTTTTATGTTGAGAGTATGGATAATGATAGTTGAGGACTGCACATTATTATTTTAATCTTTGAGTTTAACATGTAATGGTTATATGTATACATGTACACATCTTATTAACATATAATACGTAAAGTGTAAAAGTATATATGACATAAAATGGTAACTCTCTACTTAGAACTTTCCAGAGAGTTTTCATGCCGTCTCAAAATTCATATTATTAGGTACTTCTTATTCACTTCACTCGTGTATGATTGGTTATATTGACTCAAATATCAAGACAACAGTCAACTAGGATGGAAAAAATCTCCCATCAGTGATGTAACTTAGAATGCGTTTCATAAATCTTTAGATTTGCATGAATATAGTGTTTTGTCTAATCATTAAAAAATAGCGAGTTGTGGGCGGCGGTTACTCAGATAATATTCATATGAAAATAATTCATAATATAGATGTAATTAGACAAATAAAATGATTACTATTTACTTAATCCTCTTTATACAACTAGTGCATGAACGAATAGGATAAAACCTATGCAATATTAACTCATGTGTTCGCATTATTTGAAAGTTAATATTAACGTCATATTTTTATTATTAACACATGAATTAACTAACATTCAGTGTTTCCTGTTTATTCAGCGGTTTTATTACAATCATTTCGTATTTCAACACAATCAAATATTTTGATAAAATACTAAATCATACATCATTTCGATAATGGGAAATAAAATCACGATGAAAAAAAATATACACCGTGATGAAACGATATCATTCTGGTAAGGCTCTCTCTAATAATTGCCTGACTAGCAACTATCCTTATGCTGAAAATCTGCCGCCAACCACTTGTAGCTGTGAACCTGAGAGCTAGTCCTCCGCTAGGTTTAACGTGTTTACGATCTTAGACTGCAACGTCACTTGACATCAAGAGACTATGTGGTCAAACGCTTTATACAGTCATTGTTTTCGTTTCGTAAATCAATTTTAACTTATATCCTTTACCTTCTAAAAAACGGCTTATAATATTATAAACTATAAATTTTCAAATGACTCTATTTATACAAAATTCGTTAACATTACTTGAGAATAAAATAAAATAAAAAATCCTTGTTAGTAAAATTCAGTGCTGGATGATTTCGGAATAACGTATAAAAACTTTCATTAAAATCAATCAAGTAACTTTTCAGATATACATATAGAAATATAAAATTATTAATATAAATAAAGTATTCACAATATGGCGCATTAGATGTTAATTATGTTGTAATATATATTTTTTATAGCAACGTGCCTGATACATAATTATTAGCAAATATACTAATATGTAATACAATATAATGAAGTGGTGATAGATTCTGTACCGACCTTCTTATTATCAATACTAACATATTGTACACAACTTAATCAAAGTAATTATAATTATTTTCAATATTGAAATAGCTTTTGTATTTATGTAAGAATAATTTACATAGGTAGGGTTGTATTTCTATGGAGTGTATGGTTGTATTTTTTTGTCTTGTATCGCGAGTGAATGAAAACATTATAAGCTTTTATTTGTTAAAACTCGTAATGCCATAATATAAACTATATAGAATAGAAAATATTATATACTAGCTGTGCCCGCGGCTCCGTACACAATGATTATTTTTACTTATATGCCATATTTTCTAAAAATATGTAGTTGTTTCTAGACAATTATTGTACACTAACTATACAAATCTCATTGACTTCGATTGTGATAAGATAAATTAAAATATTTTGTAATTAGTTGATAATGAAAGTCACTTTTTACACATCTTCAATCCCATAATAAAATAATTTCCTGTGTATAACTAAAGACGTGTTTTTGAGTGAAATCTAGAAATATAAACAGAAAGACAAGGAAAAATTTAATGTCTATCCCGATTAGGCCTCCCACGGCAGCGGCTCAAGCCTAGGTTCTGTCCCTCGGTAAGGAGCCCTTGAGTGCGTTGCTTGCGCGATACGGTGATACACAAATATACATCACCGCTACTACACTACACGATCACCCCCACACAATGTGCACGCCTACACGCTTATACATGAAAGTGGAAGGGTTTACTTTTTTTCCCCTATCGAACTGAAAAACTCTCAATTTTCCGATAATAAATATATGGAGGAGTTGTTGAGGCGTGTATGCTTGGTACACATATACGTTTCAACAACTCATACATATATGAATAGTTAGCTAGGTTAGCTAAGATAGGTCGCGATTTTGCATGCAACAGGCAACAGCCAAGCCGAGATGTGCCGTGCACCCTTGAGCTGGTTTCCAAAATAAAATCGGCTGAGTGCCTTAAGCGCTTCCCTTAGTAGTCCGGTGAAGCTGTTTAGACTATGCTGGGTTAATAGCGTAGTCATTTCGAAAAAAAAAAAAATTGTCTATCATAGAATTTCGAGGGAAGGAATATGTACAAACAAAAGTACGTGCTAATTATTATAGATAAGCTACTTGACATTTCAAATCGTGTTTTATAACTAGACTTGTAACTGAACTTACGTCTTCTCTCTTTTTTTTCTCGATCTAACTACGCTATTGACCTAGCAAGGTCTTAACAGCTTTATCGGATTACATGTCATCTCTCGTAAAGTGTACGTAGTCCAGTAAAGCTATTAAAACCATGCTATATAGCACTATTAGCGTAGTCAGTTCGAGAAAAAAAAACTAAAGTGTAGTTTTGTTAAAAGTAATACGGATCTTGGTAACCTGTTAATAGATGGCGCTGTTATGTATATTTACCATTTATTGTTATTGCGTAGTTTACGTTGATTACTCGTAACTTAATCATTCATATTGAGTTAAAGTTTATGAAGACTTGCCGAGATCTCATAAATGAACAGCTGCATTATATCTAATTGTAACAGTACAGTGTAATGGTCGCCGGCGAAAATGATATGCATAAAAAGTTGTGGCCGTAGCAACGCGCGACGAACGCACAGGCTCTGTCATGCGATATAACCGGACATTTAGACCACGAATTCTTTAATATTTCATTACTTATATAATATGTATTATGATAATCAAATGCGATATAAAAATAAATTTATTGAAATCTGATACATCATTTATTTTTCCAAGGAAGTATTAGGAAAATTTATTTACATTATTTTATACTTAAATTCAGATTCGATATAATTAACAACCTAGCTACTTTTAATTAATGCAGTAAATGTATAAGTATCATTTAGGAGAGATTAGATTCGATACCTGTTTATAATAGCGAAAACTGTTTTCGTTTAATCATCGAAGTGAATGCAAACAAAATAGTCATATCTCCTAACGCAAACATTTCACATATCTCATTTGTGAACGAACATAATCGAGTCGTCTAGGCGTGATGCAAAGCAGTTACCATCTCTCAAAATTGTTTACCCATAACTAACCATAAAACTCAAAAAAGCAAAACTTCCTAAAATGGCGACATTTACGTGTAAATAAAAATTAATAATTATAAGACTGAGGTTGACAGGTTATTAAGCTATTGCATAGCTTCTATCGCGGGCCTTGAGCGTGGAGACCGAGTCCAAAAATTCCGTAACAAAACCTAACACCCCCCAATCTGCCTACCATGTAGCTCGGCCGAGCGTTCGCTTAACGTATATATGGTACGATTGTACAAAGCTCGCACGGGTCGAGACTTCTTTTTTTATTTCGAAATGACTACGCTATTGACCCAGCAAGGTCTTAACAGCTTCACCGGACTACTAAGGCGAGCGCTTAAGGCACTCAGCTGATTTTATTTTGGCAACCAGCTCAAGGGTGCACGGCACACCTCGGCTTGGCTGTTGCCTGTTGCATGCAAAATCGCGACCTAGCTTAGCTAACCTAGCAACTATTCATATATGTATGAGTTGTTGAAACGTATATGTGTACCAAGCATACACGCCTCAACAACTCCTCCATATATTTATTATCGGAAAATTGAGAGTTTTTCAGTTCGATAAGGGAAAAAAGTAAACCCTTCCACTGTCATGTGTAAGTGTGTAGGCATGCACGTGTGTGGGGGTGATCGTATAGTGTTGTAGCAGTGACGTATATTTGTGTGTCACCGTATCGCGCAAGCAACGCACTCAAGGGCTCCCTACCGAGGGATCGAACCTATGTTTGAGCCGCCGCCGTGGGAGGCCTAATCGAGTGCGGATCGAGACGAGCTGCTCCGAAATCGAACGAATACGTAATCAGCTGTTTGTGAGAAAGTATACTGGTGTATAGGTATTTATCATCTATGTACAACAGTGAATATCTGTACTCGTATAATTTGTGTACAAAGTGTTTTCCTGAATAACCTACATGTTTACAATACATAAATAATAAAAATATTTTGAACAATATTAACTTCTCATTTATTTAATAAAAGAAAAGAATTTGTTTTCTTATCGGTCACCATGCTCAAAAAGTGTAACTTGAATTAATATCAAAGAAAAAAAAAACAAAGGAAAAAAATACTGCATAAATAAAATAAATAAATAGTTGTAATTGCATAAGTTAATAAAAAATGCTATGCAATAGCTTTACCGCGGCAGGTCCCGAGTGCCACACGTATTTTTTTTAATAAATGACTACTACAAATATAAACAATACGTTTATTATTTGTTCAATATATATACAATCTTTTATTTAAATCCTTAATTTAGGGGAAAAACCAATAAGTTGGAAACCCTAACGCGACGTGGTACCTGATACTGTATAATAAATAGAAAAAGTCATTCGATTTGTGAATATAATTAATGTATTAGCCGTTATTTTAAATAATTATTTATTCGCATGAGATAAGATTCCAGGAAACCGTTTTCTTATCAGATTTTAGGACGATTTAGAGAAACGAAATGTATCTATTATTTTTATAAATTCAGTTCGATAGTCATCAGAGGGAAGGTGTTGCTCGGTTTTACTATACACAGTGCTCTGGTAATATCTTATTTAAGGATATACAAATAATGTTTTACATGCAAATGAGATACTTTTGTACATAAAAGTGGTCGCAGATAGACTTCTTCGTCTCAGTGGATATCATATATGCCGATAAAACCAACTATCAAAAAAAAAAATACATATTAAAAATAGCTCATTATTATTAACTTAATTAGTTCATTCACTCACATATAATTCTACTAATACATGTACACACCACTCTCATTATCATTTTATACCCTTTAATTTGTTAGCTGTAAGCACACATCGTTGAATGTGTTCTGTGGGACAGTTATTTGTTAAGCGAATACCGACGCTATATTAATTCTGAATATTTAGCAGCTATAATTACAACAATGTGTAATAATTATTTAATGCTAGGTTAAAAAAGTTTTAAATAAATTTACATTAAAATTTTATACGAGAATTTCAAATGAACTTTGCAATATACAGGAAAATACTAATCTTGTTGTAATAAAAAGACGTATAAACATAAAAATGGAATCATATTAGTGATGTGCGATACGGTGTATGGTCAGGATAAGCGCGGGCCGGCGTCGTGGAGTAAGCAAGCCGCACGTCTTGCTTCTAAAAGACTTCAACGCGCGACCTTTACACACGCAAACATACACAACCACACATAAATAAAATAGACATACAACATATATTAATTTATGATAAACCGTTTATTGATATATGATAATATGTGTAAATGTACATTATATATTGTATCTATGATTCAGTAGCAGTCAGTTTTATTTACTTCTTGCTCTATTCAAATTATTCATTAATCCTGTTCAAATAAATATAAGAGGAATTGTTTTCAACGAGTTAGTATTATATTTAAAAGGTAAAGACTATTTAGTATAATCCTCTGAACAATAGACAATATGGTTCTCTCGGAATTAGATCAGTTAGGTAAGTGATAACGCTCCCATGAGGTACACGATTGCCTAGTCGGTACTACACATAATGCCAAAAGGCTATTGTTTCGAGAGGTTTCACTACCTGATTTCTTTTATACGTTTCGTACATTATCTTCGAAATAATCAGTAACTAGTTTTGCGTTCCCGTGAGTGCACAATATGGTTCTGCGACCGTTAATTATGTTCTCGGTAAAGAAGGTATATCCGATTCCAGGTACCTATTAACTAAATTCCTACTAAATGAATTAAACGTGATTATATGCGTTTATCTGAACCAATAATATTCTGGATATTGTTTGGTATTTGAATAACATTTAAATTGAAAAAAAAACCTATGGTAAGTTTTTTCAATTTCCAATTAGATATTGGTATTATAATACCAAATAAAAAAACTCAATAGCGCGAGTATGGTAATGAGCAAAACGGTAATATCATGTTAGTGCACGGTGTGAAAGTTTGTCGAGGGTTCGTGTATTGCTAAGCAATACTCCGCTCAGCAAAATGGTAATATGCAATCGATACAAACGATTTATTAAGTTACTTTGAGCAGTTCGTAGTTAAAATGAATTGGATTCGTTATGATACTATTGTAATGGCTGGCTCTATAACAAACACTGAGGTCGGAAAGGTGCGCGGTGCGGTGAGGTGGGGTGCGGGGACGCGGCGAGCGACGAACCACTGTGTCACCGTCAACTCACATGTGCGGTAAAAGCTTTTATTTGTTTTTATAAATTTACGACTGACAACCAGACATAGTGTTGAATAATTAGTACACTAGACTTCCACCCCGGTAGTACTTCTATGAATTTCCTAATATTAATAATAAAAAAGAAATATCAAAGATAATGAATCATTTATCTATTAGCTATAAACTTTTGATAGGTTATTATTAGATTTGATGTGTATTAAACGACTATGTAATTCATGCATGTTCTTTAAAGGAGAACCTTTTATTGAAACTATATTGCAAACTGTTTAACAATAAACTGAGGTCTGTATTCTAACGTAATAAAATTGTGTGATCTCAATGTTTATATTACACGTCTCCACTATTAGTTCAAACCAAGTAGAATATAGGAACAGACGGACAGAAATTACATTACGATTTTGAAATGATAATTAGTGTCGAGAAGATTTGTCGTCGAATTTGATTACCGTTCGAATTTGAATTTTAAATACGATCACAATGGATTCGATACGAATTTAACTAAAAAACAAAGTGCGTTTGTAATACCATTTTTACATATTTATATGTTAGAACTAAGCCATTCAAATTGTATATTTTAAGTTAGTTTTATCATATTTATTATTTACTTAATGAAAACTTAAAGTAATACTGATTAAAATCAATATTTTTTTCAAAATATTTATTCTAACACGAGCCGTTGGCTAACGTCCACCTTGTAGTTTGTTACTTCCGCTGCTTCTACAATTTATTCAGATGTTAGGAATGTTAGGTTGTAATTTTTTTAATTTATTCAGATGTTAGAAATATGATAGATATTAATATTGCAACTTGAATAAAAATTACTAATTAATATTAAATAGATCGTATCCATTAACTTTGCGTTGTTTTCTTAGTATAAATAAACAGATTAAAAAAAAAACTGGGAATTTAACGTGCAAAGGTATCCGTGAGGGTTTACGAGCACGAGCCACGAGATTCGCATAACAATGCTAACACGTCACCGGGCGGTGGACGCAAAAACTGACACATTGTCCCCCAAACAAAATTATTGAGCTATCCATCACAGGCGGGGCGCGCAGGCGACTAATTGTTTGTGGAAGCGAGATACGCAGATGACGTAACGCTGCGTGAGAGCGAGACGATTCTGGGACCCAAATAATCCCGCTATAAATAACTGGGTTCATAACGCCCAGGCGCCACGGTTTTTTGCTTTCACCTTGGATTATGAATATTGATACTTGCGTAAATAACATTTGTAGATAAAAACACAACAACTCATATCTATCTATCAGTAAGTTTAGTGATATACTTGGAAATATATGTATGAATATTTAGTAGGTAAATATACTTTGTAACATCTATCTATATTTTAATAATATCATACAACTAGTGAACAAAAATGAAACAGTATAGAACGAGATATCTCTTTAACATCTAGATTACGTACTGTGGCAGAGATACGACACAACTAAGATAACCAAAGATTCTTATGCGTGTCTCTTTCAACATCAAAGTTTATGATACTCTGAGCGCCTTTATTAAATTGTATTATTAATTACAGCGTTGGAAGGTCCGGGGAATGTTTGTGATTAAATTCATACGAACGAACAAGCGACATCTGCTAGCTGTTAATAGATAGTGATAGCTTGTAAACTCCGCCTAGGCATTTATATACCGGCATAAAAACGGCGATAACCGTCATCTTGTAGAGTTTACAGGCTCCAGTCACTTGTAGGGCTATTTAATGTGTTGGTAGATACTGGGCAGGACGAAGCCGGCGGTTAACTCGTTTCTCCTCTCCGGACCATCAACATTTATGCTTTTCAAAGGCACTTATTCCATATAACATTTTAAATTTATTTATATATTTTTGTATTTTAAGAACAATATGTCTAACATTTATAATTAATTTTTATTTTGTTAATGTAAAGTGTACAAGTTCTTAAACAATAGCATAGCAAGATATTAGTTTCAAAAAGCCGAATAAAACACAGTATAACTTGCATTTACTTAGTCGTCATTCTTATGTAATTTATTAAAATCGTGAAATAAAATATGAATGTCATTTTATTGGCTCAATATAGTTTTATACATTTATAGAGTATTCGCCATTTTGTTATTATCTTTACTGTATGAATAAGTCCATAATCTGATTAAGAGTATTACATAATTATATGTAAAACTGATATTATGCTTCATATGAATAAATGTATTTATCGTATATTATTTGTATTTATAGTTTACTTCATTCCTATGCTTATGTTTATAAAAGAAAACAATAGATACGATCCCTACAGCTTAAATTTAGAAGAATGAAAATACTTGATACTTGTCCCTGTATTTTAACCAATTTTATTCTCATGTATAAGCTATATTACTGTAAAGTTTATTAAATCCGTTCAGTATTTTTTTCGATACAAAGTTGTACATTATTACATACTTTATATTATTAATAGTACGAAATAATGACCAAAACTACTAAAGCGTAGTAACGTGAGTATACATTAGTTATTACTTCAAGTGCGAAACATGAGGGTCCGACCGCCCCATACACCCGACCGCGTCGCTCGTCCTACATTTTTTGTTCATTTCACAAGTTCTTAATCCGGTGATGATGATGGATATAGCAAAAAATATGGGTTTAGGTGACTTACGTAGGGTTATGTTTATAATTGTAAACGAATAAATAAGCAAGCAGAGTGTGCTGCGCCCCTACAGTTTGCGTTATTCACTATAACTAATAATTACGGAATTTCACATAAACATAACGATAACTATTAGGATCGAATCATCTTCATTTGGAGTTGCTCTTGTTGCTACGATGTCATTTAACTAATTCAGCAACATTTGCAATGTTTACATAATTAGATACATTGCATAAAATATGTCATATAATATTTATCAAATAGTATTTATTTGGTTCGGCACAACCTGAGAGAGCGCTGTGTTGCTATAGAACGTCGGCTTTCAGTCGTCCCTTGCATAATCTTATATTTAACTATAATTATATATGATTTTAATAGCAATATGGATATGAAAATTGTAATTTACTTAAAATAAACTAAGGAACGTGTTTTCATAAGCTTATATATGAGAATTGAAAAAAACGATGTCGTAGAAATATAGAAGATATTTTATGTACCGGTCATGAGGTTGCAGTTGGGGAGAGGCTAGACTAATTCAATAACAGAATGGTTACAAATCTTTGGATGATGAGCCTTTGAACACACTTACGTATAGTCCATTAGATGAGAAGTAGCTCCTACCCAGCAGTGGGCAAATATTTATATACAGTGTATATTGATAATAAGTTATGTTTTATTCATTTTATATCTAACATAATATTGTTAACTTTAGATGGTGATTATTATTATCGTTTTTGCATTGAGAACAATGTACTTTGTTTATCATATATTTTCAGGGTGCATGCACCTTGTGATTGCTTTTTAAAATATATCCAAACTAATATTATCCACTTACATATATACAAAACTGAGTTTGTAATGCTTTCTTAACTATTCAACTGATCACCATTAAACTTTGCATACATATTGTCACGGGTACATAAATATATAGATAATATATTCTTCATCCAGATAAAAATATACTTACTCTTGCTGAATAATAAATCAAATCTACAATATCGTTAATTTATTTGTGAAACCTAAGAATAACTGGTGTATACTCATTATAGTGGCATCTCTATTATAATTGATCATAAGCCACAGTAAAAAATAAGTATTCAAGACATATTTTATGACAGCCCTATAAATGACGTTTTTACGCTGCGAGGGTGCGGGGGCGGAGACGCGGTCAGTTGAGCTTGTGACAGCACACGTATCAGTGACAATGGGTCAGCGTTTTATGACGTACATTAGCGGCATGTTTGAAAGCTCCGTCCGCAGCCGCCGCGGGAGAGCACCCCGCGCCCTCTCGAGATAACATGACCGAACGGCTTCCCGGTTTACGTGAACTGACTGATCGAGAAGTCAACTGCGATATACGAATCTCATTCATTCCTGCAGCAAAAAATTAAAACCACAAAGGTGGTAGGCAAAAATTACACTGAAACCGACTAAATATCGTTATCTGTCGGTTGCTGATTACAACAGACACCAATTAAAGACAAACTATTATATTTTAATAACGAGGCTCGAAACGTATTTATGATCGCAGGTTACATAGATATATATGCACATTGGTCTCTATTGCTGTTATATTTTATGTTATATCATCACTTCTACTAACAACAATATTCATATAATGCACTTCGAATAAAAGATAACCTGCAATAAAACGTAAAGCAAACAAATAATTACGGACGCCCCAATAGTGATCCCTAATGTTGACAAATTTTAACATACATCGTAAAACTTGACGATTTTTTTTTCGGCGAAACACGACGCGTCTGGGATCAGATAAAATCTGTTATCCGAAGACGAACCCGGAACTTACGCCTCGTAAAATTTACTCACATTTTCAACAATGATTTATGATATTGTTGACTAGATTATCTGAGTGGGGGGCTCAATCTTCCTGAAATATTTTCACATATATTATTCTTTAGCTCTGCCTCTTACGAATTTAATTAAAAATGATTACCTTTCGTTATAATAACCTTTATAGACTACAGGTACCATATGTTTGTAAAAGTAACATATTATTATAACATATTACTTTTTGCGAGCGACTACTTTTGCGTTAATGTGGAATTCACGTATCATTTAGAAACAACATTTGTTTTATCTGAATGAAAAACACCCTCAAAAGCACTGATGTATCCCAGACAACGTATGCAAAATTACATGATAATTCGTTAAATAGTAAACGCATCGAAACCTAGAAATCGTAACAAACAAACTCATATTCGCATTTAGCAGTAAGACAATTCTCACTTAATTCTTACATTGTAATCAGTGATTGCGCTTACAATATCTGCTATAGAAACATTTCATATATTAAAAGAAAGTTCAACATTATTTATTTGGCTGGTTATAAAATTGAACTGTACGTAACTATGCATTCAGACTACCTTAGTATGAAATACTCGATACATAATTGCATTATATGGTTATTTTATGTGTATATATTATTATCAATAGATAATATAGAAGTATTGTTTTAATTACACTACGCGGATCTAGAATCATTAACTAAAATTTAGTTTAAAAACACATATATTCGTAATTATACATGTGAATTTTACTAAAGATACTGAATTTTATTCTATTAAAACACTTCTTTTTTGTTTTGCTTAACTATATAACGGTTGCAAATAATAGATGAAAAAAATTTAAATAGCATAGTTTTTACGTTACAAAACGTAGTGTATTGTGCAAAACTCGCGAGGGGGCTTGTACCTGGCGCCGGTGACACGTCACCCCGGCGGCCCTAATGGCCTCCACTGACGACACTTTTCTTCAAAGGATTGCAGGTAGTTTGAACAATCAGTGACGTCGCCGAGCCGTCGGATGCGGAAACACTGCGGGGGACAGACAATTAGTACGGGATCGCGGGAGAGCCTGACAAACTTTGCGATCTGATACGAACCACTTAAGATAAACAATGAGGACGCGTAAGATTGATGACCGAATATAAATTAATTGTTGCTAAAATGCATTTATAAGTCGTTTTGATCGAATATAGATGTCACTTACTTTCACAAATTGTACTATCTGAGCGCTGGTCAGTATACAGATATGTTTTTTTTTATTGTAGCACGGCAAAATGACTGCAATATGTCTGATGGTAAACACAGTGCAATCCGAAAATAATAGCGACCACCGATTGACACAACATCTATCGCCGGTCGCCACTATCATGCCGGCCTGCAAAAATCTGGATATGCACAGGCTGATCCCGAAACGCGACCCGCAGAAGCGAATCACTATTACGGGCTTTTTCACCATATACATGGTGGTTGCGACCCAGTCGGGCTGTAAAACCCTACCACCCCGCTTTCGCCATTGCCTCGTCCGCTATTTAGCAGGGTACACCGCGTGCAGGTGAGGTTGGCTTGGGTGTCTCAAGTCTTATGATGTTATTTGACACCCCTTACACCCCAAATCAATTATGTGAACTATTTATATACATATAATAGGTACATATAATAAAACTGTAACTAGATCAATGTAGTCCGGTGAAGCTGTTAAGACCTTGCTGGGTCAATAGCGTAGACATTTCGAAAAAAAAATGTAACTAGATCAAATCTGTTCATTACATTATTTTTGAAAATTATAATCGAGGTAGACTTTGTTATCGATATAAAAGCCAAAAATAATCTCTTTACAATTTTTGTCTGTCTGTCTGTTTGTCTGACTGTCCCTGTGAACACGTATCACTCTAAAAGTACTGAAACAATTTTAACGAAACTTAACGCAGTGATAACTAATATTATAAAGTTTCACCTAGGATACTTTTAGTCCCATAAAACGCAAGGAGCTCTCCATGATAACGGACGAAATTCAAAAATTTGTAGTCAACGAAATTTTTACAGATTTTGGTAAATTTTCCTTGTGCTATATATAGCATACAAATTAGCTAAACATTTAAGCTATATTTCATCGCCCTATGCTTCTTAAGAAAAAAAAGACCGTTGGGTTCCGAACCGACGTCTTTGTCGATCCGTAAAATAATGTACAGTATATCCGTAATTATTAATCAGTTGAACAAGAAGCATAAAATCTAACAAATAGCCTACATTCTAGAGATGTAAGTATGTGTTACTCTACTGATATATACTGTATTATATAACAGTTACATTGTAATGTAGAAGATGAGTCTCAATCAGAGTTTTGTCAGTACGTGTGTTGTTTCGATATTTGATAAATTAGTTTTCTAAATATTATTGTCTTTAAGTCATTGGGTTCAGGTTTGTGAATCTAGGACTCAAATAATTAGTTGAGGTGTTTTTGATTACCATACTATGTTATATATACACTAATATGATATAGAGAGAAAAAGTTTTGTTTTCGGGAAATCCTTGGTACTAATAATCCGATTTTGAAAATACTTCCACTGTTAGAAAAGTATAGGTATTATACATCAGAGTTATAAATGATTTTATTTTGGAAAGTATATATTTCCAATAATTAAACATAAGAAAAGTAATTGAAATCGGCAAAATATCTATAATATGGCGAGCGTTGCTTGAACGGTTTGAAATACAAGAAAAGATCTATAACAAAAATATTCATTACTTTTACAAAAAAGTCCAAAACGCCATATATCTAAGTCTAATATCTCAGCCGAAAAATAATTTACATGAAAAAAGATAACTATAACAAGATTAAGTTTGGATGCTAATTTCATACGTACTTTACAAATTCTTGAATAAAAAAAAAATTAAAACAAAATGGAAATTGAATGTAGTTTAGCCTCTACAGTATGTTAATTGATGAAGTTAGCCACAAGATAATGTGAAATATAAACTATAAGCTAACAAAATTATTGCGTTGTCGCTGCTGCTGGCTCTACGCGAATAGTGAACGGGCGTGGAGATAAGTGACAAAGGAGGAACCCAAAGGGTACTGGGAAGACATTTATCGGCAATATATGTAGCTTAGTTTTTATCTTAATTGGACCCGCTAGATGATGTTGCGAACGGGTTCTATTTTAAATGGTTTCTCACATACTGTCTGGGTGTATGTTTGAGTGAGTCTTGTCGGTGCAATTGGGTTTTAGGTTTTTTAAAGGTTATTTTTACATTTAAAAATACAATTCAAACCGGTAGTAACCGATTTAGTGCAGACAAAGTTGCACGGGTCAGTTAGTATTATCTATGTATAGATGGGCAGAATAATAACAGTTAACGTAGTCTGGTGAAGCTGTTAAGGCTAGGCTAATAGCGTAGTCAGTTCGAAAAATAAATTAACAGTAATAAATTAAAATAAACATTTTCTTCCTCTATGTCTCAAATGATCTTTGTTTTTTTTTTCCCACAGACGTGAAAACTCAAAAGAATGGAATAACTTTTTTTTGAAGTTTTAAATCAATAATATAATTTCTAAATTTAAATAATTTATATTAGTCTGGTTTTCACTTTATCGTCACTCCAAGCAATCTTTATATATAGTTTATGAATTAATCAACAACATCATGCACAGCACATAAGCTCAGTAGAAAAGATTTGTAGACTCTTTAGCAAAAAATACTCAATAAAATTGAAACATAATAAATTAATTATTTACGGTGGAATGTCGACCATTGGACGGACAATTAAATCTTGATTCTCAAACATATTCTCTATATATAAATATAACTAAATATATATGATATAATATGAACAGGCAGTAATCGTATTTTTTAAGAATTTTTAATCTTAGAATAATGCAAATCTTCCTACTGCTCCCTGTGGATATAAATCATCTATGTACATTATTATATTTTTACGATCTACATTCTCCGTATAATGAGTCTCATAAAACCGTTAATGAACAAACAAGCAATTAAAATTAATTAAATGTAACAAATTATTTAAATTAGTGAATATTGTTTTTTTTTTTATATTTTCAGGCATGCGCTTGGCCACAATCTCACCTGATGGTAAGTGACGATGAAGCCAACGATGGATCGCGCTTACCTGCTAAATGCCTGTTCACTCTACTCTTGAATACTCCCAAGTTATATGATGACGGAAAGACATACGCCGGGAGTGAATTCCACACTTTAGCCGTACGTATAATAAATGTAGAAGCAAATCTTTGTACGAATCTCGGGAATATTGACCACATAAGGGTGGAAGCCCTCACGACGTCTTATCGTCCTCTGATGGAATGGGGACGGTGGGATTATAGCATGCAATTCCTGTGCACACTCTCCAAAGTGTAATCTATAAAACACTGAAAGACTAGCTACTTGCCGTCGATGTTCTAAATTGAGCATTTTGGTCTCCCACAGCGTTTCGTCATCGATAAGCCGACGAGCACGGCGCTCAATGGAGTCAAGAGCGGCCAGCTGATATTTGGCTGATCCATCCCATAGGTGACAGCAGTATTCCACACATGTGCGTACCTGTGCTTGGTACAGGCTGAGAAGCTGTTTCGGTGTGAAATATCGCTTCACCCTAAGGAGGATCCCAAATTTCTTCGCAGCTGTTCTTGCTTTTTGCTCAATCGAACGGCCAAAGTTGAGATCAGATGTTAAATGGATCCCGAGAAGCTCGAGGTTGTTCGTAACTGGTAGGGAAACCCCTTGAAAAGTAGGAGTTAAGTTGAACGTACTCCGTTTTGTAGAGAAAAGACACGCCTGTGTCTTTTCGGCATTAAACTTTACCAGGTTAAAATCACCCCAATCAGCAACAAACCTAAGATTCTTATTTAACCGTTCGATCATGACTTCTCTCTCATTAAGGATTTCCGGTAAGCTGGCCCGAGGACTGGATAAATACCTCTTAGATACGGTGCTGTCATCCGCGTACCCAAAGATACCGGGTACAAGCAGATCGTTGATGTGCAGCAGAAATAAGGTTGCTGAGAGAACAGATCTCTGAGGAACTCCGGCATTTATAACCTTGGAATCAGACGAGCAGCCATCAACAACTACTCGTATGTTCCGTTCACTAAGGAAATCACAGATCCAAGTCCGTAGGCGTTCAGGTATTCCATATGCTTAGAGCTTACTTAAAAGGCTAGCATGCTAGACCTTGTCAAATGCCTTCGAGACATCAAGGGAAACAGCAACCGCCTCTCCATATTTTTCAATAGCCTCGCCCCAGTAATGGGTGGCACACACTAGGAGGTCACCAGTAGACCGATTTTTTCGGAATCCGTATTGGCGATCACTGAGAATATCATTATGCTCTAGGTATGCCAGCAGCTGCTTATTTATTATTCTCTCCATTACTTTACAAAAAAGGGAGGTTATAGCAATTGGCCGATAGTTGCAAGGGTCGGCGCGATTTCCTTTTTTTGGTACTGGTTGAATGTTTGCTGATTTCCAAGATTTAGGGACAATACCGGATCCCAGTGAGAGACGAAATAGGCGTGACAGAATAGGAGCCAGCTCAGGTGCGCAGCTTTTAAGTACCCTAGAGAGAATACCATCAGGGCCATTAGCTTTATTCACGTCTAGATTGCGAAGCACATTACGAACGTCCTTGGTGCGTATCACAACATCTTGCATTGTGGTATCACACGAGGGTATTAATGGTGTAGTCTTATCGTGAGGATCTAGACGCGAATTATTCGCAAACAGGTTTGCAAAAATGTTTGCCTTTTCTGCCGCTGAATGAGCTAATGAACCATCTGATTTCATCATGGGTGGAAGCGAGGACTTGAGAAAGTTTGCTTCGACTGTCTTGGCAAGAGACCAGAAAGCTTTGCTACCAGATGGATAGGAGGCCAATTTAGCTCCAATACGGCCTATATGATCAAAGCGAGCTTTGCGCAAGACTTTGTTATAATATTTGGTTGCTTTGTTGTAGGCTTTCTTTTTGTCTTTTAGATCTGGAGATTTATTGGAGCGTGCTTCTGCCCAGGTTTTATCACTGAATTCCTTTCGTTCAGCTTGGGAGCATTTAGCATTGTACCATGGGCGAGCTTCACCTCCAAGTGGTACATCGGTATATGGAATAAAGTATTCCATAGCCCGACTCACCACTTCGGTAATGTTACTTGCACAGCTCGACGGATCTGTAAACAGGAAGCAGGTCTTTTGCCAAGGGTAAGAAGCTAGGAAGTGACGCATCTCATCCCAGTCTGCTGATTTATATCGCCACATCCTTTTCATGCCTCTGGGGCTAACGTCTGGAGGAGAGTATGATGCTGTAGCTTTAATCAGACAATGGTCGGAACTCCCTAATGGCGCTGAGACTGTGATGGAAAATCTGTCTGGATCTGTTGTCAACAGAAGGTCTAGGCAGTTAGCAGTGTGAGTATTAACGTCGGGTACTCGCGTTGCCTGATTTACCAGCTGTGAGAGGTCTAATGAAAGAGAGAACTTGTGTGCTTCTCTCCCAGCAAAGTCGGTTTTAACGTATGGAAATAACCAATCTTGGTGATGAGCGTTGAAGTCACCTAAGAAAACCAGGCGCCGAATGGTAAAGTTGTAAAGCCACCTTTGCTGCTTCGTTTAGATGATCGAATAGCCTAGAAGTCTCCTGATCTCTACTGTGCGAGCGGTGTCTACCGCTCATTGGTGTCTACCAATGTAAATAGTCTTATATGTGCCAGAGTCCACAAGAACAGATAATGTTGAAAAATGGGAGTCCTCAATATTACGGAGGCGCCGATAACATATATCATCTCGAGCATATACGCAGACACCAACACGTTGTATAAAGTTGTGCTCTAAGGAGTACCCTGGGTAGTCTAGGTAAGCTTCGTCTGAAGGACATCGTATCTGCGTTTCCGTGAGAAAGAGTAGGTGCGGCTTAACAGTCTCGAGATGAAAATGGTATGCATTGAGGTTACAGTGCAACCCTCGAATATTCGTGAAGTGCACTTTTAAGGGGAGGAAGTGCAACCGCTGTTTAACGTTTTTCTTTCTTTTGGACTTTTTCATATTTAAGTAGAGTGAATGTTTGGAAAAATATGTCGAGGACGAGATATAGTACGTCTAACTACACAGCGCACAAGAAAATGCATGGCTGACGGGATATTCACGCAAAGACTGCGGGGACGCCCGAACCCCCCTTTGATGGCCATCGGGTATTGTGATATTTTCAAAGTTTAACTTCCTTTACTTGATTAGTATTTTGTACAAGCCGTTCCTCTGTTCGTAGGATTGTGCGACTTTCTACTTTTTAATTGTTTACTTGTTAGAGAGTATACAGTTTGTTATAAAACTATTGAATATGTTACGTCAGACAACAAAAATGTAGCAACGGGCAATACGTGAAGACATCAAGAGTTACAGACTATGGGCCGTGGGTGAGTCCGCACACCCGATTAGGCCTCCCAGGGCAGCTGCTCAAGCCTAGGTTCGATCCCTCGGTAGGGAGCCCTTGAGTGCGTTGCTAACGCGATACGGTGACACACAAATATACATCACTGTTACAACACTACACGATCACCCCACACACGTGCACGTCTACACGCTTACACATGAAAGTGGAAGGGTTTACTTTTTTTCCCTTATCGAACTGAAAAATTCTCAATTTTCCGAAATAAATATATGGAGAAGTTGTTGAGGCGTGTATGCTTGGTACACATATACGTTTTAACAACTCATACATATATAAATAGTTAGCTAGGTTAGCTAAGATAGGTCGCGATTTTGCATGCAACAGGCAACAGCCAAGCCGAGGTGTGTCGTGCACCCTTGAGCTGGTTGCCAAAATTAATTCGGCTGAGTACCTTAAGCGCTCGCCTTAGTAGTTTGGTGAAGCTGTTAAGACCTTGCTGGGTCAATAGCGTAGTCATTTAAAAAAAAAAGGCCGTGGGTGAGCCGTATCGTGGCGCCGGATATCTGCTCTGAAATTTTTATTCTTCTATCTGACTACGCTATTGACCTAACAAGATCTTAACAGCTTCACCAGACTACGTTTTTAGCGACCCTACAGATCTCCTGACCTCCGAAACAGTAGATTGTTAAAGTTTGAATTCAAAGAAAATTTTCCTTAAAATTTACTATTATATACCTTAAAATGTAGTCACTAAACCTATGTTATAAATAATATTTCTAATTACCTAGTTCTTGACCTGCTGGCTCTAATTTGCACATGCAATGTTTTCAGCTAATAATCAATAATTAAAGTCCTATATATTTAAGCAATAAAATATTTATGTATAAAATTACGTCTGCAACGGAGAGGACAACATTAGCTTTAAATGTGACACTATTAGAAACATCGAAATAAACCAAAATTGCAAGTTATTTCAGTAGCAAAGCTATATAATTGATTGTTTAGATTGTTAAGGCCAAAAAAAAAGAAATATAGATAGACACTAACACTGATTGACTGAGATTGCGACTGGGAATCATCCAATTAAATGTTTCTATATTTTGTAATCAATGTCAAATAGGTTATATAATGGGAACAAAAAATATATATATATATATATATATATAAAATCTGTGATGCGATGAATATATAATAATCAACCCATCATTTACCGCTCAATTTTAAAAATATTTCAGTATACTCTTAGTATTACAATGTTAGTATAACTAGGTCGGTGTACCACTCCAGATTATAAATTTAAAGTGTATTTCCTTATAGTTTAGTATATATTTACCTAATTAACGCGTATTATTGTAATTAAGTGTTGGCTTATATTCATAATAATAGAAACGCTCTACAAACAAAATGAATGAAGAAGGTTGTTAATTGACTTATAGTATACAAATTGATTATAATTATGAATGAATCCTTACATAGTTTACACGCTTTGTGGCGTTATTACATATATAAACATTTATTGCAAAGTGTTGCAAATCTTTGTTTAATTACTGTAAATGTACGAATTAAATAACATTCATTAATGAAAATAAGTATGTCTCGCTAATATACTGTCTTGTATTAATGAACATGACAGGTATTATAAATTATTTTATATGTATCATACATTGTATAGGCAACGCGTTAATCATTTCATTCTCATTATGGATTTACATCAAAAAGAATTATTATAACAAGTATGATCAATAATGAAGCCATTATAATTCGATAATATATAGATTATTATTGAATAAGTAACAGACAATGCGCTTGTCCTATTTTTGGTACGAAGTTCCTTACGGCAGGCTTGGAGGAGATAGGGATTTTGCTGCGCGACCGAACTGAAAAAAATGTGATAGTAAAACCGTAACGAAAAGTGCGTGGAATAAAACCGTTACATGAGACGTGCACAGGCGCGACAGTCGTATACACAAGCGAGTAGTGTATAATACCTTTCTCTTTCTCCTTCTTTCTTGTGTGTGTGCGTGCGTGCGTGCGTGCGTGCGTGCGTGCGTGCGTGCGTGCGTGCGTGCGTGCGTGCGTGCGTACGTGCGTGTGTGTGTGTGTGTGTGTGTGTGTGTGTGCGCGCGAGTGCGCGTGCGCGTGTGCGTGTGCGTGTGTGTGTATGTTAATATTTCTTTTTAAAAGTTAATTCTGTTCTAAATATATATACATGTTATGAATAATTCTATCTATATTTTATCATTTTTAGTACTGCAAAATCACCAAAAACCAAAGCAGAGTTCAAAAAGCGTATAGGGATCGCGAAAAAGTTAAAAAAAATGAAAATAAGCAAGAAATGTTCGATATAAAGCAAAGATATCCTCTAAACTAATGAAAATATTTAAAAAGATTATTGATTATTTATTTAAATAATTAAAAAAAACTCCCTTTAATTCCAAACATTTTCATACTAATAAATTTTGATAATTCTATTTTTATTAATTAGCCGAAGGAACTTCGTTCCTACCTGGTGTCTCACGACACCACATTTCTTTTTTATGTTAAAATGCTAGAAGTAAAGAAGAATTCAAATCAGACAAGAATTGTAGGTGATATGAGGTTCATAGGGTTATTTAGTAACTTATCTAGTAACTTGTGTAAACTTAAACAATGCCAACTAATCTATTGACACGTTTTGTGCCTAAATCTTTAAGTAGATTAGGTTAAGTAGTGTGCTAAAGAAATACACATACATTGGTACATATTGGTATATACGAGGCAGTCATGAGAAACATATTAATATAAAAAACATTTTTTTTCTGAAAACGGAGTTTGATAGATGTTTATTTATACCATCTTCTAAGGCATACTGTTAGACTATCGGAAAACTCTTCAGCACATTATCTAAAACAGAATTTAAAGCCTACATTATGTAAATAGTTATCCAGTAACGACACTCATTTAATAATACTATCTGATAAAACAAGATTACTGGGTACAAATAGAAAGCAATTCTCGCTCTCAGCTCATAGTCTAATAATACGACTTTTAATCTGTTGTTAATTAGTACAAAAAGTTACGGTTACCATGATGTGGGATTCCTAATTGAAATAGATAATTGAACGTGTACTAGCAATAGAACGTGCAAAACATTTCGATCGGGTGTTATCAATCGGATGAAAAGCTTTCCGAACACCGCCCTACCGCGCCGCTCCGCCCTGTTGATAATAACCGAGAAATTACGTTCATATCTTATGTCTACAAAAACTTTACACGATTATAAAACGATGTTTGCTTGCAAAGAAATTATAGGTTTCCGCACGCTATATTAAGATCTTAATTGCTTATGAAGAAAAATTTCTTTAAAAAAAAAATGATAAACCAGATTCGCAAATTGTAGGAAAAACTAGTTCTAGTCCAAGAAAAACCTTTAGGACAGACGGGTGGGGTTATGATCGGGAGATAATTGCTCTACGTATTTTACACTTCTGGTCGATATACCTTTTTGTGATATATTTATCGTATTTATAAAGTTAGTTTTTTTCTATAAGCTATTTAGTAAAAATACAAACAATAATATTTAAAATCGCATTGAAATTAACAAGGTATCGCTCCGCAGTTTTAGATCAATACGTTTTATTGTAGTTGTTTGCTAATATAAATAGTTTGTACTTATATATTGTGTAGTACCTATAATGTACCTAGAACAATACAATTAACCAGAACATCTAGATAGGTTCGCTAAGCGACGAGACGTGACGGCGCGGTCCGACGCTAGTGTCAAATTTAGGCCTAGGCTTTGTATTTTTAGAAACATCACTAATAATAAACATTAGGGTGCTATTTCAACTGCTATATAGCAACTAGTAAATAATTAGAAGAAAACAGAACATATAATGAGTCGCTCCGTTATACGTATGTATTTATTTATAAAGGTTATGAAATAGTATAATATTTACTTGCTTATGTACTGTTGCGCGTCGTCGCTGCGGTCTTGTTGTCGGCGTCTGGTATTTGTTATCACAGAGTCACAAACACAGAGATAGGTCACTATTGATGAACACTGATAAGCATTGAGATGAAAGCGAAGCGAGACACGTGTGTCCGATACGGAGCGCGCGGTAGCACTGCCGGGTGCCGCGCCGGGACCGGTCGCTCCGACACACCCCACGCCGTCCCACGACGCCCTGGGGCGGAGCCTCCTCTTGTAGTGCAATTACTCCGGGAAACGCGCTTTTCCCTAAACTATTAGGGGCCGCTATGGACCGTCACGTTGCAGGGTGCTATAGGGTATTGTAGGGTGCTACAAGGCACCGGGCGTTGTGGCGACGCACTAAGTACGGTGCCGGTGAGGCCGGTGGGCGGCGGTTATCGTCCGCGAGTAATGGTCCGCGCGGAGATTTATAGCGGGGTTAGTTTCGGACCTAATGGAATTAGCGGTGGGTTTTTGTTTATGGACACGCACCGCGGCGACGCAACGCGGCCGAACACCGGAGCCCCAGCCCGCAGCCACACTCGTATTAACATCACTACTCCTTTTGAACAATTACTCTTAATCACATGATTTTAAGCGATATATTAAAATAGCTAACTATAACTATTAACAATTTGATAAAATTATAGTAGGTTAGCAATATATGTGTTCAAATACATACACACACTGTGTAAACTTGGTAATATTTGATTACAACTAATCAGTACACCAAGTCGTTTACCAAAACGTAATAGTATTCAAGAAGTTACAAATTGGCATTTGCAGAATTATTATTTTAAATTTAAAATTGATTACTTATTCTAAGTAAATATTTATTACTAGGCTTCCTGAAACACAAAAAAAATTAATTTTAATTATCTAGTAGCTCTTTTGTTTCGTTATATTACAGACAGGATCGTCAGTGATTATAGTGAGTGGTAATTTAAACAAAGAGTATGTTCAGTGCTGTGAGACAACCTTGCAGTAGAACAACACAATACCCGAGGAGTTTCTTGTGTAATAGAAAACCGGTTATAAAGTTACATTTATTTATGGATCCGCAACTTTTTTACACAATTAGATATACAATGCTACACATTACTGAATTCTGCAAAGAGAACAGTAAAAAGAGACCTTTCATTTTACAATACGTAAATATAAGCGGCTCTTATATTTATCTATAAGTACATATAGATTTTGTGAGCATTAAATAAATAAAAAATAAATACGTTAGTAACAGAGCGCACTAATTTTTAACAAATGAATGCGGCGCAAGACGACATGATTTTCTTGGAACTGGATTATATCTGTATCCAGGACTTGTATTACAGGTTACTTAATGTAAATATGTATTTATACTTGTGGCCGAACGTACAAAGAAAGTAAATACGTTTGTTACTGTTACGGCTGATTTTAATGTTCATAAAAATAGGTATAATAAATAAATATATTATACGAATAGTATAAAATGTTGGGGTGTTAGAGCTCACTGCAGCCGGAGGTAGATATATGTATAGGTACTCGCGGCATTCCCTACATTTTCAAACACATACCATTTCATTAATTTTATATATTTACAAAACTCTGCTTCTACTTCTTTCAACTTAAATTTATGTCTAAGCCAAATTTCATTGCGATTGATTCAGAGGATAAATTATTATGTGGCTTAGACTATAGGGACGATGAAGGGAAAATATTCGTATTATGAAATAACAACAGGTATAGTAAAGGGTATTGCGACAACCGACCACAGAAGGATCGCAATCTTGAGGCTAATCCTAATAGGTCATTGCTCCTTAGGAATAAGTGCTGAGTACAGCTCGATATTTAATAAGAAACAACATAGTCTTCATTGTACATTTTATTTCTGTTCAACAGGTGCGCGCTTGATCACTATCTCATCTGATGGTAAGTGATGATGAGGCCGACGATGTTCACTCTACTCTTGAAGACTCCTAAGTCATAAGATAACGAGAAGACAGACGCCGGGAGTGAATCCCATTCCTTAGGTGTACGTACAGTAAATATGGAAGCGAATCTCTTCGTACAAATTACAGGATTATCAATCACGTAACAGTGAAAATCCTCACGGAGTCTTGTCGTTCTCTAATGGAATGAGGACGGTATAATTATATTATGTATTTTATTATATTACTAGCTGTATCCGCAAGTGCATTCGCGTTCTTTTAAATTGTATTAAAGTATTAAAAAAAATGTGAGACTATGTACAATTATAGAAATGCTTAAAAAAAATTGTAAGTACGACACTCACGCCACTTACAGTAACATGTAATGTACACATTAGATATATAAATACTAACAGCGTGCCTAATGAGGTTTACCATCATCAACATATTTGGAATTTTAACCCACCGTATAACTACTTTAGTGTTCACTTAGACTGCGCAAGGAACTAATGAAACAATAACTTAAAATATTATTATAAATATAAAGATTACATTTACATTACATTTAATATACATTAACATTATAATTACGATTTTGTGACTATCCAAAAAATACACGCTTATCTGTTGCACAAGAAATTGTATTAACTTAAGGTTTATGGTCTAAGATCTTATTAGGAAGACCTCTACTATCTTCAAAGTTACTAATTATTGTAATGTCGAAATTTGAACAATAAGCTGATAATTATTTCTCTAATTAAAAATAAAGAATGAGTCGAAATATTGTTAAATTTCATACAAACAAAGTCATGGGTAACAGCTAGTCTAAAATAGAATAATCTCAATTACTTTTTATAAAGTGCCTTGACAGTGACAGTGCCGTGAAAATCGGTCTAACCGTTTTAGAGAAAGTACTGTGGGCGAAACCACGGTTAACAGCTAGTATAAACTAAAATTGCCTAAATTACTTTTTTAAGGTCATCTATCTGCCAGTGAAAGTCTTGTGAAGATATGTCTAACCGTTTTTGAGATAGCACTGCGGGCGAAACCACGGTTAACAGCTAGTATAAACTAAAATTGCTTGAATTTCTTTTTATAGTAGGTCAGCTATCGGCCGATGTAAGTCTCGCGAAGATCGGTCTAACCGTTTTGGAGATAATAATGTGGGCGAAGCCACGGTTAACAGGTAGTCTAAATTTAAATAGACAAAATTACTTGTTATGATGCCCTGTTGATGAAAATTTAGTGAAAATCAATCCAACCCTTTTAGAGATCGTATTGCGAACGAAGCCGCGGTTAACACCTAGTTTAATTTAAAGTGGCCTTAGTAACCCGCTGTATGTAGTTTCAGCTATCTGCCAATGAAATTTTCGTCAAAATCTGTCTAGCTTTTCGGAGATTACCCGAAACAAACAGACAGACAACCGACAAAATTTAAAAAAATGCTTTGTTGTTATCAGTAGCGTGTATTCTTTCGTACGTTATCAGTAAAATATTTTTATTTTGATATTGCATACAGATACCTCATTTTTATTATATGTGATGATGATTGCTCCGACCGATTTCGGCCATGGCGACCACTTTGACCCCTAATTAGAGAAATGGCGCTGGTGCGCTCGAAGATGGAAATTTGCACACTCTGCAAAGTATAATCTTATACACACTAAGAGACAAGCCACTTTTCGTCGATACTCAAAACTGAGCATTCATGTCTCGCACAGCGCTTCATCACTGACAAGCCGAAGACCACGATGCTCCGTGGAGTCAAGAGCGGCCAGCTGATATTTGGCTGATCCATCCCATAAGAGACAACAATATTCCACACATGAACGTAATTGAGCTTGATACAGGCTAAGAAGCTGTTTTAGTGTGAAATATCGATTAACTTGAAAGAAAATCCCAAGTTTTCTCACGGCTGTTCTTGCTTTCTGTTGAATTGAGCGCCCGAAATTGAGATCTGATGTTAGCTGGATCCCAAGAAGCTCCAGGTTGTCATTCACTTGCAAAGAAACATCTTGAAGAGTAGGAGTCAAGTTGTAGGGACTCCGTTTTGTAGAGATGTGACACGCCTGTCTTTTTTCAGCGTTAAATTTAACCAGATTTGAATCACCGCAATCATCCCAATTGCATGCATTTTAAAACTTTAACAAAGTCGAGGCAGTCATAAGGACTGCTGACAGGAGCGAAAATTTAAAACAATGGAATAATTGTGTTCTCAATCGAATTTTTAAATTAATTATAGTCTGAATTATTTAACTTTCTTAATTCCTAAATTGGAATTATTATTATCAATCTAGTTTTATGATCTATAGACACCTCGAACAATAATTATATACAATTTTGTACAGTTTCTTTATATTCTTTAAAAAATATCATTAGATGTACACAAGCCGCTATTCTACGCGTGGCGAGTCTAACGCAAGCGCAATACGGTTGGTCACGCGTAGCATGTCGCTGACGTCATCTGACACAAAATCATATGTCTATGTCTTGCCAAAAAAATATCGCTCAACGTACTAAAGGAAGTTTTCACTTTAAAAAAAAAACATTTCTTTTTGTTAAGAGTGTTTCATATTTAAAGAAAGGCTGTATTACAATCTTTGTTAGTGATAATAAACCATTAGCAATTATAATTAAAAAGAACGTTAGTAGTAACTACTTAACTGATAGAAATGTATATTATTAAAACTTGCTATTGTTTCAGAGAGTTAGGTCCGAGCCCCACGAGCGCCCCCGCCCGCCCTCGGCCGTCGCGCCGCGTCGCTGTCCCCGGGTGCCCGGGTGTGTCGCCACTCCGCGTTGCCTGCTCGTGTAATTTATTGCCAGTTCCAGGACAGATGGTGACCAGCGCGACTCGACGCGAACACTTTACCAGTTAACTCGATGCGTGTGACTTCACAAACTTACTGATAACTTTTTTGTTAAAAAATACAATTCATTATTACTATTTATTTTTACTTCTCCTAACTCAATCACCATAAATTGTATTTTAAGCATACAGATGAGCCCTAATTTATAATCTCCTAATTCAAAGTAAATGGTTTTATGGTTTCTAGTTTAAAGAGATTCGAGTAATATTGGCAGTCAACAGTCGCAGTCGTGAAGCATACAAGTAAACTACTATTTATGTACAGTTATTGATTATGGAATAAATACTTCATGAACTTGATGCTACGTCACCATAGGCATATTTGTAGTGTTACTAAGCGAGTACGACTGTTTTGGTATTCGTACGTTCCACTAGTCTCTTCACATACAATTATTTAAGGAAATATTATCTAATATAACATCTGAATTGTATTTGGATTAGCTGAATAAACCGATAACCATATGTAAGATTGTTAATCAGCGAGGACGAATCGAGTAACATTTAACATTTTCAGTAGACAACAGACTTTCAATAACTACTTACGTATTATCATATATGCGTAGCTCAACACAAATTTGAAGTAGGTATCTACGCATACATACTATTCGAGTAGTGATAATTCTCAATAGTTTCTACAGTAAATTGTGCTAATACTGAAGCTTATCTAAATCTGTAAGAAAAATATACTGGTATTTATATTTTATGGTATACAATTGAATTTTGATCGGGTAAAATGTATAGTTGAGACAATTACAATGACAAATATTGATCGAAAAAGAAATGTCATGAAAAATCTCAATCGACTAAAACGTGTGAACGCTGAGGTTGTCTGTTATATTATTACTGTGTTTATGGATGTCTGGACCAACAATTAAATACTCCTTCCGTGTACTCAGTATTAATACTGTAAAAATATATTAAATAACTTTTAACGCAAAAGTACTTTGGATGGTTCAAAAACATATTTATGATAATAATACTTTTATTGTGTACTATCCATTGTTGTAATGTTTTGAAACCAAGTTGTTTTCATAATAACGCAGTTGATGATAAAGGTCATCCATACACATAATTAATAACCTGAAGCCTTTGTTAATACTGTCTTTTTAATAAGTTTAATAAATCATATAAAAACTTTAGTCTTGCAGATTTTATTTATATAAAACTAGCTGGCACGGCAAACGTTGTCCCACCCTGACGATAAAAAAAACTTGACAAGTTATATACTTAAACCTTTTCCATGGGTCACTTTATCTGCTGGTGAAAACCGCATGAAAATCCGATCAGCAGTTTTTGTGATTATCATGAACAAAATAGACAGAGACAGCAAAGGACTTTTTTAAATAATAAATGGTGATATGAGTCGCACTCTAATCCGAAGTATGATACCATACATTTGTTGTAAATAAACATTTGTTTAATTGTCCTGAACACTCGTTATAAAACTATATCAAGTACGTTACTACCCGCCTCACATAATAAATAAATATATACTTATAAATAGGTATGAGTAATAATGTAATGGATCGTATGACTGGTATTCTGTATTCACTGTTACATTGTTTTCTGTGGACAAACTCCATAACATCAGTAAATCTGATGACTTGTTCGATGGTACCATTGAAAGTCGAAGTAATTTTGTTTTGATTTCAGGGCAACATCTATAAAATTAAGATAAATGAAATTACATTGATATAATTCTGAAATTTCGTGTGCGTTACCTTTGGATATTTTCAGCTTAAAGGAATGTCTTAAAAGTCGATACACTGTTATAAGTTAGAATAAATACATTCTACTGAATTATTAATATTCATTTATAATCATTAACTCGCTGATTTCCGTGATGTTTCGTCTGCGTCGTTTATTATCTCAATTGTTTTGTTATATCTGAAGGGATTCATTACGCAGCGTTTACGACGAATTCTACCAGCCGGCTTGATTTTTTCAACACTTCCAACAATTATCGGTATATTTCAATGAATTTACATGAACTCTTTACACACTATATATCTTAACCCTCCTCTTGAATAATTCTATCTATTAATATAAACAGTATGAAAATCTGCTCGATAATTTTTGAGTTTTTCGCGAACCGACAGACGGACACTTTGTTTTGTACCTAATATCTAATGGTGTAAATATTATTATATAACAAACTTTAATAGATTAATACAGATTTCATTAGTGCAACAGTTCAACTTTTGTATCAAAACCTTATCTTTAATCGTAGCCACTTAGTAGTAATAGTACCTACTTTAATCTATTTCTTGTAACGTTATCTTAATTTTTGCGAATTTCTAACTGTATAGTATATTGAAAGGCGGTTTCCCTTATGACAAACGAACAGACAAATAAACCAGCGTTAATAATATAGATAACATTTAGCAGTACAGTTCTCTACAACCGTCTGTTTGTAAGTGTAATAAAAATATATAATATCTTTCTACTAATTGTTTGCAATATTTTAATTGTAGTTCTTCTATAAAATAAGTAAAGTATTCGACAACGAAGCTTTGCCCGTTTAGCTGTAGTCCGCTATTGGCTTTGTTGCTATTGGATGTAAGTCAGATGTAGGTATTCGTATTCGAATAAGGTCATATAGCGTAATCTCATATTATTTTTAGATACCTGTCCAATTTATCATCCGTTGGCAACAATACATCTACTATAGAAAACTCTATGAGATGGCTCTATGTGATATTGAATAATTGCTTATGTTTGTTTTTTATGTTAAACAGTGTTTTTCAGGAAATAAATGGTAAACTTAAAAAGCAAATCCCATGACAATTTGATCAAAGTCGTTAAAACCGTTTCCGAGTCATACGAAATAAATGCAAGAATTGCTAATCTAAAGTTATAAGGCAGATAGAAAGCGTATAATCAGATCATAGCGAAAACCGTCTAAAAACCACATGAGCATATTTAATTATTATCTATCAGTTCATCATTATGGTTTTAAATTACAACGTTTTAGACCAAAAACTTTCATAAACTTATTGTTCAGATTCTGTGTTTATAATAGGCATAATAACTACCTTATCTATAACGTTGTCGTGTGTGAATAAAAATACTTATTTGCAGTCTTAGGCATAAATTAATCAATCGATTTGCATTATACGTAGTAGGTATGTGTGAACTTAGCTAAATTCTCTTTCAACGAACAGTTCCATTTGAATTAGTTACATGAAAATGTATCATAATTTCGACTAATTTTTAAATAATACTTTATAAATTATTTTATAATTTTATTTAAATATTACCTTGTCCTAATTTTTTGTATACTTTCATGAATTTCATTTTTGCAATTGTATATTTTATTTTTAAAATCTAAATGTGCCAACGTTTAAAAGACAAGTTTAATACAAGCGCCAAGTTATTTGAAATTGTATTGTGTACGTATGGTAACATATGTAAATTGAAACAAACGTCTGAAACTATTATACGTAAGTACCGCGGTCGAGTGCGTCGCGGTGTGTTGATACTCGTTGCAAGTCGGCATTAAGCCGCGAGGTCGCTCTACTGCGGCCCGGAGCGGCTGCTTTGTGCCTATTCTATTATTTCATGATCCGATAAAAAAGGAATAAAGGCTCGCGACCTAAACGCAGGAATGTTGTAGATTTTGTTTTAGGCGGGCGCCGGCGCCGGCCGCATTAGTGTCTGCCGCACTACCGCACTCCCCGCCGCTCTCAACCCGCGCCGCCCTACAGCTACATCGGTTACACATTAGCCCCTCGCGGACAACACTTCACCATCGAAACGACTTAACTCAAATCTCATGAGCAATCATTTATCTACTCTAACTGCAGTACATAGAGTTTTATTTACGATATTCTTAAACCGCACTAGTGCATTTCGTGGTCGCGTAAGAATTAATTTGTATGATAGCAGATGGACGTAACACACGTAGTTGTGCTACAACCGTGTGACTTAAGTTCATTGATATTGATGTCAAAGTCGTATGCAATGTCGAGGTCGCAGTAGGAGCGCGCTCAGCCACCGCGTCTCCCGCCCACTTATCGATCGGACAATTTAACCGATACGCGTATACGTGTACCGTGTAATATATGAGAGCCGACGGACTAATGAATACCGGAGCCCCCGCACCCCCCCGACCCCTCTGTGTCTGCCCCCCTCGCATCGGTCGTTCTTATCTCTACGACATTGCTTATTGACAACTAGGTTAATTGATGTGGAAGCAAAAACTGTTCAGCATTAATCACTGACTACTTATTGGACGGTTCATTAATATGGTAAGTTCGCGTTGCATCGAGCACGTCTCAGCAGTACCGCTGAGACAATGCCGCGCCTCGAAAATCTCTCAACTTCATATTTCAGTAGATAGGTATACTTAGTAAGTAGATCGCAATGAATCCATACCAATATACACACTATACAATGAATATGGCTTTCGTAATAAATTTTCGCTAAAGATATATTTGCCACTGAATCTGCGCTTTCGCCCAGATTTTATTACACAGATTTTCTTACAAACATCAAGACATACAAAATGAACCGTATACTACATTGACTTATCAAAATTAAAATATAGAGTCGTGTACGTAAACTTCTTCAGACTTAGACCTTAAAATTCTTTGTCATTCCATTGGATGATAAATTTACATTGAATATTTAATGCATATAAATATATTTTAATTAGCTAACCCGCGCACCTTCGTCTTCGTGAAATCGGTTACCTGCCGGTTCTAAATATATTTCCAAACTTGAAAAATCTTAAAAAAAACCTAAAACCCGATTACAGCAACTTCCACTAATTCTAATTGCAAAACCAAACGATTCAGGGACTCACTCAAACACATGCCTAGTTGGTTTTGTGAATAACTTACGTATATGTGAAAGAAATTTCGATGAGATGGATGGTAGCCCCATCTGTCATTCAGCAACTAAAATAATTTTGTTCTGTTTAAAATACGAACGACCGCTAAATTGTTTGGATTGTTCTTGCAATAATACTAAAATCGCGATTAGAAAATGAGAGAGTGGGGTAGGAGGGTGAACATTTGTTGTTATAGATATTTTTAGACGATGATTTAAAAAAAAAAATGGAATAAAATTTTTTTCACAAAAAATTGAAAAAAAGCCTTAATCACCTAGTAATATGAAATATACTTTATGAATTATTCTCATACCTACCAAATATATATAAGAGATTGCATAAATATCAGTCTAGCCGTTTCAGGAGAGGTTGAACACAAACACCAAGACACGAGATTTTTATATATCAGATATTACCTATAGGTATATGGATAATGCAGTGCCCGGGATCTAGATAATCCAAAGATATAATTATCCGACTTCACATCAAACCTTTTTTATTAATCCTCTGTTGTCAAATTGTACAAATTTTAATAGCAAATATTATGTTTGTAACTTATAGATATTACAAATATGAGAGTGCTTTACTTTATTTTTCATTCCTTCATTAAAACTTAATGTTGATATTCTATGTAATTTCGATTCAATAAGCACGATATAACAGTAGCCCAAGAACTTATTCCTCAACCTCCAAAGTAACATGTGTAAGCATTGAAAAATATAAAAAAATGTAATAAATTCGAAATGATTTATCAGAACTATATTATGGAAATAATATTTCTAGTATAAGTATGTAGGTATATGTTATTTTGTCATACACGTAGGTACCAAACAGCATGACAATAGCGAGCTCTCTATTACATATAAATACTTAGGGGTAATTGGTAAAATTGCTATAATAAGTCAACACCCGCTCTAGGGGCGGACAACCGCAACATACGTCCGTGGTGGTATTTTACCTGCAAACTAGTAAAAAGTTATATAGTTAGCGAAATGTTTCTAATTCATCTTCATTACTTGTTACTGCTTCATTATTATATATGTTCTATTACATGTTTCCTCCTGAATGAATATATTAAGTACGTCGTAAACACCTATAATTAAGATTGCCCTCATATAGAGACTTTAAAAATGCATGTTATGTACTATTGAAGTATAAATTTTGTTGGTGTTTCAAAATAAATAAATAAGTTAAGTAACACAATTACATTTATATATAAAAATAAATATATAGTTTTATTTACAATATATGTATATCTACTAAGAGGCAACAATTTGTATTTTTATCAAGAGCGACGTAACGGCTATATCAGACGCTGAATTACTCATGTATTAATTGTCTTTATAACCTGCCTGTACGAGAATAAATACTGGAAGGGAAAAACATTACAATGAAGTACGACCTTTCATAATGTGTTAGTGCTTAAATTATTTTGCAGAACAACGAAATTACAAATATATGAAACTATAATTATTTAATATTAATATTACCTACACTATAATACGAATTAAAGGAACATCGGAGGATCCGTATAAACTTGGAAACAGAGAAGTTTGCAGTAATCTGATACGTTAGCAGTAGATTATTGTACATCGTCTGATATGGCTCAATACATATTAAGATAACGAGCAAGGATCGTGACACTGAGTAAGCGTGTGCTAAATTATCAGAAGGCCTGCCTGACAGCCCAAGTTTCTATAGTAGCTTCGATTCCTTTAAGCAACATTTATGGGAACTCCATGTTATGGGACAGTGGGACACGATGTTTTGTAATTAAAGTTATGACTTTGTTATGGTCACCTAGCACAATGGTGACCATGATGGCACCTTATCGGAGGCCAAAATTCATTATGTGACATCACAATGTTAATCTCCACATCAGACATTATCATATTAGAGATTTACGATAATACCTACGTAATCGCGTAGCGTAGTTCAGTCTAACAAGAAAGAATCGAAAATTTGCACAGCTGTGCTGCAAACTTAGACATATATGTTACTTAGTTTTATATATATAAATTAATGAGTTTATCACAAGCAGACCATGACCAGGTACCATTCTACATTATAAACCTGAAATTATACTTGTGATTATCGAAACGCAAACTAAGCCACTATTACTAACTTTGTGTTATTCATTCGTGGGTTCACTTTGGCACGAATGCTCTTCCAACTCAGACGCCTGATGGCATCACAACTTCCTTAACAAGCATAGAAAATTCCTGAGGAAATTATGTTCATATTCATTTAAAGGGATTCAGTTATAATGGGTTAAGATTGCATGTTGTTCACTGACTCAAATCCTATAAGAAAACCTGAGGTTTATGTGAAGAAAATAAATAAATATTCAATCGTAACACGGTGCTACAACTTCCTTAATTAGAATGTTTATCGCGTAAAAGGTTACGATATTTACCTACTGATAACTGCTGTCATGAGCCAGTTTCATATCTACATGTCTACCATACTCGAGTACAACGTGACTTGGCTCAGTTGACTCTGTATGTCTGAAATATATAATGTATAAAATATAAACATTAATATCATAACAATAATAATTTAACTACTAAAAGTAAAAGTTAAATAGAAATATATACAATTTCAAAAACTTTAATAGTATTCGTGATAATTACCGGCCATTACATTTTTGTATGCTCCTGACTCGTAATGAACTTATTTGACGTTCGCAGCCAGGAAATAGCTAATGCGTAAGTTTCACAGTTTCCCGACATTATCAAATGTTTCGGATTTTAGTTCAGTCATCAAAACACGTAATTATAGCTGAAGATTATCACTAAAATTCTCGTTCAAGCTGCCGTGGCTAGAGAAAATTCTGGGGCATAGCTATCGTTTTATCATCCGTATGCATGATACGGGCCCCCGGGTAACTGGAGCCTCGGTCTAATCTAATAAATTCTTAGGCCGTACTGCCGGGAAAAAATGTTGTCATTCAATATTATATTTGAATTCATCTTCATACATGAGCCATATTTTATCTTACATAATGTACCTATATCTGACTATTAAAATTTACAGTAGAAAATCTGCTCAACTCTATCTTATAATAATTGGTTACAAAAAAACCATCGACACATTATTGCAAATAGAAATTAACAGTAAAATTACTTTAGCATCATACATTTTTTTTTGAACTGACTACGCTATTGACCTAGCAAGGTCTTAACAGCTTCACCGGACTACTATTTAGCATCATACAATCTATCCTTAGAAAGCCATGAATCTGAATCTAAAGATATTCAAATCAATTTTACGTTTACTGTCTTATTCTGATACCTACTACCTTAAAAGAACTTCTCTTAAAGTCGAAAAGTAAAATAAACTATTTAAGCCTCACGATTCAACATTAAATTGTAAATCTGCTTTAAAATTTCTTAATATAATTTATTTTATGCGAGTTTATCTTGCATGCTTCACAAGACCTGTTAAAAATGTACCAACTTTTTTCTACTAGGTTGTTGAAGTAATTATTGGTTTCAGCATGAATGGGTCAGTTCACTCTGGGTAGTACCACCAAACTCACAGAAACACCGACATGAAGTAACAGTGCTTGCATTTTTATCTTTTGTTTCGTCAGTGAGAACGCCGGAGGACCACCTCCCCATTTCCACCAAACACAGTCTGGCAACACACTTGCAACTTCTATGGTGTTGCTAGTATCTATGGACGGGGGAGATCACTTAACAACTGGTGACCCGCCTGTTCGTTCACCTCCTATGATATAAAAAAAACTTTCTGTAGTTTTTTGATACACCTCGATAACAGCAAATTATAATCATGTATCAAAAGAAATGAAAATCTGTGAGTTCTTTTTAGGGTTTATATCGGTGTTCGATTGTAGTACAGAAGGACTTAAAGCTGATATTTTATATAGGTACAATAAAATAATATGGAATTGATTTATACAAACATAGGAGGCAGGGTTATGATAGAGCAAATGTTATATCGGGTGTATATGGGGGGCTACAGGATAAAAGAGCATGCCACAACTGAGAAACATATTCCTTCTTGAAGTGTCAAAGTTCTATACTTCGACAAGCATATATATATATATATATATATATATATATATTAGCAATAGTATAAAACACTGGTAATTTAAAAATAAAGTTTTTATTTAACAAAAATGGTTTACACGGCATAAAAATCACCTGTAGATTCGCACACTAGGAACTGAATCCTGTGTCGTGGGAAATGTGGGGTCAATGTTGGTTAATGAGTTATCTAAAAAACATAAAATTACCCTCAAAAAGGAATGCTCTACTAGGTGCATCTTCAGTCTTCAAGAAGCGACACTTATATCAGCTCAAAAATTATTCTTTAATAATGAAATTTATCAACTATATTTAATTTTGAATAAAAACGAAAAATGTGCCGGACGTAAAAGTATAATTAATATTGTAGAGTTATGATTTTATAGCGTTTTATTGCCTTCTTTTCTTCACTATTTACAATAATTTATCCTGTTTTTAGAGTTTTACATCACGAAATTTCTAGAAGTTGCATAATACTGATATGTAATATTTTGAATAGACTGAGCGAGGTAAAAATAAAATTCATTCCATACTTCGCTAAAAGAGTCCAAGGGCGTAGGAAAAGAGTGGAAGTAACACAAGTTTTAAAAAATAAGTAAAAATAATGAGGTATTTTTTATGAGTTGTCGCAAGATGAGAGAATTTCAGCCCTGTATCACATACCTCACAGTCAATGAAGAAGAATTAATGACGAACTAAATGTGTTATTTATGTAAGTACATTAATCGCTCAAAGTAAACAAAGATTTCACAGTCTCTGTGGCCTGAGCGATAGGTTCAAAGTATTATAACCAAAGAAACTCTAATTATTTTATAGCAACATAATAAAAAAGGGTGCCGGAGAACTGTCGGAAAACAGCGAAGACATAGCAGCTGCTCTTCTTGAACAATTAATTGCTTTAAAACATGCTCATAATCTGAAATCCGGAAGACTAATTTCAGTAAGGAACTTATGAAGTTATTATTGAATTGCATCCAGTTTCCAGTTTTCATCCAGTACTAGCAGCAAGATTTATATTATTAACACTTCCGGTTTCGAATGCAACAGTTGAAAGAAGTTTATCGAAGTTAAAACTAATAACAAATTATTTCCAGACTGCTATAGAACAGGACAATAAATAAATACAATAAATAAATTTGAATAAAGACGAAAATCGTTTATGTTTAATTTCAATCGTTTGATTAACTTAACACCTTTAGACCGACAGTCGCCGATATTTGTAGACTGTGCTGTACTTTCCATCAGGTACGGAGCAGTCATTTTGTCGAAACAGTTTAAAAAAAAAGAACCCTAAGAGAAGTAATTGTAAGTAATAACTTATTGTCAGATCCAGCAGACGTTGTCGTGCCCTGAAAATGATAGAATGATTTGGAACGACACCTACGTTTAATTGTGAATTTAAACCGTTCTCGAATGCATTGGAATACACAAAAATTAACAAAATCGGTTCAGCCTATTAGGAGGAGTTCAGTCACATACACACGGACAGATATGTATAATGTGATTAAATGAAGAGATAGATTCGACTGTAAAAGTTCCTTGTATGTATTATTTTCACTGATCCACCTCGTCATACATATACTAATTCTATTTGAAAGTAGCGAATGCATTTGATTTTTTTTTTTTGCTATTTTATAAATAGCTCCGACTAGATGAATCATTATAGTAATGTGTCTTCAATCAGAAACTCTCATATAATATCAGATAACATATTAGTATTAGTATGACCTAAAATGTTAATCTAGATTCATGACTTTACATTAGGTTTCATTAACAAGTTTGAAATATAAAATCTAATAGAAACATATCGCTATCTATGTTTTACGTATGTGCAAGTATACAAGGATGTTTTACAGCTTCACAGTGAACTAAGAAGCTCTGATACTGGGAACAAGGTGACTCCAAGGAAAAAACAATTTTGTATAAAAATCAATGAACACACATAAAGTGTACACAGGTGGGAAGGCTTACGGCACGCACAGTTAATACAAATTGAACACGTGTTAATTTTTTTACTATTTTTTAACATATTTAAAACTTTCCTATTTATTTGTTCACAAAACGAACGCTTACGTGTCTCATACGCGATAAAAGTGTTATATAAGATGTAACGTATAACATAAGTTTCAATTTCATTAAATATAATTTCTATGTCTTCTGCAAAATCGTTAGGTGTGTGCTGAGACTGACGGAGACTCGCGTTTCAGCAATATGGAGCAATATGTTAACAAAAGTTAACAATCATTTTCGCCCTGTGTGTCTTTACATCAGCTCAATCGAAGCGACCTATATGACAATGTATTTACCACACTATCATAAAACGTAGAATGTCATTCAAGCCTGAAAAACACCTTTTTTTATTGAAGCACGACAATGTGACTGCACTATGCCTGATGGTAAGCATAGTACAATCCAAAAACAGTGGCGACCACCGAGAGACAGATTATCCATCGTCGGTCACCGCTGTAATGCCGGCCATAATGACGAAAGTCACCCGGTACTGGATATGCACAGGCTGATCCCGAAACGCGACGCGCAAAAGCGAGTCACTATGACGGGCTTTTTCGCCATGTACATGGTGGTTGCGACCCAGTCGGGCTGTAAAACCCTACCACCCCGCTATCACCATTGCCTCGTTCGTTGATCAGCAGGGTGCACCACGTGCAGGTGAGGTTGGCTTGGGTGTCTCAAGTCTAAAGATGTTACTCGACACCCCTTACACCCCAACGATAGAACAATAGATCGTCGATACAGCGTGATCTCATCACGTCACAGTGCTAAATTATCACCAGCAAAGAATCTTCAACGCCTATATATAGGGCATTAAAAGCAATTAGATTGCATAATATTTAAAAATGTAATATCTTTAAAGATTTTTCTTGATATATTCCAAAACGTAAAATATATTGTTATACCTAATTTTATTGTTTTTAAAGTCTATCTGGTAATGAAATCGTTTGTTTCTTTTTTTAATTTTAAATTGATGATGTCATGGAAATTCTGTTTAACTTTGTATATTTTGAGCAAAAAAGAAATACAGATTTTAGATTCAGTTGAGGACTTGAGGCTCTCAGGTTCCAGTACGAAAATAAATTTATAGGGAAGTCAGGGAAACATACGAGATCATAAGTACTTGACGATAGAATACATGGATAAAATAGTTCGTTAAAAACAGTGGTAAAGTTTTTTTTTTTACATACAGACATTATTTAATAGCTTTATTATGATTACTGACATAAGTAAAAAGGATTATTGTTTAGTTTTATTCATTAATATGTAAATTAGCTATCAATTTTAATCGTTAATCAGGTTTTGCCAATATGCAGCAATGAGAGTGAGTTTTTATTATTGTGGTAGGTTGTTACATAAAATTATAATTAGCTAGTGTAGTAACGATGTCGGCGATTATGTATACATGTATCCGTGATAAAGAGGAATTAATTATTCATGTAAAACCTTAGTCGTCACATGATTAATGATCTTATTTATGTATATATAATAATATCCAAGTGGTATAATATCCCATTGTATAAGATAGTACCACTATATCACCAGCTCTTCGGGTTCTAACCTAATTCTAATCTATTCAGGCTGTATCTAGTAACTTTGCCTTTAGAAAGTATGGCAAATATTCATATAGTAGGGTAGTGCATGAACCTGAGCCATCTTACAGTTATTATAATTATTTAATACAGCATACTTACGATAGAAGCCTTCTTAATCTTTTTGGCTGCGCAGAATGTAACTGTTAGTTTGGGTTTATGCGTAATGTCGTCAAAAGTTTAATACAGAATCAATTTAAAATACTATTATAGGGATCTATAATTTTCAATTATTTACTTTTAATTTTTCTCGACATTATACGTAATGTAATGCGTATTTTGTGTTCTGTGGATTTATATTTGGAGCGGTCAAAAAGTTTGGCAAGGACTGTGAATTTAAAATGGTAATTATACGAAACATATAATATTTCATGTGACGATATCCGTAATGAATGTATTTATAATATTATTTGATAAATAATCGTGTACAATAAAGCAGGGCTATATGAACACCTCGGTCCTACAGGAACACAACGGGAAATACATTTATTCTCGTTTTCCTAATTTGCGACGAAATGATGGTTTTGTTTGTTTGTATTTGATTTTTTATGTTTATAATTGGTTAGTAATTAAAATTGTTTACGTATCAATAGACTCCAGGATCGAAACCATACAAGAATAACAATGATAAAACGAGAGACGTGCAAAAACACTGGATGCTGTTCGTAGGGGATGTTAAAGGAAAACGCCACAGAAACATGAAAAATGCTTTGAGCAACAACAGTAATGGAGATTTTTTAAATGAAAATAATAATAACATAAGGTACGTTGTACACGATTTAAACAAATCAGAAGAACAGTTGATTTCTTAAACATTAGCTTTTCTTGCAAACTTTTTTTTTATATCATAGGAGGTAAACGAACAGATGGGTCACCTGATGTTAAGTGATCACCACCGTCCATAGATACTTACAACACCAGGGGAGTCGCAAGTGCGTTGCCAACCTGTATTTGGGAGGAGGGTGGGGGAGGGCCAGAAGGAAAGGAGGAAGGGGAAGGGAGGGTAGTGGGTCTCCGCCTCTCTCACTGATCGAACGAAACGCAACAATGCAAGCACTGTTACTTCACGTCGGTTTTCTGTGAGAGGGTGGTGCTTCCCCGGACGAGCCGACCCATTCGTGCTGAAAACAATAATAGCTTCAGCTTGGCTCTACCACTACTAAAAACTGGAGATACCCCTTGAAAAAAGTTTACATTTGGGACATGCTCTAAAAATAACTGCATAAACAAAACAAGCGAGTCAAGAACCTTAGTTTTCCTTGTTTTTGGACTAGTTAAACCAATGTACCGTTAACTGTTAAAGAAACATTTTTAAGAATAAATAAATACAGTTTTGATAACATTCTTTCATATATATGTATATAATACCTAAGAATATAAATCTACCGCGTCTGTCCTTTGTAGATTTTTGTGGAAAAATGTGTTTTGGAAGGAGTAATTAAATACATTACAATAATTTTTAGAAATGTCTTATTTTATATCATAGAAAGCAAACGAAAAAGCGGGTCATGTGATCCTAAGTGATCACTGCCGTCCATAGACACTAGCAATATCGGGGTAGTCGCAAGTTCTTTGTCAGCCTGTGTTGGGAGGTAGGGAAGAAAGGGATGAGTGAAGAGGTGGAAGTGAAGAGGGGAGGGTATCTGATCCTCCGGCGCTCTCACTGACCGAACGAAACGCAACAATGAGAGGGTGGTACTACCCCGTGCGAGCCGACTCGTTCATACTGAAACCAGTAATAGCTTCAGCGTGGCCCTACTGCCTACAACACTTGTCTGTTTGATCACGCATCACTGGTAAAGTACTGCGTTAACGATAAAACCTCAAATCATAAAGCATATCTTGAATAACATTTAGTCTAGGTTTCCTTAAAATCATTTCACTCTATCAAGTTATTGTAAATGACAAACGCGACTTAAGTGCGAGAGAGAAGTAAATTAATGAACATAATAGATTTATTAGAAGATTTTATTAGTCACTGTTTTTTTACATTAGGTTTCACGCAGACGGAGTCCCGGACACAGCTAGTGTTTAATAAATAATAAATATTTTTTCAACAGAACCATAGATACATTTTAAGTTTTTTTTTCAGTCACATTTTAAGAGGGAACTTGACCATCTAGTGATCAAAGTTGGAGAGCCGACATTTATATGTTCAAGTAATGACAACATCGGGACTACTTTATACTACATTTTTATACACGACGTTTTTAATGTTTTATAATACCTGTATACATCTAGTAGTGTAATTCTTATGGTTATGTCGGTAAGTGGAATATATTTCTATTGTCCGGATTTTATTTTTATATTCTATGCAAAGAACATGTGCGATTAGTCTCACTTTCTGGTGGTAATTACTAGAATGCTTAAAGTCTCTTATATAGAATTACTCCTGAGAGAGCCTACGCTCGTGGACTTGCGAAGTGATTTCTGATATACTTTCGTAAACAATGACAATATTGAAAATGTTATTGTACTAGTAGTCCGGTGAAACTGTTAAGACCTTGCTAGATTGACCTCATCAGGTCTGTCCAGGTGGACCACGCCCTGGGGATTTCAGTTCAATGCAGCAAAACATACTCATTATTAAAATTTTACCATCTATTACTCTACCACATAGTACAATAACTTTTTTTTTCGTTCTGACTACGCTATTGACCTAGCAAGGTCTTAACAGCTCCACTGAACTATCCGGAAAATCTGTTGCGTTTTATGGGACACAAATTATTTTATATGTACCTATCTTACCTTTATAATATTAATTATCACTGTATCAAGTTTCGTCAAAATTGTTTCAGTACTTTCAGAGTGATACGTGCTCACAGGGACAGACAGATTGACAAAAATTGTAAATAGATTATTTTTGGTATCTATATCGATAAAAAAGTCTATGCCGATTATAATTTTCAAAAAATATAGAATGTACAGATTTCGCCTTGTTACAGTTTTATTATAGGAATAATGTACTCTGATCTTTAATATATGCACTTTAATATTCTCGGCTATCTGTTAATGAGTTAACGGGATTATTTTAAGCGTGTGAACTTTTATTAAATGTTTTAATTAATTCAGTTCATAAATACTTTATCAAGATATCAGTAATCAAACAGCCACTGGTTATCTATACGATCGTGAACCAATAGACATGCTGGTCAAGTTGTACGTGACGTCACATCGCGTTGACGAGCGCTCCAGGTAACGCGCTGAGGCCGCACCGACCGCGCTGTTAACCCCCACAATAAACATGTCGCTGTACACGATAACGGGAATGTATGACGACAAAACGGCGACTTGTTACCCCGGACCTTTATATTTATCTTAATTCTGCTTACTAAACTGCCTTTCATAATATTTAGGGCGCCATAACTCTGACGGTATTTAATAGAGCTTTATGGTATTCTGGTTTCATATTTGCCACGAAGTTCCATCAATGTAGTCTGAATATATTTATATGAAGTTAATATTAACTGTAATGTAGGGACACACTTGCACATCTATAGAGTGCACGCTATAGGTATGTAGGGGACAAAGTCCACTCATCGTTTCCCGTTCCAATATAAAATGTACATGTGTAACTAGTCCGGTTGTAGCCGTATAGGCAAGCGTATGTGTGTTGGGTAAATCCGTAGTTATGTGTAATTAGTAATATCCTTGACTGGTGAAATTAATATAAACTGATTATTCGGAAATATGGACTTTTATTGATCCAACCGGGCTAACACGAAACATACATCTATAAATACACCACAACACCTAAATTGGTGACCCCGAACAAGAACACAAGTCGCGAGGAAAAACATTTACCATGGCCACCGATATTGCAGGCATTACAGCTGAGTTGGCAAAGATCAACGTCAGGTTGGCTAACATTGAACGGTGCCGATCAAAGACACGAAGAGAAGGAAACCGCTCACGACAACCGTCACGCTCATATTCAAGGTCAGGACGTCGTACGCCAAAGTCATCCAACTGGCTCTGCAGTTATCATTATAAATATCGTCACCGAGCTCATAGATGTATTCCTCCTTGCGCTTGGAAGCCCAAAGAATACAGGATGGAGACGAGAAACGATGCAACGTCGGAAAACTAGGAGGTGAGGTACAGCCTTCGGCTGAGGTCTGTGCCGTCACCCCTTGCAGCCGTCTATCAGTCATGGACAACAACACCTAAATTGGTGACCCCGACGTGATGAAGTAATATTACTATTCTTATACTTATAAAAGAATAAGCAATTCTAAATTGTAATATCTGGTAGCTTACGATCTTTATAAACTCTCTGCCAATATAATAACGCTATAGAACCGTTACGATGCGAAAGTAACATTTTCATTTTTAACTAGTTGATACCCGCGACTTCGTTTATTTTGTTTATTGTCTTAACAAGGCACAGACAGCGGTAGAGAGGAGGCTTCGTTTTTCCCATGCATGTCCACCACATCGCTCGCCCCACTTTTCCTCGGTTAGAAAAACATATCGCTAATGTAATGTTTATAAAGTAATGTAATGTAATGTTTATAAAGATTCTAGTGACGTATAACATTAATAACTTTATATTTATTTTGTTATATTTAAATAAAATTAATCGAAATCTATGCAGCAGTTTTCGCGTGATGTGCGCACAACAACACACCTCGTACATATTTATAGATAAGATAAGATGGAATGACGAACATCGATTTCATAAGTTTTAACCCTGCATTCCAAAAATTAAGCAAAGGAAATACATCGTGACATACTGGTGATAATAACATGGTAATCAGTGGCGGATTTGCTCTAAAGTCCAAGAGGCCCGGGTCTAGGGCGGTCAGATATTACAAACCACATCACCACATCGTATAACAAAAATCCTTAAAAAAAGTTGGCAAAAAAGTAAATTCATTATGTACTGAAAATGATGGGAGCTGAGAAAGGGGTGGCTGGTACTTACTACATGGCCTGGGGCCAAGGGCGGCCAACACTACAAATCCGCCACTGATGGATAATAGATGTTCCTCTTGCTGCCATCATTTTCAAGTTATAATAAATCATGAAATAAACTATATTTCAGAGCTAGTGGCTCCAAGTTTTGGCCACAGTGTCATTCAACATTATGTCAGATTGATATGAAACGTTAAAATTTATAAAGTATGGGAAAGCAACGGTTTCTCTTTTGAGGGAATTAAAATCAAATTAAATATCTTTGAAACTCTAACAGTATGTCCTTTATAGAATGAATAAAATGAAGATAATAAAACCACAAATTTTCTAAAATAAAATGTTACACATTTTTGATTTCAAAATAACCCGAGTTTTCGTGTGTCGCAATATTTATGATTTTTATAATTAAATTAAAACCTAATAATTTGTGTTTTTAAAATATGCTGCGACGAGCAGGTATTGTTACATGTCTACCTAATATTATCACTTAAACTAAAATAAGATAGAAACTGACAAACTTTTAAAGAAATTGAAATATTAAAAGATTATATCCCCCGGTAAGTTTTAGCCATTAAGAAAGACAAGAGATACGGACGCAGCCTACCGACTACTAAAACGCGAATCTTTGACGATAATATACTCATTATATAATCAATGCTGATTACATATATAATCATTACTTATAATTGTTATATATGTCAGAGATGATATTGTAGAGGCTAGGTAAGGAGCCTTAGTAGAGCAAACACATGGATGGCCCTGTCCTCCATTTGTATGTATTTTCACAACTCGACAGATAATGAAATGAAACGGCGATTTCTTCGAATACACTTATTCATTTTGATAACAATTTTACAATAATCTCAGAGCAACAACGCTCTCGGAGACAATAATTATCACTTAGCGACAACAACAATAATGATCTCATGATCTCAGAAACAATAATGAATAATTACAGAATTATTAATGAATCTTGCACAGCGTCGTACACACACTTATAAAGGTAAAGCCTTCCTTCGTCAACCGACAACACAAGTGAAGGGAATATGAAGAAAGTCCTAGTTTAACGAAGTACTTAATCTATGATTTTGTACTTAGTTGCGAACGTAACACTTTATGTTCGCTAAAATTCTAATTACAAATAAACAACTATTTTAACATCATACGTTGAATTAATTACGTTGTCATTAATTTTCTTAAATAATATACAGTTGTAACAACCAAGTTTGTAAAGTATAAATCCTTATTTGCTTTAAAACCTGTTTTAGATCGATTAATTATTTTAGTAACTGGGATAGTTGTACTAATAATATTGTACAATGCTAATTTGTTTGAATTACATTGTTATTCATTCTAAATAGCAACTTATCTCGGCTGGTTATATGGTTTTATTTATTTACATTACATAATTAACAAAAGGCTCCACATGTTACTTAGAGAATAACTCTATTACAAATTCACAAATCCGATTTCAATTATCGAGACAGTAATTTAGTCTGCTTTAAATCTAGAATCAAATCAAGATAGAAATGATATCTCACGACGCCACATCTTCTTAAGATCGTCGTGTCACACGCGTGACGCGGTGTTACATGTGACGTAACACCGGTCTATTTAGTGACCTCTATTATTGTTTGTGGAATTATAAGAGGTGGAATTTTTGGCAGTTATGAACAGTTTAATCGAATCTAAATTAATCAATTATTTAGAATAAATCACATTTAAAATAATTAAATAGAAGTGCATTAACAATACTCTGCCAGTATAGGTTAACATAGAAAATAATAGATGGCGCTTAGAAGATAATAGATGGCGCCGTTAGCAAACATTTGTGATGATTCGAATCCTCGTAAAATTATGTAATAAATATGCGTTACTATTTATGTGTTAATAATATCGTCTGCTGAATGCTCCGACTACTGGAGGCTCCCACTAGGACATATGTATATAATAATATAATAATTATATAACTGATATATATTTGAGCATCTTAAATAAGTGTTAACCTGAATATTAATAATTAATTAAGTTATATGTAGCTTTCAAATTAATTTTACAATGTAAGTACATATGAAGAGAGTTTCCTGCAGCGCTACACCACTAGTCGCGTGATATCACAGCCAAATGGATTGGAAATAAATGGGGTGTGGCTGTGTCATGAACACGGCTATTTGTTGTACGTGAATACGTCTCCTAAAGGGCGATATTTTCAAAATCAAAATCAAAAAACACTTTACTCAGTTTAGGCCCTAATAAGGGGCTTATGAATTGATTATGAAGTGCTCTTTCCAACTCTATACGATTTCTGTATTTGGACTTGACTTTTGAGGCGTATAGGTCGACAATATATATTTTATATATAATTTTTATCTTAACACCTTATTATATACGCAGGAATGATTTTTATACTCATGTTTTTTGTATAATTGATATATTGAATAAATGTCCTAGTTTCACAGAATCGAAAGTTATACTAAATGTTTTTTTTTTCTCGAACTGACTACGCTATTGACCTAGCAAGGTCTTAACAGCTTCACGCGACTACAAATACTAATTTTTTTTTTTCTCGAACTGACTTCGCTATTGGCCTTAATTCTTTGGCCTTTACAGCTTCACCGGACTACCACAAACAAATACTAAATGAAAATCTCAAAAAGCAGTAGAATGACCTCAAAATGGCGGCGCTACCTCCCCCGCCGCGTACGATGTGTTACAATCCTGATTTACTGTAATAAATTCTTTGAACCTTTAGCTATCCAGTAGTATAATTTAATTTTAGATGTAGAGAATAGATTCGACACTACATTGTCAATCTGAATCCCTCAATTTTGTTATCACTAGGTTTTTTTGATTGCCTCTGTATCGTAGCAAATTTAAAGACGTATTCACATAAAGGAAACACTGACGTAGTATTGGAATAAGCTTGTTATTTTTTCGGTACCTGCATATAAATGAACTTCAGAGGCGATAAATAAAATAAAATACCAACAGGACGGATTAGTTCCGACGACGAGTACGAGTACTGTTCAGCGTCAAGTACCTACTGCGCCTCGATAGATTGTGAAATGGTTGGTGGTATCTCTACCTTGCTCACGTGAATGCTTTCTGTATTGAATACTATCAATATATACGTGGATCTCACCTCGAGACCCCATAATTTGTCCTAGAGTTTATAAGCCCCTGTAAAAGTGAATGTTTTTTTTTTTATAAATTTAATTAATTGATTTTATTATTTACTATATTTACGAAAGGCATACGTGAACAGCATTTAGTTATTAACAATCACGCTTAAATATATGTTCACTGTCCTAATCATCACTAGTTATAGAAGAGGTAATAGGTTACTTCTTCTGAAACACCATTTATATATCATTACGCGTTGCCTTTACACCGAAACAGTGGAGCTAGCATTACTGCTTTAACACATATATAACAGTAATTTTAGCGCTTGCACATGAGCTATCACTGTATAATACAATTACAGTATCTAATATAGGATTAAATTATTTAATAAATATAAATTAAGAAAATGATCTATAAAAAAGACATTATATTAAAATCTTAAAAATATAAATCAAAAAAATTAATACATTTCAGTTCGATAAGGGAAAAAAATAAAACCCGTTCACTTCCATGTGTAAGCGTGTATACGTGCATAATGTTGCCGCAGTGATGTAAGATTTTGTGTGAGTGTACGTGCGAGCAGCGCACTCAAGAGCTCCTCGCCGAGAGAACGGATCTAGGCTTGAGCTGATGCCGAGGGGGCCTAGTCTAGTATGCGGGAATGACATTTACCCCCAGAATCCGGTAATTCGGTAATATACTTCGGTACTTTATCAGAAAACCTAACACTTTAGCTAAAAAAACTGTTATTGGTCATAGTGAGCCTGAAACACGGTAAGACCAATCTGTCACCAGTTCTAGTATTTAAATTATGTCGCTCTTAAACTACATCCAGCTTTTTTATTTTTGATATATATTCATTAAATCTATATACAAAAGGTAATGGTTACATGTCATATTATAAGCGTTCACTTTTCACTTTTAATGTAATTATAAATTACGTGTATAACAAAATAAATACATACAATGTAGACCATAAAACTTTGAATGATATTTAAATAATCATTTCAACGTACTATCATATAACTGTATTTAAAAAATCCTACCTGTTATATAAAGAGAAATAGTAAAAAAGTTCGTTGAAATGAGAAAACGCCATCTATCTAACCAGCAGTTCATACTTAGTGAACTTTATGTTTTATAGTGTAGGCATCTTACATTTTTGTTTCATATTACAAACACAGATGTCACTGTATCTGTAAATATACAACAACTTAAGACCTTGACATCTAGTTTTATTCTTTACTACTACTCAATTATTAAACATTAGAATTTATTTGGAATAACAATTATTTAGTAAAATTTACCAGTAATAATTAATGGTCTAGCAAATTGTGAAATAGACATAACAGCGCTATCAGTTGTAAGTAATGTATGTATATTGTCAGTTTTATTGAGACGTAATAGATGGCGCTAGTATTAATAATGGTAAAATACTTTTTACTTTAATAAGAATGATCACTAATAGCGTTATCTTTCAACATGATTCATAGATAAGTACCGATTGTAACACAATAATAGTGCAGTACCTACTAACATTACAATCCTTTTAGATCCGGAATGTCGTAAACAGTTTTGTCAAATGATTTTTGTGTTCTGTATATTTTGTGCATTCTGAACATTGCTAAGCTGATAAGATAACGCTCTATGTCATCATTCTAAGACTTTTATGAAGGAATTTCATGGGTGGATAATAAATATACGAGTTATGATACAAAGGCGTTTTTTTCCTTAAAAAATATAGTAAAAATAATCATGTGACAGTGGAATGAAATGAAACGAAAAAAAAACACGGCTAGAACAGTCTTTATTCGCCATCTATTTTAAAAACTCTTACATTACTGTGTACACAACCTTATCAAAATATAAATACGTAGACCTAAATAGTTAACCATACACACACACACACACACGACATACACGTTTACGCAATCATACTCACACAATAATAACGTTCGACTCACAGACTTTATAAAACATATTTAATATATTAATAAATTCGTCATTTTTTCAACTTCTATTACTAAGTATAATAGCGTATCTCTATTACATTGTTTATATAGTTTATGTAAGTACGTCACACAACAGGAAAATCATAACGAAATGTAATTCCAAATCTAGATGTAAGTATATACAAAGTTTCTGGCAACATCCTAAATCTTATTCACAAGATATCAACAAAAAAGATTTGAAACGAAGACCTGCTTCCTTTATCTTTGGCAACTTCGCTTTGGAATGTATATCTCGAGTAAAAAATTATTACATTTATTGAAAATGTATTATATATTTTTTCTTTCGTGTGATGCATCTTCAGTTACGATATCTCTAAACCTCTTACACATTTATGTATTATAATAAACATCGGCGTTATACACCCATTCAGTGAAAACTTCACAGTTTTCGATTTGCTATTATGTCTCTACATACTCGTATAAATACAACAATAAATGTACAGTGAAATACGATGTAGATATTACGTATTTGAGAGTTTTACATTTATTATAATTCATTAGATAAACACTCAAAATTGTCTCAATGTTATATATTATAATTATTTGAATGATACTAAACATATAACATTGTTCCTAGCGGAGTGAAAACAAACAGTTTTTTCCGAGAGCTACCTGTAACTTATACTAATACATTATAATTATTGTATTGTTTAATGGACGCGACTACCGATGAAGATTCGTGAAGGTTTTAGAAACAGATGGTGAACAGTTTTCGGGAATTTTCATCAGTAACCGTGTAAGTGGGCGCGGCGGCGGCGGAGGCGGGCGGCGCCCTCTCTCTCACTCTTGTTAAGGCGGTCGGTAGTGCGAACTGTGCGCAGGCACAACCGACGAGCTACTCCGTTCTAGTGACGGTATCCTACAACATATACCCCGTTATTCTCCAACCTCTTCCATTTAATAATATGCATGTATGTCCAGATTTCGTAAATACTTCCCTTGCTGTGTGATTTTGTTTGTAATTATAAGCGTGTTGTTACTAAGGAAACATAGATTTTTGTGGTATCTAATTAAAATATGTGTGTCTGAATGTGTTGTCATCATATATCTGAGATAGTTGTATTAGGAATAGATGTGTAGAGACTGTGTCTATTGTATTTTTATTGACTACTTTCAGTAAAACAATGTTGCATTAAAATACACTTGAAAAAAACCATTTTACTGTACTATTCTTTAGAAAAACATGTATATACAAAGTCAACAATACTTTTACTTAATGATTAATAATATTACGTTGATACATGTTTACATGATTTGTTTAGTTATTAATTTAATAAGATATGATGTGCGCGTGAGGGTGTCGGTTTGTAACTACATGAGAATAAGCTCAAAACGAAATATATTCTATTATATGTATAATTGTAAATAAGAGTATCCTATGAGTTATAGAGATCGCTGTTCTTACTGGGTTTTATTACTGTATGAAATAATCCTGCAATATAATGTACTGTGCTGTGTTTATGGTGAACAGTTTGGTTTTCACAAAACATTTGTAATAGATACACATGTAAGTGTAGTAAAGTGAAGTGGTTTGTGTACACAAGTAGAAACCTTGAGATAACATAAGAAACATGCAAATAAAAGACATCGTCATGCACATTACTGTTTGCAAGTATTAGCGAGTGTCACAAGCAGAGTCGTCAGCATCGTCTCGACTCGCCTCCGAGAGACAGAGATAGAAAGAGGGACAGATAGAGAGAATGAGAGAGCGAGTGGATTACAAGCCGATATGCGGTACAAGAGAAGTGAGGCCATAGACGGTGCCGGCGCAAAGCTGGACTCCTAATACACTTCATGTTAGTATTAGCCAAGAAAGAAACAAATAGTAGTGCTATGGTCAGGATCAACTTAGGGGAAGGAGTAGTGCGTGATCCGCGAAGGTGAACTCGAGTGACCAAGGGACTGTACTCACATATCGGCTTGATGTCTGACGGCGGGCAGCAGCAGGAGTGGCGCGCCCCCCGCGCCCCCCGCACTCCCCGCAGCCGCCTCCACCGCCGCGTACAGCGGAGGCAGCACCTTGTGCGAATGTGCCTCCACTGCGGAACCACCACATACATACACACGTTAGCGTAGAGTCGGTCAGCGGCGCCCGACGCGCCCGACACGCTACATACCGGAGAGAGCGGGCGGAGCACCCGGCCGCCCGACGTGCCCGCCACCCATACTCTTTGGCTTGCGCTTACGGGTCTGGATGCCGTCCTTCTTCATGCTGAGCGGTCGGTTCACCTGCGAGCAAAGACACGGGCGCTGAGTACGCGAGCGAGGACCGCACTCGGGGAAACTCCTCATAATCTCGGGCCACGCGGTCCTATCATTCTTTAAACAAGCCTATCTGCCCGCCGAGAGATAATTGATAAAAGATTATTTATCTCATTATGAATATTCGTGGTCGCAGTGATAATTCTCTATCAGTCGGTAGCCCCGCGTTTATCTCGCGAGATTAGATGAGACCCTGTGTTTTGATTTTTTTTATACAGACCCAATATTTACCGAGGAGTTCCCTGATAACCGGCACGCTGGTCTCCGATTAGATACCTGCGGCGACCTAATCACCATAACAGTACGTAATCAACGCGCAATCGCTACGATATCGCGCTATCTCCCACCGGGGAACTCTTCACTTTTACAAGGAGGCAATGCTTACGTTGTGCAGCTTGAAGTACAGTCCGCAAGCGTTACAAACTGGCTCTCCGTTGTTGTTCCGCCGCCATAGTGTCGTGTTTGAGGTGCGGCAGTTGGCGCACGTGACTCCTACGCGCCGGTTTCCGTTCGTCGGCTATAAAAATAAATCAATTTCAGAGGTAAAATTCATAACAATGACAGTTACATAAGAAATGAAATCGAGAACATACCAGGGCCTGTTGCGGTTTCGCCTTCTGGCCCTTAAGTGGTGGTCGATTGACGCCGTTGATGCGAGTGTAAAGGCCGCACGCATTGCACAGGTAGTGCCCGGTGCCGTCTCGCCGCCACAGTGGAGTAGTAGCTGCTGCGCAGTTAACACACTCCTTTACCTCGCCCATGCCAGCCATACCTGCAGAGATTATTTCATGAGACTTCCCCTGTGGAAATATACTGCATCTTCGCCAGAAACTAACTTACCTGGGTCGAAGCCATCGTCGATAGGCAACAGATTGTGCGCAGGCCAAGCTTGCGTCGGTGCCGGATAGCCTTCGACGAGTAGCCCGCCTTCGTATCCGGACACGGGCACGTACTCGACGCCGCCGCTCTGCCCGAGATAGTGCTCACCGCCAACTTTATACTGCACTGTATTACCGTGCGTGTACAACGTCACTTGCTGTGAGTTAGGACTAGGAGGAGCCTCGTAAACAGCCTGCGACTGCGGTACTACGGACCCATACACGACGTGTGCACCGCGTGCTGTCAGCGACGAGGAAGATAGTGTGGGGTCACTGCGGTACAAAAGCTGACCCGGTGGGGACTCGTCCCCGCGGCCAGCTCCACCTGCACCACCTCCGGCACCACTTACTGTGCCTCCATATAACGTTAGCAACTCTTTGCCGCCACCCGCATACGCTCCGTAACCCGCGCCGGCATATTGCGGGCTCTGACCGGCGTATGCGTAACCACCGTGCACTGAAGTGACCGGTTGTAGGCTTGCGTACGTGCTAGGGCGCGGGTCACCATCGGCCCGCGTCTCATATTTGACCTGCTGGTAAGCAACGCCGACCGCCTGCTGGTTGTTTAGTGAAGTCGTCTGGATCATCTCGAGCGCTGTAGAGGCGGCTGCCTGGTCGGCTAATACAGCCGCATACTGTCGTCCGTCTGCCGCGCTCTCCGCAGGCGCGTACGCCTGCACCTCTTGCTTGTCCTTGTGTGCGAGAAATGAATCGTGTGCGTGCTCTTCAGGCTCACCCTCCTGTGCCACGATCACATGGTGTGGAGCGCCATATCGCAGCGCCAGTCCACGTCCGTACCCGCTCCGTTGTGGTGCGCGTGCGTACTGCGGTTGCGATTGCGGTCGCTTATCTTGTAGCAACAAGGAAGTCTGTGTGGGTAGCGCAGGTTGAGTCGAGCGATACGGGTCCTGTTTGAACGCGAGATAGCGTGCCGTCTCCGCTTCGGCTAGTCGCAGCCGCTCTTCATCATAGTGCTGGTGGTGAGAATCGCGCGGCTCTCCGTTTCCTCCCGCTTCCTCGAGCTTGGGCGCATACTGCTGCAACTGTTGCTGCTCGTGTTCGAGTTGGGGCTGTTCCGGTGGTTCGTCTTTGACACCTTCATCGGTGAGCTCGCCGGTCTCATCGGTAGTTATATGTCCGGCAGCGGTGATAGTTCGCACGGCACGTCGTGACGTAATCACGGACTGGGAATGGGGCTGCGGTGAATGCTCGTGCACAGGGTGGCTCTCTCCCGTTCCGCTCGCGGCTGCCTCTTCCCTAACTTCAGTAGTCCTCTCTAACTCTAACCTTTCCTCATTTTTAACGAGTTGTAAAGCCTCCACTGCGCAATCTTCCTCTCGCTGCTCATCATTTCCTCTTCGGATCATCTGATTCACGTTCTCCATAATTTAACTGCAAACAGAAAAATGCGTGTCTAAGCTGTGCTACAAGAGTACAAGAGTCACGTTTATAATGCCGGTGAGACGAGGGCGTGGTGCACGCGGCGAGAGGGACGCGTGCGCGGGGTAATGACTCGCGCGGAAATGGAAGTGCAACAAAAAAGGCTGAGCACACACTCCTTGTTGGGTGTTTGGAACGGAAGAGCGAACTCGTCGCGGAATTATGAACAAACAGGAGAGCCCGATGCGATATCTACCTACCTACCTCTCTGGTACTGACAGTTAATTTTAATTCATAAATTTTAGATAACGGACTGGGATTAATAGCCCGATACTCGTGTTACACTTCATCCTTCTCAATATCGGAATACTGCATGATTATAAATACATGTAGTTACATATATGCATGTATAATAATGGGTTTATTTTAAAAGTGGTAAACGATACTGTGTTGTCGCGTCGTGATGTGGTCGAAAAATATTAAACACGGCTCAATGTAAGCTATAACTGTATAATATTACGGTATAGTTTAGAACATCGCCATTTGTTGAGTAAACAAAACGTTTTAGTAAAACTAGGCTGCGCTGTGTTTTGTACCGGAGCATGTTTAAAGAGAGCCGCGCTCACTTCTAGAGCAAATAAATAAATTCAAAGTTGTATCAGGATAGGCGACGCGGATGTGTTCAAAGCGTTATTTAAAAAAATGCTAATATATTTGCACTTAAATTACTTACTTAAATTGTTGAGCTGTTATAACTTTTTGAAATAATATTGTACAAACATAAGAATTATATACACAATAATAGAACTGATCAGTCAAATTTTACTATGAGATGAATTAGTTTTAATAGTAGTAAAACCCTGTGCTAACATGTTATGTCGCGCCGGTGCCTTCGTGTGACTAGGATTCGAACAGCGTCCCTACGCTCGACAGGGCACGCGTGGCCCCCCACGCGCCCTCTCGTAGTGAGCTGGTGTTTGCTGAGCGCACCGCTCCCGAGCGATAAGGAACTAGCATCGCTGATAACGAGCTCAACGCTCGTTCGTTTACGTGAACTCGTACACGCGCACCGCCACTCACGGGAACTCCAACCATAGAGATATTCTAGTGAAGCTCAGGTGACGCTACCTACGAGTACCTACATATGCAAATTAAACATTGGAATGTAACAAATTTTATAACGTACTAGCTCTTAATAATCATGTTTTGTAAATATTTACTACTGCTTCTAATAATTTTTAATATTTAGCAATTACCTACAATCCCACCTACACAAATTACAATGTGGCCTAAGAAACCAATGGTCCTGTTCTTCAAGTATTTGTTTTATTTGTATTTTGTGATCTTGGTCTTGCATTATCGTAGATTAACCTTGCTATATTTCTCTTTATATCTCAATGAAGTCAAAATAAGATTTGGGCATTACTGAGTATTTGGTTTCAATACCGATATTGATCAACGATTTCTAATATCGTTATCAAAATCATGATTTTTCCGTCTAACAACAAACTTGGTTGATATAACACGAATAGCTATTGTATTGACTGTTAGTTAGGTCCTACCTAACCTATTATATAAGCACTGTTTTACTCACATAGATCAGTTTTATATACGCGTGGTAAAATTATACCACAACTGAGCTTAGCTTAACAGATGAACTGGCATCAACATATTATGCACTGTTATTGCCGAATTAAATGATTTTCAAATCACAGAAGTTCAATGGCAAATACTCGAATAACTAAATTTTCTAACAAACGTTAATAACAAAACTTAAGGAATAAAATATTATATTTATAATATTACTGTTTGTATCAAGCGAAATTGAATCTGTAATAAAAACAATTATTAGATGAGAAACCTAACCCACTCGAGGTAGATGAGAGGCTGGCTCTGGGTTTCCAAGCAGCCCGAGATAAAATATATTATGGGAAGAACAATTGCTTTACTATACTACTTTAATTGTACATGCATTGCATAAGGCTAAAGTTTTTTGATAGCCTTTTATGGGAGAAGCAAATAAAAAAAGTCCAGCCAAATTTAATGAACTTTATAAAGAATATAAAAGTCTACACTCGGTGTCGAAATTTCCAGAAATTTAAACATTACCAATATATGAAAAAAGAATGTGAATATAGCGAAGATGTAAAAAGGCAAAATCACCTATCGCTACCTCTCTTGAAAATATCTTTAAAATATTGTCAAGTTCATTTTAATCAGTTGAGTAGACCTTACTATGTCTATGTCGATATAAGCTCAAAAGGTACCCACTCTGTTGCGTTTTTCTAAGATATAAAATAACTTGTGCAATAGACTGAAGTAAGCTAACAGACAATTGCAAGATTTGCGAGACCGAGAGAGCTGTATTGACGCAAGACCAATTCTAAGACTGGTTAAGTCTTGTTTTTTTTTTTCGAACTGACTACGCTATTGACCCAGCAAGGTCTTAACAGCTTCACCGGACTACGTTAGGACTTGTCTTGGTCTTTCTTATGGTCAATACTATTTGCGACACATAACACGTTATTCTTCACTGATATCTCTGGTTCGTTAAAAATTCGAACCTAAGTCGATGAGACGCGATGTCCAACATAATTCCTAGAAAAATCAGTAAAGTCATTTGTCCTAAAATATAGTCATAATAACGTCTCGTATAGCAACTAATATAAAACTTTTTTTTTTTTTTTTTAACGTGGGGAAATCCCTTATGGATACCCACCCTCTCGGGGGAGAGGGTAGGTTATGTCCGACTCGCACGGACTAAAACCCCACGGTGTACGTCCTCCGCTATGGTTGGGGCGGCACGAGATCTCTATAGACTTCATCGTGCCGCCCCGGCGGTTGGCCCAGCAGCAGAAGTGCCGCCGCCGAGCCTCGTCTTATAAGGAGACAGCCGGGTACACACCGGCCGTCTCCTCCATCCGCCGGACCCGTGCAATGGGAAGATGGGCCCCCCGGCCCATCTTCTGTGGTCCGGTTAAGGTGGGAGGTGGCGGTCAAACTGCCGCCTCCTCCTGCCTGCCCTTTGTTGGCGGAGACGGCCACTGTGAGGGTCTTGCTCACGGACCCTCTCCGCCGCCTCTTTCTGCGAGACGACCTCTTCGCAGAAGGAGGCCATAATATTCCATACATCCTCGCTGCCGAGGATAGCTTTTACGACGCTCGGCAGCAAGAGATCACCACCTACCGCCGCAGCCAGAGTGCGGCGCCGCTCCTCCCACGCAGCACACTCGGAAAGAGTGTGCTGCGCGGTGTCCGGTTCAACACCGCACTGATGGCACACGGCGGTTGGCTCCCTGCGTGCTATCCGATGCAGGTACCAACCGAAGCACCCGTGCCCGGTCAGCACCTGCACCAGACGGAAAGTCAGGGAGCCCCATCCCCTCTGGTACCATTCCGACAGGACCGGGCGGACGGCATCGATTGTGTATCGACCGTAACGCGCGTCCGCCAGGTCCCGCCTCCACCTTTCCACCATCTCCTCCCTCCTTGTTCTTCTCTTTTCCTCTATTTCTCTGGGAGCTAGAGGCTCCCCCAACCGTTTCTTAGCCACCGTATATTTATACGGCGGCAAGCACCTCCGCCTCTAGCTCCCAGGGAAGGGAGCCGGCCAGTACTATGGCCGCCGCCGAGGACACCGTTCGGTATCCTCGTATCGCCCTCAAAGCCACGGTACGCTGCGCGGCTCGCAGCGCTCGGATATTAGTGGCATTGAGGGCGTCAACCCACAACGGTGCCCCGTAGGCGGCCATGGATCCGACGACCCCCATATAGAGGCGGCGGCAGACGGCACCCGGCCCCCCCGTGTTGGGGAGTAGTCGTCCGAGCGCCGCTGCCGCCTTCACTATACGCGGTCCGAGCCCCTTAAAATGGGGCTCGAACCGCCAGCGTCCGTCCAGGGTGAGGCCCAGGTACTTCATCTGGGTCCCCACCCCAACACGGACTCCCTCGACAACTAGTATAAAACTTAACGTAACATACGTTATCTATCAAATATTTATAAATACTAGTATTCATAATAAACTATTCGTTTTACGAAAAATATAAAACATATAAATGAATTTGAGATCTACACATACAATAACAAAGTAAATCTACACTTATTAGATTTTGTAAAAAAAATTGTAGATGTTAGAAATAAGTAATAAACACATTCCAATTCATTTTCTGAAATGTCTGTCTGTTTGTTTGAGTACGCATACTGCTAAAGGACTACGTTTAGGATTTCGTTCATAATAAAACCACGTTAAGAATGTCATAAAGCGTACGAGTAAAATTTTGTAAGTGCTTCATTCAGATCGGTTCACTCTATCAAAAGTTTTTTTTTGTAATTTTAATAGCGACACACATTAATACGAAAGAAAAGTTGGTAGATAAATGTACATAATACATTCAGATATTTTATTGGTCACTGATCTCTACATTAGGTTCCACGCGGACGGAGCTGCGGACACAGTTAGTTCTAAATAAACAAAAACTACTGAAATATTTTTTGTTAAAGCAACTTTATAACATAGTGACCGCGAATTAACTTTCTTATGTTTTCGATTTATTGATATGTGTTTGAAACACCATATGTTAAATAACAACACAGTCGCCGCCACCATGTTAGACTGTAAAAATCACAAAATAACATCGTACACAGCTTTAAGAGGGTAATATTTTTTCAAATCGAGAACTAACATTATCAAGAACTTTGTCAATACTACAGAAAATTATTTTCTACAATGTAAACATATTTTAATTCGGTATCTTAACTCTGATCTGCTAATACATTTTTGAAAATTTTCTATTTGTCCGCAAAAACTTACAAAGCTAGTTTTAGTAAAAGACCGTGGTTTTAATATCAGAAATAACTAAAATTGGTCGTCATATGTTTCAGGCTTAATAAAGCCTGTAACAGTATTTTAGGTAATGGTGTAAGGTAGTACAACGAGTCCCACAGTATATTGATTTGCCGAATAGTAAATTCAAGCACTATGTCAAGCAAGTTCTAATGTCTAAAAGTTATAAAGGTTGGAACAATATGTGAACTGTAGCGACATCTGGAAATAACACCCTTCTGAATATGAAAAGATAAATCAGATCGAATTTCTTGCCGGCTCTTCTTGCTGACACTTGATGAGGGATAAATTATATTTTCAATGAAATACGCATCCTTTTTGTTTTGATAAAAGTCAATTACATAACTTATTAAGTAAAAAAAAAAATCAAAATGGTTGTGAAGAAGACATCCAAACGCAAAAATCACTTTCTTATGGAATATTGCCATCACGTCAGATTTACTTATTCAGTTTAATGAAGTTTTTCAAATGATATAGTGGCGCTTTCGGTGAAGCTACTATCTGCTACTGGTCATTTAACTGCAGAACGCTACAAATATTACACAAGTTCATAACGTTTTGATATAGTTCAAAATCGTTATCAAAATCAGTGTTCTATTCTATTAATTATAGTTTTCGTGGCATATTTCGAATAATTCGTAAAGTTTCGAATAATACTAAAAAAATGCGAATAATATAATAATTCCGAAAAAATTCGAATTACTCGAAATTTTTCGAATTATTCCAAATAATTATTAAAGTATATATAAAAAAATGATTTTTGAAATCAATAACATGAACGTTACTTTGTGGTGTACTGTTTACGGTTATGGAATCTCGAGTTTCATTCTTTAAATGCTATATAAAGGATGGTCCTCTTGATTATTATAATATTAGCTCTAGTCAATTGCTATTTAATAAACTCAGCGAAGTAGAGTTTTTATAAAATTATTGTTATTTAAGAAAAGATCTAGATTTCTTTTAAATTAAATTAATGTTATTTATTTAGAATTCTTAAGAAATATCTAATATTTTTAAGCTCCCGCTATGAAAATTAATAATTTCGTAAAACTAACAAAATTATTATGTTCGGAGGCTAATATTGATCTCATAAAAAGTTCACATTCCACCGAATAATCTATGGATAAACACAACATTTAAAACAATTTTAAAATGTGTACTAGAAACGTTCCAGTAATTTGCAGCAAAAGTATTGTATATATTGTTTAATCAAATTATTTTGGTATTTTATCCGGTTTTAAAGAACAGCTATTTCGAAAAATTTGCCGCGCTTAAAATCCTGTCGCCATAGATCCGGGCTTCACGGGTCTAGGCCTATATCCACCACTATCTTTACCTGATCATTTGTAGCAATGAATATAAGGCCTGGTGACGTGACCTGTGCCTTTACAATAAGCTTGCATTGATACCAGTATGCACATAGTCGTGAACACCGATTTCCTGTTACTAGTGAGCGCCCAGTGGTTGACATTCGATCATAGTTAATTGATTTTTTTAAATTTGAACTTTATTAGGGTTCTTTTGTCAAAGGGTATAATCAAAGGTTTTCATCATGGTTAATCAGTTATTTGCCATTTTCCATGATCTTTATAATTAAATTAGATTTTATATAATTATAAAGATAAAAAAATCTATGTGTACATGAAAATTGATATTAATTATAACTTTGAAACAAAAAACAGGTGGTAAAGCTCTCAAATTCTAAATAAACATAACTTTACGAAAATAAAGAAATTTATTGCAACCCATGACAAAAGTAAAAACACTTCTGTCACCTAAAAATTTTGACATCCAATAAAACCAAGGAGAATTAATTAATAACTATTTCAGTGGTTCCACAAATGTACTAAAGATAAATTGTTTATCAATTAATTATTAATATATATTTATTATGAATATGCATATTATATTATTATAAAATTAACCTGTAATTAGACCAGTTAAATTCAAAGAGCATGTAACGTATGAATCGTAATTCGTGTTATGAATATTATAATAATAGTTATATTTTATAACATCATTGTTGAATGTAGGATAAAAAAGGCTAATTGGAACGCAAGAGTAAAAAAATACATAGTCGAGCATAGCAACCTCCTTCGTAAGTTTTTTTGAATAATAGTAATAATAATATAATAGATATATTTTCTCAATATTATGATTATCCGAGCACAACAAATTAACTGCACTGTATCTGATGGTATACAGAATGCAATCTGAAAATACCCGTGACTACCAACAATTCTGAAATTGATTGGCATTCCTACAAGCATCTAGTTTTGCTGAATATACTTCTTTTTTTATATCATAGGTAGTAAACGAACAGGTAGGTCACCTGATGTTCAGTAATCACCACCGTCCATAGACACCAGCATCACCAGAGGAGTCGCAAATGCGTTGCCAGCAAAGGAGGGAGGAAACAAGAGAGGTGGGCCTTCACCGATCTCACTGATCGGACGAAACGCAACAATGTACTGTTACTTCACGTCGGTTTTCTGTGAGAGGGTTGTATTACCCTGGACGAGCTGACCCATTCATGCTAAAGCCAGCAGCAGGGCTCTACCATCTACAGCCAGCTTACTTCAAAACGTGACAACCGAAAAGGGAGTCACTGTGGCGGATTTATCAACATAACGATCCAGTTGAGAACAGCTATCTTAGCAAATATAATATAATAGTCAAACCACTAGTTTTGAATCCTAAAGAAAAGGCAATGCGTGTTCTACTTTAAAAATAAAATGTGTAAAGTCAGTGGCTATAAATGATATTCTCTATTTATTTTATTCTTGAACAAAGATGTAAATATATATCGTGCACAATAATGAGTATATATTTATATATTATAAATAGTGTAAACTCTTTATAACTAATTTAAGGGACCGAGCATTCTCCTTCGTTCCAAAGAGTTTTCGTTATGCGGAGACAAGAGAACAAATAAATGTTTCTGAATTAATTTCTACATAACAAAAAGTTATTCGTTATATCGAACGACGTTATAAAGGGTTTCACTGTATTACAAAAGCCATTAATGAACTTAATAGTGTATATTCGGCTCATCTCGATCACAATGATGTGTTCGCATCCGGAATCGCTGTCTAGTGCTTAAATTGAATGTAGTTAGTAAATAAAATATCTATATAATTAGTAAATATCTATCATGGGACTTGAATTAACTTAATTTACCTGTTTTGACGTTTTGGACATTGTAAAAAAAGATGATTTTACACCCAAACAAGTAATGGCAATTGTTTCTTATACTATTCTATAAATTATAAGGCAGACATGCAGAATATTGATTGATAATAAACTTCTTAGGCATAGGTATTATTGATTTACCGGAAAATGAATTGACGTAGTCCATCGCGTCGATTAGTATTTTTTGGGTTAATTCAATTTATTGTATAAATTTAATTACATTTTAAAGGAATTATCCATCTCTATAGTTACATATAAAACTTATCCAACATATATGATAGTAATAGTCCTCAGACTATGCCCACATCTGCACCTCTTCAACCAAAAAAAAATCAAAGTGATGCAATACACCGTGCGATTGTCGGTGAGACGGTGACCGTTAATATCTTCTCCTTGGTTTGTTTTTAATGAGCATTATATTATTAAAACTTATACTAGTTTGCATGTAGTAACTGATTATAAGTCATGTCACAAATTAAATACATCACAGTGACTCTCTTTTAACTTGTTGCATTTGATGATCAACCAATATATACTCAAGTACTATGTCTTTGTAAGCCGATATCACAGTGACGATTATTAACGGAATGTAGATGTGCTTAGATACAATATTATTATTGCCCAGTGCTAGTAGTCAAGCAAGTTCTAGCGACTTTACCTTCTTCCTTTGATATTCAGTGCCTTCCCTATCTCTTTGTTCAGGTCATTGCTTAATTTTCCAAGAGAATAGCTCACACTAAAGTTACTTAAACTCGTTCTTCACTCCAGAATTTGTCTACCCTAGCGGTTATTAAGTGATAACGAATTTTAGTCATAAGTTTATGACCAATCCATACTACTATATACTACTATATACTATAGCTACTTATGAAAACTCAATTTAAAATTATGTTTACAGCCTTGATTCTCTTTGATTACATTGTTTTTGGATATAGTATTTCGAAAAAACCGAACACATATTTGTAAACCGTTTTTAACAACATTAATTCATTAGGATTTCTACAATCACATTTCCTACAGATGTTGCAAAGCTTTTAGCTTATTATTTTGTAAGTAATAGTTTATTTCTATTTATTTAAATGAAAGACACAGAATCTGATTAGGATTGTTATGAGATTATTCAGTTTCTAGTTTCAGTACATTATCTGATTGAGACGTACCTATAGGTTCCTCGTCTTACTCGGAGCTGTAAGTATGTCAGTGTGCAGAATAACATCGTTACCATTTATTTACTGTGCATATATACAGTGAACAAAAATGAGAATAAATGTACAAAGAATATTATACATTTTTACTAAACTGAGCCGTGCCACGTCGTCTGTACCAAACCGATTGTTCCTGTTTCAATTGTATTTTTAAACGAGAAAAATCTTAATAAACATAAATCCGGATTGCAGAGACATCTACCATTTTACATTATACAACTGAACTATATAGGAACCCACTCAAACATATACCCAGTTGGTATGTGAAAAAACTTTTAAAATAAGCTTAAAACCCGATCACAGCATACACCTATAGGGTCCAACTAAAATAAAAACTAACCTATATGTATTGCCGATAAATGTCTTCCCAGTATTGGCAATAAATGATTTTTGTCAATTTCAGTTATTTTTCTTGTGATTAACTATTGAAACTATATATTTACCAAAATAAACATTATCTATAACACTGAGAGATAATATACTTTTCTTACATTGAAAATAATTCAAAATCAAATCGGTGGTACCAAAGATTCCCTGAATACAAAACGTTAAATATATGAAATATACCTTAAATTTTTAACTAATTTGTCTGTTACATATAGCACAAAGAAAATTTAGCAAAAGCCGTCAATAATTTTATTGAATACAATTTTTTGTCTTTTGTCCGTTAAATTAGAGAACCCCTTGCATTTTATGGGACAAAAAGTATCGTAGAGGTAACCTTGTAATATTAGTTTTCACTGTGTCAAGTTTCGTCAAAGTTGGTTCAGCACTTTAAGAGTGGTACGTGTTCACAGGGATAGACAGACAGACAGACAAAAACTGTAAATAGAATATTTTTGGCTTCTATATCGATATCAAAGTCTACCCCAATTAAAATTTTCAAAAAATATTTCATGTACAGATTTGGCCTTGTTACAGTTTTATTATAGTATAGATGATACCATACTGTTTCTAAATACCATTAATTATTCTGGTTTTTAATCCAACATACGTTATAATTTAGAACTTATGATTTAAGTAACGTGCCGTGTACAACGCTTATTCCAAAAAAACAGATGCTACTCAAGAATATAAGAACAATATATCTATATTATTGTAGTGATATCACAATAATAAAAAGATAATATGTGTATATCAACTACATATTGATGTGTGGTGCCAGCAGTCGTCAGAACTATTGTTCATTGAGGATAAATTATAATTAAATACTTAACATAAACGAATTTAATTGAATTATGTATGATATACGAAAACTAATTGTTTAAAAAATTATATGAAAGTTGATATAAACGTTACATTTCCTAATGAATGAGAATTATGCATGTTAACGTGGCCATTTCAAATTCATTCGTAGTTTGTACTCTACCCTATGTAATATCGCAAGCTGCTAGAGCGATTGGAACAAAGTAAATGAGCAACGTTTTAGAACACTTTAAGTTCAGTATAAAAATTACTTAATATTGCTAGTACAATATTTTGCAAAATCACTACCGTCGTCATGGCTGCAACGTACTATTACTTTGAAGTTTGTGCTAACATAATAAACTCAGGATTTCAGGAAAACCAATGACCCATCCATATAACCTATATCTGGTGAGCGAACCGAAATCTTGTTCTATGCCGCCGCTATATGGTTATGATATTAATATAATTATGAATTTTATAATGATTTATCACTTACATTACTTTGAATGTTGTAAAATTTATAAAAATAATTCTGAACACACGATAATCCACAAAACTGTTCACCGTTCACAATAGTGTTTATAGTCCACTAAATTTGAATTGACATATGTAATACATTAGCGTCGTAAGAGCGGTCCGGCCGCGGGATTCACTGGCGGCGCTAGAACGTATCACGTAGGAGGACGCGGGACCGCGCACTACGAGTGAACTGAGGGCGCGCACACAGTGCAGAGAGACAGACCGCCCGCGGCGGCGGCTGTGTGCGTGCGCCGGACGACGCTCATTGGCTGGGCGGGGCCGACGCGTTACACAGCGCCCTCCGATCTCATTTCCACCGTTTTCCTGCTACGAATACTTTGCCATTTGATTTATTTCAATAATGGCGTCATTTATACTTCTGTTTTTTTTTTTTAGATTTTTAACGTATGTTAAATACCTTTTAGGTATATATGTCTATTCATATTAATATTCTCCTTGTGTTTTAATCTCTATACATGTTTTGTTCCTTTGTATCATATAAAATAGAGCAGCGCCGGCGCCGTCGGCTACAAATATCTTGTTAATCAAATGGACAATCTATTTAGCCTTTCTTGGTAACATTACAATTTTAATTCATTATCATTAGCAGTATAGCATTAACATTAGCACCACACAATATACTTATTTGCCAAAAAAATAAATAAACAATTAAAAACATTTTAGCTAATATATACCAATGACTAATTTATGGTATTATTTTTTTATAAAACTCGGATTATTTAATATAATAAACAATTATTTTTATTTTTTAATGACTCTCTATAACTCTGTATGTAAGTATAAGTGATTTGTACCCATAATTTTCTGTGTGCTGGTTGTGTTTACATTTCTAAGCTAACATTATAATACTGTATGCACTCGTAGTTCAAAGTACAATGATAAAATTGCTAACGTTTAACAAGAACCCTAGATTTGTAGGTAACTCTATTTCAAATTATTCTGCAGACTATATACTGTAGTGGCTATTACAAGAAAACAGACGACTATGAAATATATAATGCAACGGGAATCGTGGAAATTAATTTCAACTGAATAATTGATCTTTGAATTTCGAGTCACTCAGGTTGTTTAGGTATAATAATAATAACTAGTGGGCGCCCAGTGGTCGACATTCGACCATAGTTAATTGATTTTATTAAGTATTTGAGCTTTATTAGGGTTCTTCTATAATCAAAGGTTTTCATCATGGCTACTCAGGTATTTGCCACTTTTTTAAATTATATAAACATTTATAAAAATCTATGTTTATCCGAAAACTAAAATTAATTATAAGTTTGAAACAAAAAACAGGTGTTTACATAAGGTGGTAAGGCTCTCAAATTGTAAGTAAACATTACGAAAATAAAGAAATTTATCGCAACTCGTGACAAATTTTCAATTAATTTTACACGACACCATGGGTGGATGATATTTCTCGGTGATAATGCATTAAATGTAGTCTGTACATTATGAGGACTTGTGCTATGCTCAGTATCATCGTTTGGAAAAATAATGAATACAGAATAGAATCAATGATGAATCCAAAATATAGATGTTTTGATTACTACCATTAACTTTTGAAAAACAATTCATTTTTTTTTTTCAAAATTTATCATCAATTGTACTAAACATAATTACTAGATCAGGTTGAACTGCATCATTGTAACCGCGGAGTAGATCTCCGCTGACTTAGACTTAGATAGTCATAGAGTACTTTCATGAGCCGACAAATTTTCTTATTTTGATTCTACAAAGTATTTTTTGGCTCATTTTATTGAATCATCATTTAAATTGAGTTCACAATAATAAATTACTAAACATTAAGATAATGGCATTAATTTCGTTGATATGCTTTACTCTTATGACAACATGAAACAAAATGACATGAAGTGAAAGCAATCCTGTCACCTAAACATTTTGAGATTCAATAAGACTAGTAATAGATTATTTCAGTGATTCCATTAATTTACTAAAAATAAATTATTTATCAATGCATTATTAATGTATATTATGATTTTACATATTGTATTATTTATTTCTTACCAAATAAACCAACTTGACCAGTTGATTTCCAAGGACATATAAGACATGCAACGTCAGTCATGTTAAAAATATTAAAAAGGCAGCTAATAGGAATGTAGCAGTAAAATGAAAGCTCTCAAAACGTCTTTACCATTTACATATGTGTATATATTGTGTAAAATTCAAGCATTAGTGTGAGTAATGTATATTCTAATTAATTTAATATACTTCTAATGTATTTTATATTAAAAAAAACATTCTGCACTTCTCCTGCATATAAACTTTAAATATGGTAAATTTCAAGTTCGTCCATTCGCACGATTCGCTTGAAAAGGGGTACAAAGTTTTGGCTTCACGTATTAATATATAAGATATAAATTAAAAATATATTGGACTCGCAGTATGATTACAATACATTTTTTAAGCTCGTTTAGAATTTTACCTCCAAATATGTACAGGGTATAGCATCTTATTGTACAAGCAGCGCCGCAGACTAGAGACCTACGTAGGTTTCTGTACTGATCCCATAGTGAGATAATTATTTATATGTATTTGTTTTATGTATATCTTTAATGTCATTTGCGTCACAGCTTCTCAACTCTGCAGCTGTTCCTAAGCTCGAACAGGTGGCCGAACTGCATGTTCACTTTTTTGAAAATGTAAGAACAAGACCAGGTCCGATCCTATAGGACAAACAACTACCCTTTCACAGATCACCGGAGTTTCAACCAGACCGCTAATGCTGCTATCTCTCTAGGTATGTGTGTAATGTAGTGTAGTGTGATGCAATTTGTATTTAATTTGTAATTAGTATACATGTCTGGCGTTTAAAGTATTTTGAATTCTTGGTTTCTTCTTCTTGCATAGAATTATTCAAATCACTTTTTTGTAAAACCGAGATGTACCTAATTGTTGGCATTAGGCCGCATCTTTTATTATATTCGCTTTATTGATCTATTATTCTACATTTATTTTTCACTGTAGTGTATGGAGTACATAAGGATAATGTTACTATACTTTTTTTTTATTTACACACATAATACTTTCAGTAATTAACTTTAAGGTTAACGCCACGTTAAGTTTAAGATCAAAGGAAAAAATAAATTCACAATAAAAAACACAAACTAAAATGAAACTGATGCTTCGTGAAGCAATACAGAATATGTTATAAATATATACATGACATGTAAGAGAGAGATGATTTATATATACATATATTAAATGTATATATACAAAAACACTTTTTATATAAGAGTCCGGTGCTGTGATGAAACGTATCTATGAGGAACGTTTGCAATATTGTACTACCACTCTTATAATTACTGTTGTCCTCGGAAATCACATACTACATATGTTTGCAATAGCTGTGTGACTTGAGTCCGCTATGCCCAGGGCGGCGACCTGTTGGTTTTCAAGGCTTTCGGCCTATTTAAGGAATTCAGTAAAAACACCTTCTATCTAAACTTATCGTTCTATTATTTATCAATATGATACACTTTATAATAAATCATAAAGTGAATCAGACTGTGGAAACAGACGTGTGCGTTTATATTTGTCTGCGCGTGTCCTATACAGGAATAAACCCGGCTACCCTTTAGAAAAAATATTATATTTATAATTTATTTATAGTACACAGATGTATAAATAATCAATTATAATTTACTTGGCCAGTATTTGTAGTTGTTAAAGCACAATATAATGCCGCAAGTCGAAATGGGGCGTCCTTCATAAGTCTTAAATAGTAATCCTTGCATATTAAAATTATATATGAATTCGCAATAACAATACGTATGTGTGTGTAGGTATGTACGTACAGGGTGCGCGTGATTCGATGCCGCGTCGTTACACAGTTCAATAATAAGGCATCGTTACAGTCACTGATTGGTTTCTCATCATATCTCGTATATTGCTTAGTTACTAAAGACAGTAAGATATATACAACATTTGCAAATCATTGGGCTTGTATTTATACACAATAACTATGAAAAATTAATATAAATATACGTAGCAAGTACTTGTTCTAAGTGTAATCGAGTGTAATTTTGTAATGTATTACTGACGTAGACTCATGAAGTAAATAGTTAAAGGAGTCAGTGGATGGCGAGAGCGCACTCTGTACAATAGAATGATCATGATGTTTGCGACACCGTCTCGCCTCGCTCCAACAATAAATATGTTGATAATGCGTAATGCGCTGGAGCCGTTATCTTATCGATCGGGGCTTACTTGAGACATCGATCATCGGTCTAATTACCACTCGATAATGTTAATCGCTGGACACGGCACTGCGTCGCACCTCACTTCCACTACTCTTTCTTCCTTCTCTTTGCTTACCTCTATCCCTATAAACGGATGCAGGAACTCTGGTTCCAAGGAGACACAACTCCAAATAAAAGGAAGGGTACAAATTGTATTGAGTATTAAATCAAAACTTCAGCATTTCGCTTCAAATATATCCGGTTTCTCTCGACACCGCGCGATACCGTTACGAAAACATCTGACGCGTTACGAATGACTCGTGATAACGCGACTCTGTTTAACAAGAATTATTATATTCTCGAGGATATATTCAGTTAGAAACATATCCGTATCACAACACGTTCCAGGATCAGTTAAACTGTGTACAAGTCAGATTTATGTCATCGTTATAAGTAACCTTATACATAACAATTATATTTATACGTTTTTAGCTTGCTGGCAACCGCTAGAATTCGTGTAATTGATCGGTTGTTGCTAAGTATTAAAAAAGGTTAAGTAAAAGGTAAGAAAATCAACCTCGATCTTCTATCATTACAAAATGCAGCGAGGTCTCAATAGGTTATCTGCTTGTTTAAAATCGTATTCTTAAGTTTCAGAGTATAATTCCCGCATAATTCATGAGCGCCGTGATCGTGATACCGATCGCTCTACGTATGTGTGCACATACATGCATGCGCACACACGCATATATACGTATCTACTTATCAATCCTCGTAATAAATGTCGATTGATAAGGATTGGTAGGTACGCGCTCGGCGACGCGGCGCGGCTCTGTCCACCTCTACCTACCTACCTACACAAATATCTAAGCCTCTACAATAAATTATAGCAAGCATTCTTTCTGTATTTTTATAACAACTTATTTAGGTTTATATAAGGATTTTATTTAAAATTCTCTCAAAAACACTCAAAGAGAAATAGATTTCACTTGGAAAATTATAGTTGGCAGTTACTGATACATGAATGTCCACCTGCGTGCAGACGAATCTGCTTAAAGGTATGTGTTGCCATTATATAATTTTACTTTTAAAAACTTTTTACCTTCTATATTTACTTATATTTCGAACGTAAATTAATTAATGCATGCCCTAGAAAGCGCTTATAAACATTAAAACCCTACCGCGGGTTCGCAAATTAACTCAGACACGGAAAAGAACTGGCAAGAAATTCGATCTAATCTCTTTTATTAACCGACTTTAAAAAAAGAAAGAAGCTCTCAATTCAACTGTATTTTTTTTAATGTTTGTTACCTCAGAACTTTGGACTGGGAGAACCAATTTCGATGATTCTTTTTTTAATTCAAAGATGGTACTTCGCGTGTGGTCCCATTTCAATTTGGTCTAGTTCTGACAACAGTATGCAGTGCAAAACCATATAAGTTTTAAATTTGCATTAAGTATGTACACGACAAATAAACGAATAACTCAATATCACGCCAACCGATTTCGATGATTTGGTTTTTATCGGAAAGAATGTACTTAAGGGTAGTTTAATGAGAGTTTGGTTAGGTTCCGATTATGGGATCCGTGACAAAGTAACAAAACTCTTCAATTTTTAGGAGCCTATTGAGCTTATGTTCATTTCTGTATTGCAACATGACGCATGTGTTGTAATTGAATTACTTAAGGTGTATTATGTGTGAAGCGATGGTAGCCGAGTTGATGGTAGAAATTTTCGCGATTTATTAATATTATTGTGTTCGTACCCGCACCTAACATGATACAGTGTCTCACTTACATCACTTGTACACCAGTGCACATATGGTGGAAGGGGTTTATTTTTGTCCCCTTATAGAACTGAATCGAGTAATTACGATCAGTGGATTTCATATCCGATATAAATGTATGCGTTTGTAAATCATGCAATCTCAATTGTATGATTCACAAACAAATATCTATATATTAATACGTGAAGCAAATTTTTTGTATCCTTTTTTAACCTACTTCCCGTCAACGGGTGAACTTGAAATTTGGCATAGTTAGAGTTTATGTGACAGAGAAGTGCAGAAAGCTGTTTAATTTAAATATAAAATGCATTAGAAGTACATTAAATTAATTAAAATATGCACTACTCACACTACTACTCATATTTTACACAACATATACACACATGTAAATAAAAAAGACATTTTGACAGCCGTCAATAATTACGAATTTCAAAAAAGGTTGTGAAAGAAGGAGGTTGCTATGCTCGACTATATGTATTTTTTAACTCTTACGTTCTAATTACCATTTTTCATCCTACATTCAACAATGATATTATAAAATATAACTATTATTGTAATGTTTATTATTTTTTATGGTGCACACTTCAAATAATGAATTAATAAAAAAATGAGCCAAATAATACTTTGTATAATCAAAATAAGAATTTTGTTCATAAAAGTAATCCATGACTTAGACCTCCGCGGTTACAATTTTGCAATTCAACCTCATCTATCAACAAAAAAGAATTTATTTTCAAAAGCTAATGGTAGTATTAAAAACGTCTTTGTCGTGGATTCACCATTTGATTGTATTGTGTATCCATTATTTTTCCAAACGATGATACTGGGCATATCACTATTTTTCATAATGAACAGACAACATTTAATTCAATATCACCCAGTAATATCATGGTGTCGTGTAAAATTAATTGAAAATTGTGTCATGGTGAGCGATAAATTTCTTTATTTTCGTAAAATTATATTTGGTTAAAATTTGAGCTAAAGCTCAAACGCGGTAAACCGCGTGGTTTTTGTTTCCAATTTATAATTAATTTTCATTTTCATTTACACAAAGATTTTTTTTAATGATTATATAATAAAGATCATGACAAATGGCAAATAACTGAGTAGCCTTGATGAAAACCTTTGATTATAGAAGTATACCCTTGGACAAAATAACTCTAATAAAGTTCAAACTTCAAAAAATCAATTAACTATGGTCGAATGTCGACCACTGGGCGCCCACTAGTATGTATGAATCGCTTAGAATAGTTTAGCTAGGTTAGATTCGGTTTATCGGTAATCACCCAAGTCGTGGTGTGTCGTGCATCCTTGAGCTAGTTGCCTGAATAAAATCGGCTGAGTGCCTTAAGCGCTCGGCTTAGTAGTCCGGTGAAGCTGTAAAGTCCTTGGAAGGTCAATAGCGTAGTCAGTTCGAGAGAAAAAAAGCCTAGTTACTAGAAGTCTAATTACGATGATTATGAACGAATTTCAGATCCTCATCTTTATTCGTTGTCCACGTCACGTAAAATGCAATTGTTCTCAAAAAACCGCAGCCATGATCAAAGTAAGTATGTAAGCGTTACAGAAGGAATAATAGATTTAAATTCTTAAATCCACCAAACGTTACGTATTGTAAAACCAATTGAAACTATTTCTATAATATAAAAATGAATCGCTGAATATGTTGCTAAGCGTAAATCTCGAGAATAACTGAACAGATTTCGCTAATTCTTTTTTGTTGTGTTTGTTATTGTCAGCAGAAGATTCTTACGCAAAAAGCGCATATTTTAATATACTTAAGGCGGAACGCAGTTCGCAGGCATTGCTAGTAGAACATATTTATGTACACTAAATATGGAAAAATAAAGTAAATTAAAAAAAATAATTAATTGACTTCAAAATCAATCAAAAACCTACTACCATAAGCGTAAAATAACTGTTTTTTTTTTTTTTTTAAATAAATCAAATTATATAAAACATACCAATATGTGCGCTATCTCGAGATGTATTGGATCGGTGCCAACCGAAAAACATATTATCTACATAGGTACATTAATCTAAGGGAAGCTATAATCAACCGCATGAACTTGACACTTGAATTTGGATCTAACTGGGGTGATGCCAATCAGTTTAACGCTACGAAAACTCAGGCGTGTCTGTTCTCCTTGAAACGTAGTCCATTTTATTTTAAACCTACTCTCCTGGGTGTACCCATACCGATTTCCGACAACCTCGAACTCTTCGGGATACATTTAAACGCCAAGCTCAACTATGGACGTTCGAATGAGGCTAAGGCTAAAATGGCTGCAAAAAAGTTGGGAGTTCTTTTCAGGGTGAGGCGGTACTTTACGCCGGACCAGCTTCTTAATATGTATAAGTTGCAGATAAGGCCATGTATGTAGTATTGCTGCCACCTTTGGGACGGGTCTGCTAAAAACCATTTGGCCTTGCTAGACTCCGTCGACCACAGAGTTCGAAGACTTATCGGTAATGAATCACTGTTAGCAGCCAAACTGCAATCACTGGAACATCGGCGTAGGGTTGTTTGTCTTGTAGTTTTTTTCGGCTACACTTTGGAGAATGTGCACAAGATCTGCACCAACTAATTCCACCGTCTTCATTTCATCTCAGGACTAGCAGACGCTGTGCGGGCCTCCATTCGTTCGTAGTTGACATATCATTCATCCGGACGAAGTGTTTTACATCGTCATTTATTATGAGAACTGCGAGGGACTGGAATGCGCTGCCTCCGTCTGTTTTTCCTGAGGTTCATGACGAAGTATTCTTCAAAAGAAGAGTGAATGTGCTATTACTGGGTGAACGCGTTACATCCTAGATCTCGCCTTCACTTTTCATCAGGTGTAACTGAGGTCAAGCGTCACGAAGTGTATTATAAAAAAAGTTACCTACAAAGTTTAAGTCTACTCTCGCGTCTCGTGATGTTTATCTGTATAATATAATATACTTTTCTACCTGGAACAAATTTGAATTTTCGATTGGCACCGACTTTCAATACATCTCTAGGTAGCGCACATATTCATATGTTTTATTTAATTTGGTTAATTTAATGAACTATTTATTTTCCGCTTTTTAGTGCCCTATGCGTTTTTGATCGATATCGGTTAATTTGTTTTTGAAATTTTACTTTTTTATCTCGTTTATATCATATTTATTACAGCTATGCAAGTAATTGTTATCGCAGTCATTTTTAGCAAATTTATAGAGATATTGTAATTTGAAGACATCACCGTCGTTCACGTAATGAACATCGTATAATTTCTGAAATTTGAGATTAGAAATTTAAAACTTGCTGGTGTAATGTGAACTTCATTATTTAAATTTAATTAGTACTGAGGAACATGAATTTTATCTTCTCTCTTTCTTTTTGTCTCTGAGTTTACTATTTCGATAATCAACAAGTAAATATTTTTTTTTGCAAAATTAAACAATTAAGGAAATAGTAATTAGTTAGTGCATAATGAATAGAACTTCAAACTGCGTGTGCTGTCATGGGGCTGCGATGCGATTTCCTGATTTTTTTACAAATGTTCTTTACAGTATATTAGGAACCGGTTGCGACTGTGTACGCTTTAATTATAATAAACACAAATGAGTGAGAATGCAGCTTCCTATCAGTGAAATAATTTTCAGAATCGGATTCATTCTACCCGATATCACTTCCCACAAACAAACTTCTGTATAATAATAATAGATTTGATAATTATACTATACAGAGATAATAGATATGAAACTGAAAACTCACGCTCAGGTGATTAAAATATTAATTAAGACAATTTAAATACAAATTTAATTATAATTTTCATTTAATTGGTATGAGGCAATAACGTAGGCAAAACTGAAGAACATTACGATCATTTGTAGGTACAAGTGAAGACTTATTTGCCGTGTGTTACCAGGCGAATAATACACAAATTGTTATCGCAACGCTATGTTTCTAGTTAACAAAATATACTCGAATATATTTGATGTTATATCAAATACATATATGAAAAGTATGAAATATAGAAAAAGTTATATTAGCATTACCGGTTGGTTCGTAGCGTTCTGGAATAGATGTCTCACCGTGTAGACTGTAGTGAGGTGCGGGGACCTCAACCGGAGGTGTTATCAGCGCGCACTTGACGTGTTCCTGAATTCCTGATAAGCATTAGCAGCGAAGGGGGGGAGAGCGGTTGTGAGGTGCAGGGGGGAGAGGAGGCACGCTGCCTCTCGTCTTGTCACACGATATGATTCATTGTCGATGTGCCGGAGCGTGTGGGTGCGACTCGCGCCTGACACGTTCTATTTCCACGTGAAAACTTCGACATCTTGTTATCTGCTGTCAGTTCAAACAGAAACGTTGACACCGTTTGATCCCCTCTTAGGCACATCGAAATACCGTCATTGAGTGTCCATGAACCGTTCTCCGCGGTACTTTTCTATAACATTTTACATGTAAAAGATTATAAGTCCTTAATATTTATTTTGATAAGAAACTATAAAACCCTATGTTATTAACACATTAAGCACACTTTAATTATCAGGCATTATAGAATCATTCAGTGTATCCGACAGATCTAAGACTGTCGTCAGGTTAACAGCTACAGGATATAAGGTAGCGAGACTTTGTTGATGCAACGAATACGGTTCTACATACTAAAAACATTTGGTATCGTTATAGTATGTAATTCGTCGTTGAGTGGGCTTAGTGGTTGCCTTATCAGCCAGCTGTCACACAACTGACAGTTTGACAATCATCGCAGTCACCGTCGACTCTAGCCCGACTCATCTATAAGCACGGGTCTAATATTTTTTAATATGTTAGATCTTATGCTTAATGAACCAGTCTCTCCCGTGTTATTCTACATTAATTGAATATACAATCTGTTTTATTTTACGTTCTTTCAAATTTTTTTTACACCCGTAGATATTTTTAAGTTGTTAGTAATGTTAGATTGGCTGCATAACAGGACGCATAGTGGAGTTCCGTCCCGGCTGCCAAAGTGAGCGGTCGTCCGCTTTGTTACGCGCACCGATTTCGATACTCGTAATTTAGTGACGTCAGCTTCGGAAGTGTTCGTTTCCATTGTTCCGATGGGCACACGTGCACTGCACACCTGTGTGCCTTTCCCAGAAATTGAGTGAGACCTTCCCATTGTATTTATTCATTGCTTTATTTATTTCTTAGTATAATTATTAGTTTACTCAGTTATCTACTTATTTACGTATTTCTTTAGTTCTTCAGTCATTTTTTATACATTTATTTACTCTTCAATTATTTATTTAATTAATTATCTATTTACTTATTTGTTGTCTATTTACGTATTTTATTTACTTGTATATATATTATAAACGTGGATAGTCCCGTAGCTTACCGTTTCGCATGCCCCCCTGCCCCTACGGCAGGGAGGTTGGTTCGCGGCGCCCCCTTCCCCCTTAAGTCACTAAAATGGAATAGCACTCAACCGACTTGGGATATTTGGGTGACCAACTCAAGTGTGCACGGCACACCTCGGCTTGGGCTGTTGCCTGTTTTGTGCAGAAATCGCGACCTATCTGAGCTAACCTAAGCTAATCTATCTAGATATACGTATATAAGTTATTGAAACATGCATGTGTACCGGGCATGTGTGCCTCAACAACTCCTGTATGTATTTTGTATCGGAAAAAATTCTCTTAACTATATAAGATAGCATAGGATGGAGAAAAATAAGGGTAGAACTCTTTGAAATATCTCTGAAAAAGAAAAACGGCGTGTAAGCGTGTAGGCGTGCACGTGTATATAGGTGATGTGTGTGATGTTGTAGCATTGATGTAAAGTTTTGTGATACTGTATCGCGTGAGCAGAGTACTCAAGGGCTCCCCGCCGAGGGAACGGACTTAGGTTTGAGCCGTTGCCGAACGGGGCCTAATCTGGTGTGTGGGAGCGAAATTTATCTCCAGACCAAGGCGGCGTGATCTGTGGTTATGCGGGCGTGGGCGTGAACACGCTTTGTTTGAAGAGATAGGCTGGTACTGATCTTTCGCTGACGTGATTGAATCAGGAGGGTCGTTAAAATGTGTCGCGGTCGTCTTCTATACTGCGCAGCGTTGGGTACGGGTTCATAGTTCGCGGCGGATACCACTAAAGGGCTGGGATGATTCGCGGCTTATTCGAAATAACTACGTGTGAGTGATTTTATATACGCCCAGACAGAAGGCATCTCCAGGTCCCCGTGTAGATCCTTATTCCGGACGTATCATGGGGCACCGGTGATTTTACGTAGGGCTCGGTTCTGGAGAACCTGCAACTTTTGAATACGATTTTGCGCATGTGCAAAGACCGAACAACTGTACGTCATAATCGGACGGATGCAAGTTTTATATAAAGTGAGTTTATGTCTGGGGGACATTTTACTCTTATGACAAAGCAAACGATAGAGACGACCCAAGACCATAACGGCTTTGTTTCGCACTCTATATGTGTGTGAATCGAAATTTAAGTGCTTATCTAAAGTGACGCCGAGATATTTCACCTCGCCGACTCAAGGTATTTCGGTTTCGTATAGCCTGATAATCGACACATATATTTAAGATGGCGTCAATCCCAAGTCGTACATTTACGTTTATCGTTGTTTATTGTATATGGTGAAATCTTAATATCAATAATGTTTAATAAAATGAAATTTGTTCTTTGCTGAAAAAAAATAATAGGTTTGAAATTTATCATTTTTATTTATTAAATATATATGCGGGTATATGTATATGATTGTTTATAGAAAAATGTGTCTGACTGTGATAAATTCATGCTTTTAATTGTGTTTAAAAGTTACTGAAAAAAAAATGTTCCCAAATCTATTCATAAATCAAAATTAATTAAATCAAAATGCGCATTAAAAATACAACGTTAACCGGCTACCAAGTGTCCTTTCGGGCTAATACTAACCTCTCACAGAAAACCGACGTGAAATAACAGTGCTTGCATCGTAGTGTTTCGTTTGGTCAGTAAGAGAGCCGGAGGCTCACCTCTCTTCTCCTTTTCTCCTTAGCCTTCCCTTACCCTCCTCCAATATACAGGTTGGCAACGCATTTACGACACCCCGGTGTTGCTAGTGTCTATAGAGGATGGTGGTCACTTAACATCACGTGACCCACCTGTTTGTTTGCCCCCTATGATACAAAAAAATATATATTGATATATTAAAGAACCAGGCATTCTAAAATTCTTGTTCTTTCAACGTTGCCGGCTCTTGTACTAAGGTGTCGCAAAAAAGTCTAATTACGTTAACTACAAATTTTTGTTTTTCGTTATCCTGGAGAACCCCTTGCGTTTTATGGAACAAAAAGTATATTTGATGTAATCTCGTAGTATTAGTTATCACTATGTCAAGTTTGGTTCAGTAGTTTCAGAGTGATGCGTGATCATAGGGACAGACAGACAGACAGACAGACAAAAATTGTAAAAAGATTATTTTTGGCTTCGATATCGATAACATAGTCTACCCTGATTAAAATTTTCAAAAAATATTTAATGTACAGATTTCGACTTGTTACAGTTTTATTATAGTATAGATTATAGATTTTCACACAAAGAATTATAAACGAGATACTTATAAACTACTTTTGGGGTGTAAGGGGTGTCGAATAACATCTTAAGATACCCAAGCTAACCTCACCTGCACGTGGTGCACCCTGCTGATCAACGAACGAGGCAATGGCGATAGCGGGGTGGTAGGGTTTTACAGCCCGACTGGGTCGCAACCACCATGTACATGGCGAAAAAGCCCGTCATAGTGACTCGCTTTTGCGCGTCGCGTTTCGGGATCAGCCTGTGCATATCCAGTACCAGGTGACTTTCGTCATTATGGCCGGCATGACAGCGGCGACCGACGATGGATGATGTGTCTCTCGGTGGTCGCCACTGTTTTTGGATTGTACTATACTTACCATCAGGTATAGTGCAGTCATTTTGCCGTGCTATAATAAAAAAAAAATAGAAATGAAGTTTAGTAGTCAACTAACATGTATTAATGACAATAAGAAAGCGTCTAACATAATTATTTCTGTGTTTGTTAGGTTTACTTCGAGCTCTCACTAACTTTCGTTTCGAACTCACTATATTTCAAAGTTATATTCTGAATTAATAAATATGTTACTACACTATTTTATTCATGCACTGAGGAGCTTAATGATACAAGCCATTATCTTTATTAATGAAGTGTAACTAAAATACAAATTATTCATTATAAGAGTTTTAATATTATTTCGGCAATTGTTGAATTAGAGTGTTAGTGTTGAGTGAGAGTTATTTTTAAAGTCCATATTGTTAAATTGAGTGTTATGGCAAAGATATACTGGTATAATCCATAGATGGCGCTGAACAAATTATATTAAAAGTTAAAAATATATTGAAGCATATAAAAACGCTATACATGCTTTTAGTTATCTTAAAAAATCTTATCAAAGATAATGTACGAGCTACGGCTCACTACTATAGAAGTCTAGACTGACACAGACATCGTAATAATACTTGGAGTACGCAAGATAGACTGTATATTAATACTAATGGGCGCCCAGTGGTCGACATTCGACCATAGTTTATTGATGTTTTAAAGTTTGAACTTAATTAGGGTTCTTTTGTCAAAGGGTATATACTTCTATAATCAAAGGTTTTAATCATGGCTACTCAGTTATTTGCCATTTACCATGATCTTTAATTATATAAACATAAAAAAAAAACTATGTGTAAATGAAATTAATTATAAATTTGAAATAAAAACAGGTGATAAGCTCTTATGATAACATGAAGCCAAGTGAAATAAAAGCACTCCTGTCAATTAAAAATTTGGACATCTAATAATACCAAAGAGAATAATAATTTCAGCGGTTCCATAAATGTACTAAAGATAAATTGTTTAAATCTACAGTTTGACCAATCGATTTCTTAGGGCATATAAGGTATGCAACGTCATTCATGTTAAAATTACTATATCATTTTAAAATTAATCTGCAATTGCCCAGTTCAATTCAAAGAGCATGTAAGGTGTGGAACGTAAGTCGTGTTATAAATATTATAATGAGACTTATATGTTACAATATCATTGTTGAATGTAGGTTGAAAAAGGGTAATTGGAACGTAAAAGCAAAATAATATATACAGGCGAGCATAGCAACCTCCTTTGCAACCTTTTTTAAAGTCCGTTATTGACAGAGCTGTCAAAATGTCTCTTTTATTTACATGTGTGTATATGTCGTGTAAAATTTAAGCAGTAGTGTGAGTAATGCATATTTTAATTAATTTAATGTACTTCTTATGCATTTTATATAAAATAAATAGCTTTCTCCACTTCTCATGCATATAAACTTAACTGTGCTAAATTTCAAGTTCATTCGTCGACGCAGTTCGCTTAAAAAGGGGTACAAAGTTTTGGTTTCACGTATTAATATATAAGATGCCCAAACGAGGTGTTTATACAAACACATATTTCACCTGTTTTGTTCACTTTTTTGAACGACATTCTATTTACAATATTACAAAAGTTTCTGCTTGTCTGTTAAAGAGGATGACTTACTCGATAGCTACAATAATAATAAAAACTTTTAACTTAATCTGATTCCGCAAAACATAACTGAACACAGCTGTATATCACAATCAGATGTGATCGTCGACGCGAAGCTCCGGACGAGAATGATCACGCTCCTATTTCTCTACGCCCATCACAGGACAGCTCCTCCAATATTTCGGTACATATCAGGTCGATTTGTGTTCACCAAGAACAATCAAATACAACATCAACAGATACAGAAATACAACACTAACATAGTTACCACGAACCATTGTTCGTATGGTCGCGTAGATGTGAATAGCTCAATTGTCTGAGGGTGAATCTTCTAATACCTTTTTTTCTCGAACTAACTACGCTATTGACCTAGTAAGGTCGTAACAGCTTCACCGGACTACAATCTCTATCTACTCTTCTAATGTATTGACCGACTCGCCTTTTATAGCATTCAGTCAATGCACGAACAGCCGACAACTTAGACCAATGGCTTTTCAGGTCATTATTATTACAGGTTACATTATTACATTATACACGTCATTAGTAACAGCCCCGATGTAGTCAATAGTACGGATTGTGCTAATATATAATATTCACACTACACATATGCGAGGTTTTTTTATATAGGCGGAGGGTAAACCTGATTGTTGGCGTGGCGACGCAAAACACGAACATTGCACTATTAACGAAATACTCAAAAACATTTGCAACCCTATCTTATAGGCCACTTGTTCTACTCGTGTTACGTGGCACGCGCCGACGACCCAGCGCCCTTTGATAAATGTCGCTAAACACACCGCTCAAGCGCCTAGTTGAATTTTTGTATTTAATAAAAATGAATACTTGTGTAATAAAATAAATAGTCATTGTTTTATGGAATTAATTTGTAATTTTTTTAGTTTTATCTTTTCATCATGCCATAACTGATTTCTGTCGTAATCTGTTCTTTTATGCGTATAACTTATACAAAACAATTTTGATGTTTCACATCTACCTGGCGTTCCGTGACGGCTCAATTTTTTTTTAAATTAATATACTGATATTTGCACATCAGGCACACACATGCACATTACCTATATATTTTGACTTTTTTTATCTATATACAGAACGTTAAAGCATTTACAGTACTTTGTGGTATAATGTTGTAGAAAATGCACAGATATTAGCTTATAAAATATTCCATTTAATATTTCTCCAAGATAAACAGAAAATGTTGTAACGCGTCCATAGTAAATACGCGTATCTGTCGACGTGGAGAAGTGCGGAGGAATACGAGGAGGGGACGGGAACGCGCACTCAAATCATTTAACTTATCTTAGATCTTGTAACCTAGTTAGATCTTGTCATAGATATGTATAAATATAACCGACACGCGAACCCAGCTTCATCGCTAAATCATGACAGTACTAATGCAAAAAGACGCTAATTAGTTACTAGGTGCTTCATAACGTGTGGTGCCCGTAACCAACAGCACAACCTTAGTTACGTGTCCTGACAATTGACTACATATAAACACATCGCTCAGTCTAAAGTATTCTAAGAAGAATACTTATAATACAATAAATACTATAATATAATGTACAAGAAGTAAGAATTCTACTTTAACTGGTCTGGGTATCAAGTTTGTAACCACTCGTCATTGTGTTCCGGCTGCTTTACTTGATAGCGACTACTATTTCTAGACCTTATCAACTCCTATCATAACGATCTGCCTTTTTAATAACTTCTACATTTCAATACTTTATATAGGTTTTAGCGTTTACTACCATGTCATCTGATGTTAAATACTAATGTGTTCTAAGAAGGTAAACATGATAAGCCTATGGCTCCCAAGTGCAGTTGCCGGAAGACACATGTAAGACGATAGATTTTCAACTTTACGATGATAGGTAGCCTGACGGACATAGAAACAGTTTTACTAAAATATCTAATAATTCATGTTCAGAACTGTACTACACTTTCACATCTTTGTGTAATCGTCGTACCGGACCAACCAACTTATTAAATCCAATCCTGTTTAGCAGACCTATTACCCCACAACAATTATTCATATGAATCTTGTGTTAGTATTCATGTGTCATACTAGTGATGTGTGTAGTCATAATAATGTTCAGTTGTGTGATTATTTATCAATATAAATGAAAATAATACAAACTAATGACATTACAATCGTGTTTCTGTATCAGAGAATAGTCCCAGAAATCAAGTCGAATGGACCTGGTTGTTTACCACCGAGGCTGCAGTACATACAAAACGAAAGAAAACTCATGTTAGATGTTAATCAGTTATAAGATTAATAACGTCGTAGATTCTGACCAGAATCTGCTTTACTTCACTTCATCTGGCAAGTCGCAAAATCGTAGTAAGAGACACTGCGATTCTGCGGCTCATTTATCTAATAATAATCATCATTACTATATTCCTATAAGAACGATAAGCTCAGAAGACGCGAGGCGAGAGACACGTCACGATAGAAGCTAGGAGTGTCTCCGTGGAGTGCATCGACCTCACCACACCGATACAGCATTGTATCGCGGTTTTCTTTAGATATGCAAATTGTTATCTCGTTTATCTTAACTAGGTGTTAATGTGTAACCGGTTATCTTATAGTTTTGATAATCGTATCTGACTAGATACTGTATCTAGCGGACACAGCTGTTCGGAGGCGCGCAGTGCACTCGCCGGCTCGCGGCTCCCCGGTGCTCCGGCGCGCCGGTACCGCCTGATACCTAGAGCAAACAACGACGAGCGCTACGCAAATATTAGTAGGGAGTGTCGGCGGTATACGAGCGTCCTCGCACTACTCTACGCGTTATTATGAGAGTTTTGTGCTGAGAAAAGCCGCTAAGGAATGAGTTGCGAGTGCGTGTCTCGATGGATGGTTCGCGGACCCACATAGCTTGACAGTTCAGCCCGCGAGGTCAGTACGTGAAGTCGGGGCACGTGGCGGGGCCCGTGACGCCCAGCGTGGGTCCCGCCACATCGCACCGGATCTGTCAGTGAACAAATCGTCGGATTATTGATGGGCGCCGCTCGACCTCATCGCGATCTTATCAGTTGTTTTTTTTTCGTCGAATATTTTCCGTGAAAAGCTAATAAAGAGGCAAGGTGCGGGGCGCGGGAGACGAAGACCCCAGGGCGCAGCACGTGACGGCGCGATGGCCGCCGATAAGCCGCCATATTGTTTTATTGTGGTGTAACGATGCCCTCCCCCCGCAGCGGCGCTCGCTGTCCTCCGCAACATCTGTGTGGTACATACAAGTCGTGGAAGTACTGTCGACGTCAGCAAGTAATTCAGCACACAATGTGGCTGCTTTCTACAGTTCATGTTAATTATGTCAAAATTAACAAACACTTGCACGGTTTAATGTAAAGGCAGATTTTATGAGCTCACCCTCCAATGCGTTGTTAACATATGACAGAATGACCCGTCAACTTATACTACGAGCAGATACAGGTTTAAGCTAAAGCCCTTGAGGTCCCGGCCTAGGTAGACACTATTCAAAGATTACAGTTAACAACACGATGTAACTTTATAAATGTAAATACATGAATAGATGTTAGTAAAGCATTTAAAAAGACTTATTTAATCTTGATATAAGGCACAAATTATTGATAATAAGATTGTAAGTTTCAACTTTTACGATTATTATTACAAGTTCTTTGACTGTTTTATTATCCAAATTAATGCTTGCACATCAATACTTGATAAAATATTATGATATATAAATGTAGATTAACTTAAATCATATACTGTTAAAATAATTAATTGTATTAAATTGTGGACTATATGCCCGGATTGACTTAGTTTTAACATTAAGAAAATCAAAATCACAAATACTTAATTTAATTTGGGCCTTGACTAGGCTATAATGAAGTACTAAACTACCACAGGTTCGGAAAACAACGTAATCATCTAGAAGAATATTAGCAACTAGCTGTTACCCGCGGCTCCGCACGCGTTTTTTGAATGTATTAAATAAATTTAAAATTGTTATTACATGTGTAAATAACAGTAATACTCTTTCAAAAATATTTGTAAGTATGACACGCGCATCATATACAGTAACAGGTAACATGTACATTATATATGTGAATACTAATAGTGTATCGAATGGGATGGGATTTATCATAAGCCACATAGCTGGAACTTTAAACTACTATCTATGTATCACCCTCACTTACACTATATAAGAAAGTAATGAAAATATTAAGCTATACACTATCGAACAATATGTGTTCAATCTTTTATTATATATATATATATAATATCGGGTATCGTCTGCTGAACTCGCTAGCTTAAAATAAAACAGCTAATTTGTTAGTTATTTGCCCGTAAAATTCCCGTTCAAATATTACTTGTAGTCCGTTGAAGCTGTTAAGACCTTGCTAGGTCAATAGCGTAGTCATTTCTAAGAAAACAAAACCATTCATATAGGTCCAGCTGTTTCGGAGATTACCCGGAACAAATAAACAAACAGATATATCGACAGAATTAAAAAAATATGTTGATATTTGTAGCACCGCAGATATATGTATTCATCAAAAAGTATTTATTTGAATATTATATGCATATGCTTTATTCTTATAATACGTAATATATCACAAACTTAAATTGGGAACAAAACTAACGTAGAATAAACTTTTTGAGGAGTTTTTGTCGGAATTTCAGTTTGTTATATAGGTGATTTTATATTTTATTCACAATTTTGTGTTATTTGACTCTATATTGTCTTAAATTGGCGGCGTTTTATGTAATATGGTTTGTTTATTATGCATAAGTGAAATAAATGAAAAATAATACCAAGGAGCATGTATTCTAGGGTCTTGAAAATTAAGAAAATAAAAATTTACGAAATATGATATAGAAGATTTGGCGTTTATATATAGAGAATACATAAGAACTACCTATATTGACAATTTCAGAATTGGCAGTATGGATTAATTTCTTCGCCTGTATTGTGATGGACGAATATTATTACTACTAACCTTTTAGAATAGCAGCACAAAATAGACTTTAAAAATATTTGCGATAGCAACGTACTACTTATAATCAAAAATTGGAATTAAAAATAACCTAGAATAAACTTTTGAACAGAAACACAAAATAAACCCTAATAATATTTCCGATAGAATGTTATCATGTTACCATGGCAACGCATATAATACTGACACTGACACGCAGCGGATGCTCTAAAAATAGCCCGATTTTGAGACATTCTTCATTAGTGCTCCGCTCTTATTGGTTTTAACGTGATGATATGTAGCCTATAGCCATCCTCGATAAATGAGCTATCTAACACTGAAAGAAACTTTCAAATCGGACCGGTAGTTCTTGAGATTAGCGCGTTCAGCCAAACAAACAAACAAACTCTTCAGCTTTATAATATTAGTATAGATGAAGGCGATATATGTGATATTATTGTATGAGCGACATATCTTAAACAGCAATCAGATTATTAATAGAAATACTTTGATAAGTCAAACTAAATAACTTTAAACCTATTCACAGATTTTAATATACAGCAGAATTGTAGCTGGTTTCGGAATATTTTAGTGTAGAAATATGTTTTACTTTAACTTGTTTTCCTCACATTTTATTTATTTATTTATTCGAAGGAATATCGAAAGCTTTTCATACATAACACAAAATACAATAATCAACCTAAAGCTAATTAAGAATATTCACTAACAGATAATGAAATAGTTACAAGAAGATATTAAGTGTTCAATAAAAATATAATAATCATAGAAATAAAGCACAGTGAAAAGTTACATATTAAGCAACCTTATCAAAGAATGTTTTTAAGATCACCTGTTTTGCTGCATTGATTGGAGTATCTTCTATACTATAATAAAACTGTAACAAGTCGAAATCTGTACATTAAATATTTTTTGAAAATTTTAATCAGGGTAGACTATGTTATCGATATAGAAGCCAAAAATAATCTTTTTACAATTTTTGTCTGTCTGTCTGTCTGTCTGTCTGTCTGTCCCTATGCACACGCATCACTCTGAAAGTACTGAACCAATCTTGATGAAACTTGACATAGTGATAACTAATATTACGAGATTACATCAAATATACTTTTTGTCTCATAAAACGCAAAGGGTTCTCCAGGATAAAGGATTAAAGTCTAGAATATAAACCCGAATTACTCTGAAAGTACTGAACCAATTTTAACGAAATTTGACACGGTGATAACTAATATTAGAAGACTATATCCAGGATACTCTTTATCCCATAAAACGCAATGAGTTCTCCAGAATAACGAAAAACGAAAATTTGCAGTTAACGTAACTAGACTTTTTTGCGACACCTTAGTACAAGAGCCGGCAACGTTAAAAGAACAAGAATTTTAGAATACCTGGTTCTTTAATACATCAATATATTTTTTTTTATATCATAAGAGGCAAACGAACAGGTGGGTCACGTGATGTTTAGTGACCACCACCGTCTATAAACACCAGGGGATTTGTAAATGCGTTTCCGACCTATATATGGGGGAGTGTAAGGGAACCTCCGGCACTCTCACTGACCGAACGAAACATTACAATGCAAGCACTGTTATTTGACGTCGGTTTTCTGTAAGTATTCTGGCTGTATTAGCCCGAACGAGCCAACCCATTCATGCTGAAACCAGTAATAGCTTCAGCGTGGCTCTACCACCTACAGAAATTATCAATATATCAATAGACAGAATTTAGGACACTTGGTAGCGGGTTAACGTTGTATTTTTAATAGGCATTTTGATTTATGATTAATCAATAATAAGTTTAGGAACATTTTTTTCAGTAACTTTTAAACGCAATTAAACATTCAGACACATTTTTTATAAACAATCATATATATACCCGCTGATATATTTTATAAATAAAAAAAAGAATGTGGTGTCGTGGGACACCAGGTAGGAACGAAGTTCTTTCGGCTAATGTGGAATCGACACTATTTGGAAAAAAAATCGTGCTCAATTTTATGTAATCGTAATTCAAATTATCAATTAAAATGACAAAATATGTCTCTTTATTTTTGTTTGACAACATAAAATTACATAGAAATAGAAATAATTACAAAAAAGGAGAAAGAGAAAGATATTATGCACTACTCGCTTATGTATACGACTGTCGCGCCTGCGCACATCTCATTTAACTGTTTTATTCCATGCACTTTTCGTTACAGTTTTACTATCACATTTTTTTCAGTTCGGTCGCGCAGCAAAATCTCTATCTCCTCCAAGCCTGCCGTAAGGAACTTCGTTCCAATAATACATTTCAAATCAATTATTTTTTTTCATAGCAAAGAACCAATTTTATTTTATTAAACATTATTGACCACCATATACAACGATAAACGTAAACGTATGACTTGGGATTGACGCCATCTCAAATATATGCGTCGTCGACCATCAGGCTATACAAAGCCGAAATACCTTGGGCCGGCGAGGTGAAATATCTTTAGATAAACACTTAAATTTCGATTCACACACAGAAAGAGTACGAAACAAAGCCGTATGGTCTTAGGTCGTTTCTATCATTTGCTTTGTTATAAGAGTAAAATATCCCCCAGACAAACTCACTTTATACAAAACTTGCATCCGTCCGATTATGACGTACAGTTGTTCGGTCTTTGCACATGCGCAAAATCGTATTCAAAAGTTGCAGGTTCTCCAGAACTGAGCCCTACGTAAAATCACCGGTGCCCCATGGTACGTCCGGAATAAGGATCTCCACAGGACCTGGAGATGCTTTCTGTCTGAGCGTATATAAAATCACTTACAGGTAGTTATTTCGAAAAAGCCGCGAATCATCCCAGCCCGTTAGTGGTATCCGCCGCGAACGATGAACCCGTACCCAACGCTGCGCAGTATAGAAGACGACCGCGACACATTTTTACCGACCCTCCTGATTCAATCACGTCAGCGAACGATCAGTACCAGCCTGTCTCTTCAAACAGAGCGTGTTCTCACCCACGCCCGCATAACCGCAGATCACGCAGCCGTGGTCTGGGACTAAATTTCGCTCCCGTACACCAAATTAGGCCCTTCTCGGCAACGGCTCAAGCCTAGATCTGTTCCCTGGGCGTGGAGCCCTTGAGTACGCTGCTCACGCGATACAGTGACACAAGAGTTCTACCCTTATTTTTCGTTATCCTATCCTACATAGTTTAGAGGATTTTTTCCTACACAAAATACATATAGAAATTGTTGAGGCACGCATGCTTGGTACACATGCATGTTTCAATAACTTATATACGTATATAAGTTACCGGACTACTAAGACGAGCGCTTAAGGCACTCAGCCGCTTTTATTTAGGCAACCAGTTCAAGGGTACACGGCACACCTCGGCTTGGCTGTTGCCTGTTGCATGCAAAATCGCGACCTATCTTAACTAATCTAGCTAACTATTCATATATGTATGAGTAGTTGAAACGTATATATATACCAAGCATACACGCCTCAACAACTCCTGCATATATTTATTATCGGAAAATTGAGAGTTTTTTAGTTCGATAAGGAAAAAAGTAAACCCTTCCACTTTCATGTGTAACATGTTTCATTCATCATCATTCAGCGTTTCATGTGTTTCACGTGTGTGGGGATGATCGTGTAGTGTTGTAGCAGTGATGTATATTTGTGTGTCACCGTATCGCGCAAGCAACGCACTCAAGGGATCCTTACCGAGGGATTGAACCTGATGTATAAAACTGGCTTGGTTTGAAGGTGATAGGTACTATGTTGGGAGTGGTACAGAGATTATTTATAAAAATATATTGGAAATATATTTCAAATACGTTTTTGAAACAGTTTATAACTCTTAGACAATAGTTTCAAGCAAGTGACATTTGACGTTTTCGGCGGGATGTTTGACGCTTCGATACGGTGTTCATATATTTTTCTTTAATATAATGGAGTATAAAAAGGTTTTAATACAAGTCGAAGATAGTTATGATAAAGTAAGTGGTAGAGATGTTTATTCAGTTTTATGTAGGTTAGTTTTTATTTTAATTGATCCTGGTAGATGACGCTACGAATGGGTACTAGGTTTATTTAAAAAATGAATACATGTAATCTGGGTATATGTTTAAGTGAATCCGTGGATAGTTTGGATTCACAATTGGAAACGGTAGTTGTGGCTGCAATCGGGTATCAGTTTTATTTGCGGGGTGGTAGGTCTTTACAGCCTGACTGGGTCACAACCACCATGTACATGACGAAAAAATCCGTAATAGTGATTCGCTTCTGCGCGTCGCGTTTCGGGATCAGCCTGTGCATATCCAGCTTTTTGTAGGCCGGCATTATAGTGGCGACCAGCGATGGATAGTGGGTCACTCGGTGGTCGCCATTGTTTTTGGATTGTACTGTGCTTACCATCAGGCATAGTGCAGGCATTTTGCTGTGCTACGATAAAAAAAAGAAACAATTTTTTCGCGTGATAACCAATTTGGTGCAAACGAAGTTGCACGGGTCAGCTAGTTAAAAATAAATTAGATTCTTTACTAAGCTTGTTGTAATTACAACTACTTTCGCAAAAACTATTTTTTCTTTAGTTGGTACTTGAATGAGGCACATATATCAACGAGCTATGACGAAAAAGAGTAGACGAAGCCCTTAAAGAAATTTTTGAGAGGAAATCTGGACAATCGACCTTGTTTTAGGGCAATTTTTAAAAGGAAAGGAAAAAAATGTCAGCAATCATACGCCGTTTATCCAGAAACACCCTCTCTCCCCACATGAGATAAGGCTTGAGCCAACTTCCCCTTGAAACCCTCTCATGTCATTTTATTACTTATTATAATAAATTAAACAATAGAGTGTAAAGCTGGGTACTGTATAAATATTGTCATTGTCCAAATATCTAGACATGATCGTACAAATCATTATAACGATCGGTTGGACAGTATGGAAGTGGGAGGTACTGCCGCGCCATCTACTGGCAAGATATAAAGCCGAACAGTATAAAAATCTTCTCAATTAAAAAAAAGGTAAATGTACCAACTTTCATGATAATCGATCAAATGAGGAGTCTATCAATCTCAGATATGTATATTAAGTAATGACCTCCTTTGACTTCGTCTGAATTACCTAACTGATACTTACCAATTATTAAGTATATTATCAGCATAATTTAGAGTTGATGTGTTATCAAGATTTGTAACTAGATTATTGTAGTTTCTACAAACTCAGTTTCTTTCTTCTTTACAATATTAATAGGATGGATTTTGACAAAATGTTTCAACAATAACTTGAACGATATCTTATTTTACTCGTAAACTATTGAGCTTAACTATAAAAGTGAAATTAAAATCTTGACAGATTATATACACACATCAAAAAAGTCTAAGCAACATGCGTGATATTACAAATTTTAGCATTTATATTAATTAATTTCTAAGTATTTACTCAAACAAAGTGCGTAGGTAAGTAAACTTTTTTGTTATTGATGACATACTGGCTGGTTGTAAAAAAAAAATACGTGTGGCACTCGGGAGCTGCCGCGGTAAAGCTATTGCATAGCATTTTTTATTAACTTATGCAATTATAACGATTTATTTATTTTATTTATGCAGTATTTTTTTTCCTTTGTTTTTTTCTTCTTTGATAATAATTCAAGTTACACTTTTTGAGCGTGGTGACCGATAAGAAAACAAATTTTTTTCTTTTATTAAATAAATGAGAAGTTAATATTGTTCAAAATATCTTTATTATCTTACAATACATGTAGGTTATTCAGGAAAACACTTTGTACTCAAATTATACGAGTACACATATTCACTGTTGTACATAGATGGTAAATACCTATACACCAGTATACTTTCTCACAAACAGTTGATTACGTATTCGTCCGATTTTGGAGCAGCTCGTCACGATCCGTGCGAGCTTTGTACAGTCGTACCATATATATACGTTAAGCGAACGATCAGCCGAGCTACATGGTAGGCAGAGTGGGGTTTGTTAGGTTTTTTTGTTACGGAATTTTTGGATTCGGTCTCCACGCTCAAGGCCCGCGATAGAAGCTATGCAATAGCTTAAAAATATGATTATGTTTTGTTTTTTCATAAAATTCAAATGACTGCGAATTTGTTTGAATTTAAGTGCGTTTTAATTGCTACGTTTAGTCTTGATTTTATAATTTTACCAACCATTTAAATAAAGTTAGCGACAAAATTGAATTGTTAGATATTCTTTACGTCATGAAGCGACGTCATTTGATGGCAGATGAAATGCAAAGAGCTGTAGGGATATTGCAAGCGGTAAGTAATCAATCTCAGGTATTTCGACATTTTGGCATTCATAGAAGTGTTATTTGTCGTCTTTGGCAGCGCTACAATAATACAGGAGAACCCGCTGAACAGCATCCAGGCCGTAAAAGGAGTGTAAACCACTCGGCAAGACCGGTACATACAACTGACTGCAAGACGCCAGCCGATGTTAACCGCTCGAGAGATAAGTTTGAGGCTACAAATTTCAAGTGGTGTTGATATTAGTCCTCAAACTGTGCGTAATCGACTGCATGAGTACGGCCTACGAGCTCGACGCCAAATCAGGTGCCCAACGATACGTCACGGGAATCGCGCTCGTCGATATGAATGGTGTAGAGAACGCATAACATGGACCCAGGAACAATGGGATAAAATTATGTTTTCCGATGAGTCGCGATTCCGGTTTAAGCCTGATACAAGAAGGGTGCGAGTGTATCGTCGGCCCGGAAATACCGAAAGGCTCAGGTGCGTTCAGGAAGTTCATCCATACAGCGGCTCAACAGTTATGTTATGGGCGGGTATTATGAAGAACAGGCGAACTGAGCTCGTTTTTGTAAATGGAAACATGAATGCTGAAAATTACATTGAGGATATTCTCAGACCTTATGTCTACCCATTTGCACAAACCTTTGGCTCCGATTTTAGGTTAATGCATGACAATGTGTGTTCACATACAGCTCAGCGAACCAGTGAATACTTTGCAACGGAGAACATCCGGGTATTGCCCTGGCCTGCACAATCGCCAGATCTCAACCCCATCGAGCACGCATTTTGAAGGACTTGGACGGAGCGACAACAACCCAGCAGCTGAAGGATTTGCTACAATTCCATTGGGAGCGAATACCGCAAGATGACATAAACAGTCTCATTAATTCAATGAATAATCGTTGCCGACAATTTCTGAATAGCAGAGGAGACCATGCTTTGTATTAAATTGTTCTATTTTTTCACAATAAATACATTTTCTTTAGAAATTTCATTTTGTAAAAAAAAGTTTAGTTTCTTATGTATCTTAGTTTCTACAGTATATTCTAATATTGTTCATTTCTGTTATTATAAGAAGTTATAAAGACAACTGCTGTTATTTTTACATCATAGAACACTAAAGATATTATTTTAAAAATAAAATACAACATTATAATGTGAAGAACCATCCTAAAATTTAAATTAGTACATGTTGCCTAGACTTTTTTGATGAAGTATTTATGTGATAACTAGTTTGTTCTCGCGACTTCGTTCGCGTGGAATAGTTACTTTGGGTTAACGCTAACACGTAGCGGAAGCTTTTTATATTGTTGTTCAGCTCCTGTTGGTCTTAGCGTGATGATGTATCACGCCTTCTTTGATAGATTAGCTATCTCATACTGAAATAATTTAAAGGCCGACAACGCACTTGTGACTCCCCTGGTGTTGCTGGTGACTATAGACGGCGGTGTCACTGAACATCGAGTGACCCTCCTGTTCGTTTGCCACCTATAAATAAAAAAAAAGAAATTCACATCGGCCTAGGATTTCCTGAGATTGACGCGTTCAGCCCAACAAACCCTCCATCTTTATATATAAATTTCTACTGTACGTGGTTGTCACTGAACTCATCGTAAACGCTAAACGGCTGGAACGATATTGATGAAATTTTGTGTGCGTGTTCCAATGGATCCGAAAATGATCCGGTCGGTGGTGCTGTGGTTGAATTTCATATTTTTTTGTTGTGAAATCTAAAAAAAAGTGAAATCTAATTTTTGGCATAGCGACACTAAACACAAACTTTGTACTATTAACGAAATACTCAAAAGCATTTGCAACCATATCTGTATAAATATAAGATTCAAATTGTTTTGTCGACTACTCGTTATATTAATGTTACGCAGCACACGCCGACAATCAAGCGCCCTTTGACAACTGTCGCAAAACACATCGCGCCTGTGCCTAGTTGAATTTTGATATTTAATTTTTTTTTTTAATTGACTACGCTATTGACCCCTTAAGGTCTTAACAGCTTCACCGGACTAACAGATATTTAATAAAAATGAACATCTATGTAATAAAATAAATAAACAGGTATTATTTTATGGAACAAATATGTAATGCTTTAGCTTTTCTGTTGTAATCCGTTATTTTAAGCATATAACTTATACCATACAATTATGAAGTTTCATGGAATTTTAATTGTTACAGATGTCAGGTGTCCCGTGACGGCTCAATTTTTTTTTGTCAAGGAAGGACAACGTCCGCTGTGCTTGATAGTATTAATATAGATTACTACTCTTCACTCGTACTTAATTCGAGCCATCATTTAAATTACAATAACTTTTGATAGCGTGGACGGATTTTAATGAAACGAAGACTTAGTTACTGTCGCGGATATGCTTTATTTTCTTGCAGAGGTTTTATTGTGAACCCTGTGCTTTAGCAGTGATCATACAAATAGATTGACAGACAGATATTTCTAAAAATAATTGAAATGTATAGTATTACTTGTTCCTAGACAAAAAAAAAAAAAAACATCGGTTTATGTATTCTAACAAAACAGATAGGCATCCTGACCAGACCAGAAAACACATTGTTGATTTAAGAAACATTATTCGGAGGAGAAATTTTCGCATGATATACACACATAAATACAAAAATAGAGAAACATACACAAAGATTACGTTTTATACTATGCGAGGGTAAAGATTTTCTTAATTCAAAGGTAGGAATTTGTTAACAATATTATACATCAATAAAGATTCATTGTAGTAGATATGTATGTATGTAGTAGAAGATTCTATATAGTTATGGTTAGATACTCGTCATACATATATATGTAATGATTACACTGGTCATCAGTGGATTTTTGTCCTTAATGTAAGGGTGGTTTCGAGTACCTCTATGTCAACGATTCACGAAAGTATTGATGGTTACAGAAGATTGGCTCTGGGTTTTTTTTAAAGCTTCGTTTTCATATATTTTTTAAAATCAGTAAAAATGAGAAAGACATAACAGATACGTATACCTAATATTTGATATCATTCGAACGATAGCAACATTTTATTAAAAATGATCACTAGTTATATTTTAATACTAGCTGACCCGTGCGACTTCGTCTGCACTAAATTAGTTATCACTGGTTTCAATTGTATTTTTAAATGCGAAAAAAAATAATAAAACTGGTACTCGATTGCAACCACGACTACCGTTTCCAATTATGAATCCAAACTATCCACGGACTCACTCAAACATATACCAAGGTTATATGTGATTTTTTTTTTAATTAGCCTAGAATCTGTTCGTAGCATCATCTACCAGGTTCAATTAAGATAAAAACTAACCTACATAAAACTAAATAAATGTCTGTACAACATACTTTATCATAACTATCTTCACTTGTATTAAAACCCTTTTATACTCCATTGTATTGAAGAAAAATATATGTAAACCGCGTCGAAGCGTCAACTGTGACTTGCTTGTAACTATTGTCTAAGAGTTAGAAACTGTTGCGAAAACGAATTTTAAATATATTTCCAATATATTTTTATAAATAATCTTTGTACCACTCACAACATAGTGCCTATCACCTTTTGGTAATTTATCTATGTTGATATGTATCTATTGTATATTATTATACGTTGTTACACTGAATATTTGGTATTAAATTCATAATGTGTTTTTGTCACAATTGATATTGGCGAAATTGCCTACATAGGCAGATGTCATACCGGAAAGAATCAATCAAGCTATCTTTATATATTATATTCTTTTTTTTTTTATTGAAGCACGACAAAGTGACTACACTATGCCTGATGGTAAGCATAGTACAATCCAAAAACAGTGGCGACCACCGAGAGACAGAGCATCCATCGTCGGTCGCCGCTGTCATGCCGGCCATAATGACGAAAGTCACCCGGTACTGGATATGCACAGGCTGATCCCGAAACGCGACGCGCAGAAGCGAGTCACTGTGACGGGCTTTTTCGCCATGTACATGGTGGTTGCGATCCAGTCGGGCTGTAAAACCCTACCACCCCGCTATCGCCATTGCCTCGTTTGTTGATCAGCAGGGTGCACCACGTGCAGGTGAGGTTGGCTTGGGTGTCTCAAGTCTTAAGATGTTACTCGACACCCTTACACCCCAAAATTACGTCCGAGCTACCTGACTGCCGGTAAACGTTGCGTTTATTTGTGCATATCGCACCTTTACAGACAAAAATATTGATTTTTAAATAATTTTTTCGATTTTTTTTTTCACTAACTTAAAAACGTTGTTAAAATGGAATTATTATTGAAAGACATTTTCAGTACAAATTCATCTTTCAGACTAATTCAGTTATTTACTCAATATTTAGACCAATTTATTTCTATAAAAATAATATGTGTATAGAATAACTTTGCTATAGCTATAGTTTAGTGCAGTACTGGCTGCACGATAAAGATAGCGATAATTGGAGCAGCGTATGTTATTGACACATATTTTAAAGATGGCGTCAGTCCTAAGTCATACATTTACGTTTATCGTTGTTTCATTCCACGCCCGCGTAACCACAGATCACTCCGCCGTGGTCTGGGGGTAAATTTCGCTCCAGCACACCAGATAAGGCTCCCCTGGGCAGCAGCTCAAACCTAGGTCCGTTCCCTCGGCGTGGAGCCCTTGAGTGCACTGCTCGCGCGACACACTGACACAAAATCTTACATCACTGCAACAACATTACACATATTACCCCACACATGTGCACGCATCCACGCTTACACATGAAAGTGGAAGGGTTTTTTTTCCCTTATCGAACTGAAATAGTTTAAAAAATTATCTGGTATATGAAATATATATAGGAGTTGTTGAGGTATGTATGCTTGGTATACATATATATTCTAACAAATCATATATGTATGCATTGTTAGCTTAGGTCAGCTCAGATAGTTCGCGAATTAGGCAACAGCCCAAGCCGAGATGTGCCGTGCACCCTTGAGCTAGTTGTCAAATAAAATCGGCTGAGTGCCCTAAGCGCTCGCCTAAGTAGTCCGGTGAAGTTGTTAAGACCTTGCTGGGTCAATAGTGTAGTCATTTCGAAAAAAAAAAGAAAAAAAGTTGTTTATTGTATATGGTGAAATCTTAATATTAATAATGCTTAATAAAATGAAATTTGTTCTTTGCTATGGAAAAAAATAATTGGTTTGAAATTAATTATTTTTATTTATAAAATATATCAGCGGGCTTATGATTGTTTATAAAAAAATATGTCTGACTGTGATAAAGTCATGTTTTTAATTGCGTTTAAAAGTTACTGAAAAAATGTTCCTAAACTTATTCATAAATCAAAATTAACTGGATCAAAATGCGCATTAAAAATACAACGTTAACCAGCTACCAGGTGTCCTAAGTTCTTTCTATTGATGTATTGATAATTTGTGTGGGTGATAGTGCCACGCTGAAGCTGTAACTGGCTTCAGCATGAATGAGTTTTCTCGTTCGGGCTAATACCACCCTCTCACAGGAAACTGATGTGAAATAACATTGCTTGCATTGTAGTGTTTTCTTCGGTCAGTGAGAGCGCCGGAGACCAACCTCTCTTTCCCTTCCCTTATCCTCCCCCTCCTCCATATACAAGTTGGCAACGCACTTGCGACACCCCTGGTGTTGCTAGTGTCTATAGACGGTGGTGGTCACTTAACATCACGTGCCCCACCTGTTCGTTTGCCTCCTATGATACAAAAAAATATATATTGATATACTAAAGAACCAGGTATTCTAAAATTCTTGTTCTTCCAACGTTGCCAGCTCTTGTACTAAGGTGTTGCAAAAAAGTCTAGTTACGTTAACCACAAATTTTAATTTTTCGTTATACTGGAGCACCCCTTGCGTTTTATGGGACAAAAAGTATATTTGATGTAATCTCGTAATATCACTATGTAAAGTTTCGTCAAGATTGGTTCAGTACTTTCAGAGTGATGCGTGTTCATAAGGACAGACAGACAGACAGACAGACAAAAATTGTAAAAAGATTATTTTTGGCTTCTATATCGATAACATAATTCTACCCTGATTAAAATTTTCAAAAAATATTTAATGTACAGATTTCGACTTCTTACAGTTTTATTATAGTATAGAAGATAACCAATTTAATATTTTGCTATTCTTCTTTGAGTTTGGTTTAATGAGCATTTGGTATTGATGCAAATAGATTTCCATTGTGCGTCAAACACACTTTTAACTCTTTATGCAGCTAACAATAAAGAGCCTCCAACTAGCGCAGATTTATATTTCTTTAAACCTATCTCTAGAAGTTACTTTGGGATATCATTACAATAAACCAACCCTTCATTTTAGTTAAAATATGGTATTATTTCACTTTCTCGTGTTCTGTATGCAAGTCTAATTTTAACAAAATAACAAGCACTCCATAATAATTCATGTTCTAAAGAGTCAACTTGAAGTGTAAATTATTATAAATATAAAATAAGCCAAAATCATTAAAACCAGAGCCAATTCAGTAGTTTCATGAACATATTCGAAAATTTTAGACTTGAAAACAGAAATCCGGGCTGTTTTATTTGTGAACCAGATCTGCAACAATAATTATTATTTATAATATGATATAATTATTTATTCAAAGATTCGTGTTAAACATAAAAATTAAACGAATGATGCAATTTGATAATTTTATTTAATAAAAAGTGTACTTTGGATTGCTTAAGTGGTAATAATATTTACACAAAAATATATTGTATAGCTAGCTACATATAGGTTTTTTCGTACGCACTACGCGTTACGTACTACGCACCCTCTGATATACATACACCTACATATATATAACTCATAAATAACGATACATCACACAGCGCTGTGCCTACATCTATTAATATTATATTTGGAGAAGATGTATTTCATATTATACAGTCCTTCGGCGACGAAACATATTATAATAAATTCAAAATATTTATCTATAAGAGAGTGCACCAACAAGAGAGTTTATCAACTAACGCATATCTTCCATTCATTTATATAAGCAGCCAGGAAACAGGACTGCACGGGCACTTTTCACATCATGAACTGCTAATTAATCTATTATTATAAACTTTATGTATGTATTCATAGTTTATATTATCTGTGAGCTAAATCTTTCACTGTCTATGTACTATACGATTCAAATAAGATAATAATCGCAATCGCACCACCTTCACTCACTACTTGTCAATAAATATTATACCGTCACCAACAAAACCAGAAAAAAATCATTTTCATTTTTATTACAAATACAAAATTAAAAAATTTTAACTACCGTAACAAAACAAATACTTGTGTAAATAATCATTCAAATCATTTTGTACCCGGAACATATCAAAAGCGATTGCGCTAGATGGTAACCACAGTTAATTCAAAACAACGGCAATTTACGAGAAATCTACAGCTGACATGCGACCTGCAAACCTCTCGGCAACTATAATATATACGTACTGGTGATTCCGATACGCAGCAAGCCAAAATAATGTCCAGCAGCCATAGTAGGCGCCATTTAGTTCTGTTGTGATTGTATTTTTGTTCTGGAATCACATGTGAAATATGAATGAAGGTGCTTGTTTGACAGTTATATTCCTAATTGAAACACACAGTACTAGTGTCATGAGACCATGTGACGCTACGTCACGTCACTTTCGAACTAATCCTGGACCACGGGCATATACTTATTATAATTGTATATTAAACTACAAGGCAAGATAAAATTCAACACACTTTTGGAATTCATGAAGCTTCGTTCAATGACGTCGCCTGACTTCTGTTGTTAAAATAACGTAGATTAAAATAAAGAATAAAGATAACATTCGTAAAATTTAAAAAAATGTTGAACAAACTCTAGAATATATAAAATATTGAATTGAACAGCAGCTGGGGACAGCTGCCGCAGTATCAGTGAGTACTGCACAGTGGTGGCTGCCTGCTGCTCTCTATCTCCACATAAACTCCTTTACACACATTATATTGTTTAAACGTATAACATAAATTCGATCAAAAGGCACTTATTTCAGATCGCATCCGCTCTCAGTAGAGTGCGACTCATCATTTGTCGCATGCATTGATTTCGTACACCCAATGTTACGAAATCTTACATATGTGACTGAGGGTTGCTCTCTGCAGTGTCATTTAAAGAACAAATGTAGTGAGCGAGGCCGCCGACTTTAACCTAACTGGGTTACTTTTCAGTTAACAAAACATACTATGAGAGATTTTACAGAAAATACCTTCAATGATAACTTTATTATAACAATTTGTTATTCATTATATAATATGTTTTAACGTCATGTTATTGGATTAAGTATATATTTTATTATTATGCCTTTTTTGTACACAAATATTTACATATCTTAGTGATTGGATATAGAGTTGATAACTTGTTAAAACTTTACGTGTTCGTCTTATATAATTATACATCAATATGTATTCGGCTGAGTGTCTTAAGCGCTCGCCTTAGTAGTTCGGTGAAGCTGTTAAGACCTTGCTAGGTCAATAGCGTAGTCAGTTCGAGAAAAAAAAAAAAAAAAAAAGATCAATATGAATGTTATAATAAAGCAAACTGTTGTTTACATTAGTTAAGATACGGTTATGTTACATATTTTGTAATGAAGCTGCTACTAATTGGTCGTATTCTTTTGTCAATTTCTCTCACGGCTATTTAAGTTCACAACGAAACGGCGTAAGAGATCTGGTATCATTAGATCGATATACCTATAAATAGAATATTCTAGTAACATGATTCCTAACACTTCTGATTACCCATTGTACTGTGTTAAAAAAATCGGTAGTTTATTTAATTTAGTATAAAGTGAAATGAATCAGTAAAAATAATAATGATAATATATAAAATATAAATTTAGATAGTATTCTGTGTATTGAAACGTAGTAAACGTATTGTTAGTATATTCTGAAGAGTAAAGTAACTTCTTAAGCTAAGTATATACTAATTCGTTAAATTCGTGGAATGCGTTTTTCAAGTCATGGAGTTTACATTCGACATGATCTGCATCGGACAGAACTGAAAGCACTTCAATTACCCATTCATTGCAAATTCCATATCACGTATTGTGTCTACACAACACGGATACACAGTCAGCCTCTACACGCGTTTCTATATAATAATTGTAAATTATAAAAATATATCAATAAATGTAAATTTTCATATACACTCTAATACAATTTATTAACTATTTAGGAATGCAATATTTTAGGAATGGTTTTGGTACAGTCTCATAATAATATATGTTATTTGGTAACAGTTCAGTGCGAGCGGGAGCCAGTGCCTCCCGCTTCATTGTAACGAAGTACTACAATACAGTAATATCTATACATAATCGTGTAAATCACGGTCTTCGATGTAAAGTCAATTTGAGCACTTTTGACATCACACACTTAAACGCTAATTATTATCATTGTATACACTAACTAATTATACCGTAACGTAACATCAACTTTGGAACGTCATAAAATAATTATAACATATATATATATATATACATTGTTATATATTATTATGTAAAAATATATATCGGATTTTTTTCTTGTCGCTCAGATACTAGTTACGTGAACTGACGTCACTCCGTAGAATTACGTCGTCGAAACACGTTCACATAAATATTATGGCAAATTGATAAAGGATTAACTTATAATACAATTTGTACATACATGTAAAGATCGAATTATCATATTGTGTAGGTAACAGTTTTATTTTATATTTGGTTCAAGGCGAAATTGTTTATAAACATATATATTTTGGGTAATTAGATCGCTATAGACGGAGGACAAGAAAATGAAGAAGACAATAGTGTTATGTCATGTTGTAAAGTCGAGAAGGAAGACGAACGAACGTCTTCGCTCGCGTCCGCAGTAGCGGTATCACGTGAGACATTAGACTAATCTTAGCCGAGTGAGATTCTAGTTGAGGACCGCGCGTTCGGACCGAGATTCCTTGTTTGTTCCGGCGCCCGCTCCGGCTCAGCTCCCCAGCGACACCACCGTCGGCCGCTCCCCCCGCTCCGCGCCCCCCTCCTGCGCCGCGCGCCGGTACTCCCCCTCGTCGTAGAGCGCGTGGTGCCCCCCGTGCGCCCCCCCGTGTGTCCCCCCGTGCACCCCCCCGAGCGTCCCCCCGTGCGAGAGGTGCGCCGGCGGCGGCTCCTCCACCTTCATCGAGTGCTGCATGTAGTAGCCGAGAGGGAGCGCGGACCGCGCGCCGCCCGACACCTCCACTGCGCACACACACACACTGCGTTACCCATTGTGCCCACTATATTTCACCGACCTTCATCATTTATACTTCTTATATATGAACATAATGCATCTCTCGCTAACAATACAAATAAAACAATAGAATTTATTAGTCAGTCAAACACATCCATCCCTCTGTGCGTCTTGCAAGATACTGTGCCAGCGAATTTGTTTCATCTGTTAACGGTTCAAATAAAGAGTTCTCGGGGTAAAAGTGATAGAATTAGTTAGACCGTATAGTGAACTCACGAAGGCTCTCGATCTTGACCCCCGAGGCGACGGTGCGCTGCGCCGCGGTCTTGAGATTCCGTTCAGACTTCATACTATTCTTAGGTTTCCTTTTTCTCGTCTGAAAAACAAGTGCACGTTACGATTAATTTCTATTACAGTCATTTCAAACATAACTATATAATAAAACCTATCTACTAAAGTAGATGTCACAGAACTAAAAGATTCTGTGGCAGGATTACAGAGACTTTGTAAACTAATTATGTTTTCCATTGAATCACATATTTATTTTGATTGTTAAGTAATTCAATTGCTACAAATGTGATATTGTACGAACGGTACAATTCGAAAGAAAGCACCTACCATAGACATTAATCATTGAAATCAAAATTGATCTTTATTAGAAACTCAATAAAAAATATGAATAACTAATTAGTTTCGTATCCCAAAGATATGTATAAAATTGGAGAGTATAATATAAAAATGAAAACACAAAAGTAAGCGTCAAAAAGTAATTTGCCTAATAATTATACACACATCTACTGGTAACAATGAGTAGGGAGAATATCAGGCTCGAGTATAAGCGATCACAAGCCGCATTCTATTAGACTAGGGCATTGCTCATACAGATACAGCACCTGTATGGAGTCCTTCTTCATGGTGAGTGGTCGGTTGACGTTGTGCAGCTTGAAGTAGAGGCCGCACGCGTTGCACACCGTCTCCCCGTTCGTGTTGCGTCGCCACAGCGACGTCGTCGTCGTGTGACAGTTCGTGCACGACATGCCCGGCCGCTTCGTGCCCATCTGTACACCGCAATGTCATGTCTCACTCTCACGTGCGAACCGACCTCTCATTCCCTCTCATACGCTCGGCTTACTTTTTAATAGCAAAAATTCTTCGCATGCATTACGTTATTCTTTAAATACAAATTAATGAGTGTTAAGGGGATGGGAAACGATTGGCGGTTAGCGTAACGCGGGACGGGTCCGGATGAGGTGGAAGCCGGAGGACGGAGGGTGGAGAAGGATCACGTACCCCTTTCTTCTGTTTGTAGTCAGAGGGGGTGGAGGTCGCGAGCGGCGGCGGCGCGGCGAGCGCGTGCGGCGCGCCGAGCCCGTTAAACAGGTGGTAGCCTTTGTAGAAATCCGCGCCCGACGGAGCCCCCTCCGCGGCCACTGTAACCAACACACTGTCTGTCACGGGAGGTCGTGGGGAGCGGCGCGCGGAGGGCGCTGCGGGCGCGGGTTCCTCGCGGGCCGGTCGGAGGGGTACCGGGTGGGAGTGTGGGGGGTGCGGTGGCTGCGGGGGGAGGAGCGATGGGGGCTGGTGGTTAGTCGGAACGCGTGGGGTGCGTACGTCGTGGGGCGGCGCGGCGAGCGCGTGCGCGGCGTGGCGCTGACGTACCAGCCGCCGCGGCTGCTTCAGAGGACGGTTCATGCCGTTCATCTTGTTGTAGAGGCCGCACGCGTTGCAGAGGTAGTGGCCGGTGCCGTCGCGCCGCCACAGCGGCGTGTGGATCGCCCCGCAGTTCACGCATTCCCGCCCCTCAGTGAAAAACTCCGCCATCTCGACTGCACGCAACAAATTTCACTCGACTCGCGTTCTTTGGTCCCCCCCCTCCCTTCTTTCCCGTTTCCCCCACCGACCTAGACGCCCAATCTTGACACTGACCAATGAAGCAGAATTGTACCCGAACTATACTATACTACGATATGGTCAGTAACTCCACCGGCCATCAATGGCTCTACGCTTACTTATTGCCTGATTCTCGTATGTTATGTTCATGAAATGTTATTTGGTGCTTATACTCTATAGAGCTCTTAAGGCCTTGCCGGGCCAATAGCGAATTCATTTAAAAAATAAATAAAAAATTGGTGCACTCCGAGAAAGGCACGGCTCTACCAACATGCATAGAATTTGATAAGAAAATGAGGTCGTACTCGTACAGTGAAACTATTCACCAATCTTTAAATCCATTTATAAAGAGACAATAGTAAAGAATATGTAAAAAAAATGTTATTTATCTCAAGACGCGTGTGTTGCTTTGCTCATATTGAATAAAAGTGCATTCGTCAGACGCGAGTGAATGCTACATATGCGTATTGTCTGTGAGGTGGTCAGTGTCAAGGTCGAGCGAGTACTGAGGACCAACGCGACAGTATATTTTGTTGTTCATTAAGCATTACAGATCATCCGCGCGCCTGTAAATACAATTATTATTACGTACATGTAACTATTGTTAAACAAGTTTTTCCAAGAGTATTATTGCAGCTGACCAACATCGTGTGATACGGCATCTTGAATACTCTGCTATGATATATGTCAGTAATAAGACGTCGGTTTTGTTCCAGGTAAGTGAGAGTCGCGTCAGGATATACTTACACTAGTTGTTAATTAGAGCTAAATAATTAGCCAATAAACGGCTGGTTGCCTCATTCTCTGATGTCTTTGCTTGAGGACTGTGTACGTAGTTTGTAGAGACGAGAGGAATGAGGGGTCGAAGGCAGAATGTCCTGTCGCTATTCATACGTTTACCCCTTAGGGATATCATAAAATACTGAATACATGTGATCGCTTCGAACTACCTCTTGGCCTTATTATTCGGTAACAGTAGAGGAAGAGTTTAGTTAGATTAGGTTGTTTATTGGTACCATACCAATGTCAACATTTACTAAGTATTAACATTCTATAACTAGTAATGTGTTTGTTACAATTCACGTACGTGTGCACCGTTAAAGCGTTGAGCTGTGTTACTGTACGGGTTATGCTTTCTAACAGTAGACGCATTGACGCGCCTCGCACTTTACGCTGGATTACCAGTATTAGTATGTTAGGGTTGTGCCAATCTACTTAGCATTAGTCATACGGGTTGTCCTTGGAGTGACCATAGAATTACATGAAAAATCTTCACATCTATTTTGTCAAGATAGAGTATAAAAAGGTGTTTTAAATGATGGTAACCATTAAACCCTTTGGAACGATTTATAGGTATCTAATATCACTTAAAATATTATATTAGCAAACCAAAATTAAGCTGAAATTAATTTATGAACTTATAAAAAATTGTACAAATTGCTAGCTGTTCACGATTAACTTTTTATACGCTCTACTTCTACCGCATATAATGTGGTGATCGAGACATAATAAACTCTCACCTAACCATTAGATCTATAACTCAGAAAACTTTGTTTATCTTAACAGTGAATCTTAATAGAAGTGTAAACGTTTGTGGTAACGGGAAACAATGTTGTAAAAAATCATTTCAAATTACAATAGGTTTATAACTATACAATACGGGTAGTATTCCCGCGGCCAAACCCTGCAACGCTTCGCGTGGTGAGGCGAACGGCCCGTGACGTCACCACCTCGCTTCCATTCATCCGAGCGATTAAGAATTGTACCTATACTGCTTAGTGCGCGACACGCGACACCGGACCCCTCCGGCTTACAACTCCCTCCGGTCGCGGGAACAACACGCAAGCGGTGTTGTTCCGCGAATCCAACGCGCCTGCTTCAGCAACACCTACGGTCGTTTCCCGACGAACTACGTAAAATTATAACTCGTTGGGATTCACTACGAACATTCTTTACTACTGAAAACATTGCGCACCCATCGAGAAAACAGTAAATAGTACGCAATATCACAGGCCAGACTCCTGTTTGCCATTCACAGTAACATTCTTGCAGAAACGCTTGAGGCGTACATTTTGTTAAATTTGATGAACACATGTAATGAAGGAGCGACGCAACTCGGTGCCCTTGTACCTTGCACCGCTCACCGCTACCGGCGCGACGTACACGTTGCTTTATTGAATGAACGTGATATAAACTATAACACCGGCACGTTCGAGTGTGCGCTTGCGGCGTGCCTCACCTCGCTCCGACTACAGATTCACTCGCCGTTAATCATTATTTTATCCAATTAGAGTCATTTAATTGCGCTTCGGCAGTATTCTGGCGGCGGTGGGCTCGACCCGGCCCCGACGCGCTTTGCTATGTGTAACGAGAGACGCGGCCATCTGCAGCGGCGCGGCTGCTCTCACAACACGACAATATGATACTGTACAGGCGCATCGTAACACTCGCATCTGGTGTCCGCACTGCGAGCACTCCTCCCAAATGTGCTCATCATTATCCGATAATATCACTATTATCAACGCCATTAGACGGAACCAAATATGGGACTGTATATGGCTCATAATGCAGGTATTCGAAACGTAAACGTTTCGGTTGTGAAGTGTTGCCAGACTGCACAGATAAGCTCCGGTGCGGCGATCCTAACAATTAGTAACGTAATTTCTGTAACAATGTAGGGCGGGTATACAACACGACGGACTGATTTCATATTGGTAGATAGTAATCAGCACAAGATAGCCTTGTTCTTTGTCGAGGACAATGAGGTATGAAACAGAGATGGCATGACGTCACGACGTAAATATTTCCACTAATGGGTCCGAGGCAACGGTGCCTATGTCCGGCTGTGTGTCCCGTCCCGTCCCGACAACACACGTTTCCTCGTTATTAGAAAGCAAACATGCGGAGTTGCGGGTCGTGTCGGGGCTCGGCCGCGGCACGTGCCTTATCCGATACCATGTACGGAATGCGATTCTAAAGCGTTTAAAAGGGAACGACTTCATTTTAAAAGGAAACACGGTTTTTTCGTATCGACGCCTCCGCAAACAATCGACGCATCGCGACTACACTTAAGTCCCGCTCACACGCACGCCGAGTATAATAAAAAAAGTCTTTACAAAAAATAATGAGAAGTTGTATTTTTATTGACAATTTCGCCTTTATAACATAGTACCTGGGCGACCTAGCTTAGCTCGGTCCTTTAAAAAACATTTTTAAATTAAAATAAACTGTCAAGTTTGCCCTATAAAATTAACATTTTTTTTTTACAAAAATAAAAAAATACATCTCTTCTGCTGTCACTCGGATTCCAACTGGGGTTACACTGATTTTCGAAGCAACAGATTTCCATCTATTTTTGTTTTGACAGCGGCGGCGAAATTTACCTTTATATTTTAGCTATATTTTTTCATTGCCAGAAAACTCAGTTTGAATAAAATCTAGCTAGATCGATTTATCGTCCCCGAAACTACCTACATACTAAGTTTCACGGGAATAGATGACGCCGTTTCTGAGATCCTGTATATATACAAATATAAAAATATACAAGAATTGCTCTTTTAAAGGTATTTGATAGATAGATGGATATACATTGATTGTCATAACTCTGCAGAGACCATACTGAAACAAATGTCATAACTGTATAATTAATTGATTCATTAAAAACTGTAGAACATTGCCTAACCTGACAACAGTATCGTAAACTCAGGATTTAACACTAATATTAACATGGTAATGAGTGAGAGATATCACAAAACTTTACACGTATAAGCCACTCTGCACAGTAAACAATATCAATTAATTAATAAAATTCATAATTAAGTATTGTAATGATCTAGAAACTTGATTTATACATTGCATGTGAAAATATTAATATCGCAATAGGTGTGTTTATTTGTGATTGAAACAAATTGAGCTAAATTGTATTGAACGTTTTTGTCTTAGTCCGTTAGTTTTGAGTCGTTTCCGCTTCCAATATCGACTTTTAAATATCGGAGCGAATAATAGAGCCAATGTCTATCAAAAAGCAAATTCACCACTAAATAACTCAATTTGGAAAACAAATTATTATGTAAAGAAAAACATTCCTACAATCATTGGACTCCTCTTACCTTTTAGAAATATTGAAACATTACATCATTTTTGTTTTGTTCGTTTCATTATAATGTCAATATAAAGTGTTCCGATAATCTTGTTATAACAATTATTCGCATGTGAACACCGATGCTTCGTTATTACGCAACGCCCTCTATATTAATTTGTTAATGTATTTGTTAATATTAGTTCCTTACATATAAAATTAGCATTTTAAATGTAAACAAAAAAAAGATTATTAAATTATATGTTGAATCAATCGAACTATGTGCCATTATTATCTATGCACGTTTGCTGTTTTACAGTTAAGTTCATTGACTTCATTGCTGAAAAAAACGAGGGTCAATAAAATCTTTAAATGCCTTTGGACTACCTCATCGGAATTAATTCTTTCCCCTTGCAAGAAATTATCTAAAGTAACGATCTGTTGGAGTAAAGACCGGGAAGTACGGTGGATTTTAGAAATGTTAAAACCGTAGCTCCTCTAATATAGCAACCGCCTGTATGGGGTCTAACGTTGTCCTGAAGCAGCAGTGGGCTGTACAAATTGACCAGTTTCGATTGTTTACCGGCTAGTTTTTCCAGCATCATTTGTAATTGTTGACAATACAGAGCAACCGTAGGCATCTGACCAGATCTTATGAAATTTTAGTGTATGACATTAGTACTGGTTCACCAAATGTTCACCAGTACTTTTTTCTGACTCAACTTTTGCTTGGGACAGCATTTGGATGGTTTTCCTCGTTTCAACTACTGTGATAAGCATTTCCAATTATCGTAAAGATCTATATTTATTTACAAATAACGGTATAATTTAAAGTTCCCTCATAATCCTCCCACTCAGTGCGTATTTGTACATGTGCTTTACTAGATTGACGCACTGGACATTTCTCGAGCTTTTACATTTTTTTCAATTAGTGTCAAGCGAATTATTTCTTTTTTATCACTCACACCGATGCCTGCCGCTAACTTTAAAATGGTTTGCGATAGATCCGCTTACACGATCACCTTTAATTCTTCATTGTGAACTAATGCTCTCGGCCGTCCACAGGATTTATTCTATAGGTAAAAATTTCCAGAACGAAATCGCCGGAATCAAAAACCTACCGTGCTTTCTTTTATAGTAGCTCTCCTATATACATCATCAATCCTCCGAAATGTTTCTGCAATGCTTACACGGTGAAAATCTTATTCATAAGTAACGCAATATGCAATAAAATATGCATTTCATTTTATGAAAATAACGATGTCAAAAAAATCAAAATGTCACGAAAACAAATAAATACCTAAATTCTAAACACAAATACACAAGTATAAATTTTAAAGAATTTGAAATTTACAACTCCTAACCAAACGACAGATATTTCTGATAAAAATAACCAAATCCAGAAGACGCTAATTTAATTTATAAATACCAAATATTAAAAAATCATACAACATTCAGATTATAATCCAATTAGTTTTTGATCGCGTTAATGTAGATTTGATCTATTCTTCCGGAACAATACATTTTTTCCCTAAATGAGAGGTACTTTTTTTCTATTCCATACTCCTTCCAACGTGTATGCAGTATTTCACGAAGATCGATTCAGTAATTACGCTCGAAGAGCGTAACATTTCATTTATCGCAAGTATTGTATTTTTTTATGTTTGTACAGTTGAAGTCGTTTTGATATATTTTTATAAATTATATGTAGTAAATCGGTTATATTGATGCATAGTATAATGGATATATATATACTGTATAGTGTTTAAAAGCCGTTAACTGATCTATGTTATGCGTTAAGGTAGTACTACTAGTAAACTGAAACCATGCTATTAGATCGGAACAAGTCACAAGTACTCGTCAGTGCTGACTGATAAGTTATTCGTTTAAAAGTATGGTATTATTGGATACGAATACGAATACCCACCAGTATCAGTTCATTGGTCTGTACATTATGGAAATCATTGAATCTACCACATATGTTGGTTGCCAACAGTTAGTAATCCAATCATATAAATCCACCACCTTACCGCCATGAAAAGGTTATGTTAATGTATTAAGTTGCAATGGAGAGCCTATAACCTACGTAGTCCAGCCCAATACAAGCAATAAGTATAGCCAAAAATTTATAATCAAATGCCCCGCCGCAGTCGCTTCTCGATTGTGAGCTCTGCTCGACTGAGACGACATTTTGTATTTATTTATTCATGTGAAAACGAAGCGCGATAACAATTCGCCTTCTTTAACATAATTATTGCTAAATTTAAAACCAGTCCTCGGTGTTTGTCTCCACGCTTAGTGTACAGGCAGCACGCGCCCCAAGCCCCCCCATCCCCCGCCGCGCCCCCCGAACGCTACGTGCTCATGTACATTTAACATATAACAATTACTCAATTTCCAGTACATGTTACAGTTAATTTAGCAATATCATTAGTAACAACGAAGCAGCAAGGCAACTCGTACGGGGTGAGCGCACTCACTCGGTACAGTACACGAAGCGACATTTACTCTGTGCACGTGCTCTGTGTAATGTAAATGCCTATACCACACGGATTTGCACGTGTTGTTTGCTTAGCGTCATGATATTTAATATGTTTAGGCTTCTAGTATTGTTAAAAGTTGTTATAACCTATCACGTGATGAAAAGAGAAGAATTTAGTAGGTGGTAGAGCCCCGCTGAAGCTATTTTTGGTTTCAACATGAATGGGTCGGCTCCTCCGAGGTAGTATCATCCCTCTCACAGATAACCGACGTGAAATAACAGTGCTTGCATTGTTGTGTTTCGTTCGGTCAGTGAGAGAGCCGGAGGCCCACGTCCCTTCCTCTTTCCTTCTTTTTCTTTCCTTCCCCTCCCCCTTCTCCCATATACAGGCTGGCAACGCACTTGCGACGTCCCTGATGTCGCTAGTGTCTATGGACGGTGCTGATCACTTAACATCACGTGTTCCAAACCCAGTTCGTTTGCCTACGTTGATATGAAAAAAAAAAGAAGAAATAACATTACCTGAATATAAAACCATATTTGAGTTTAAACCAACACACTAATCAATTGAGGTATACTGATATATGTTAAATTAATCCAGACGTACTGATACAGACAATGATGTACAATATTTTTTTACATCATTTTGGTATTAAACTATCAAATAATTTTCGAAAAAAATAAAAAAAATAATAATTCACTTTATTAATAGAATAGCTTGAGGATATTAGTTTAACGGGTTGCCAACTCATAATAATTATGTAACCCGGTTTCGAAGACAGACGAAGGTTCGTGTACGCTCTCTAACCATAACAAAAAACTACGGGACGCGCTCGTAAATAATGCCGGAACTGTCGCGTTATCGCGGCTCCGCTTTGTCTTTACACAATATTATATCGTAATAAAAAAATAATACGACGCGCTCCGCCTGTTCATCTATCTGTATGTATGTACCGAGCTGAAGAGGCCCTTCGCCCTCTCACCTCTGACCCCTCGCTTCACACACGCACACACATGCCTCGAGAGCATCGCACATCGCATATACATCTATTATAACGTTTTATCACCCTAAGCCGAACTCTGTTCAATATGTTTTTGTATCAAGAGGTGGCAGCGTCGGGACTCCACTAATAATAACAGTTTAATGTAGTATTGTGATGCTATAAGACTCACTGGCAGAGAGACTAGCGGCGGCAGACAGCTGCGGCCGGCGGTTGCTCTCCAGACTCCACGCGTCCTGGAAACATTACATTCATATACATTGGATGGAAGATGACGCCCTCTCCGACAAAGCGGTCGCAGTGTTGTGGTGACGCCACGTACCTGGTGCGTGTACGCGTTGGCAGCGAGCGCTGAAGACCCGTATACGGTGGAGGGTCGCGAGGTGGCGCACGCGAACGCACCACCGAACCGCGCGCTGAACGCGGGAAGCGACCCCCCTCCGACCCCATCCGTACCCCCGCCGCTTCCGCCAGCGCCCTCAGCACCACTCTCCGGGTAGTCTTCCGTAAGTACGAGGCCCGTAGCGCTGCCAGACCCGCCGTAGCTGGGTGACCCTCCTACACATTGAAACGGCACTCGTATGGCGAGCACCGCGACACGACCGACTCGTGTCGCAGGGCGTCGACATCGTCCCTAAGCTCTCACCTGCACTCGAGGTCCATATCTGCGGTTGCGCGGTGAGCTCGCCTGCGCCCCCAAAATACGCCGTCGACCCGGAGTAAGTGCAGCGAGCGTAGACGCCGCCACCCGCACTCCCCGCGCCACTCCTGAGCGATGCATACAATACATTAAATCACTGTGTTCTTGACAAGCTATATATTTAATGTCTTCGTAACTGGCTGACAAATGAATCTTAAATCTGAGAGCATAACTATACTGGAGCTATAGAAATCTAAGGGAGTTTAAAGATACTTAGGAAATATTTAATGGGTCCAAATCTTCCTAGAGATTTACGGAGTTTTTAAAATAGGTATATATGTAACTGTGAGTGTAGGATTGTATATTTTTTTATATGAATAAAAACGAGGGTTCCTATTGGAAAAAGGTTTAAGGCTGGAAGTCTCGCAGGTAGACAGTACTTTCCTATTTTTAACGTGATTAAGTGTTGAGGTGAATATTAACTCGTTCACAACTTTATGTTTCCAGTACAAGCAACCAACTAACAACAGACAGCAGCAATACTAGTGCTTAAAATTACACGATCATCCACCGCGCTGTGCGCGTGGAGCAATCGTATTAGTGAGAGAGTTACGGCTGTCCATCTGTCGCAACAAATTTTATCTATACTCCGATACGTTTCCGATAACGCGCTTGTGAAAACCGCACCGCGTCACGTCCGCGTCACGTTACAAAGCTTTGGTGAAAGAGGCACATGGAACTGAAATTAACATCGGGTAGAAGAAAAGTAAACTAAGTGTATGTTTTAGTAGTGGTAGAGCTATGCTGAAGCTATTATTGGTTTTAGCATAAACCGGTCGGTTCGCCGTACCGACGTGAAGTAACAGTACTTGCACTGTTGCGTTTTGTTCAGTCAGTGAGAGTGCCGGACGCCCATATCCCCCTCTCTCCTCCCCGAGCACAGGCTAGCAACGCACTTGCGACTCTCTTGGTGTTGCTAGTGTCTATGGACGCCGGTGATCACTTAATATCAGGTGACCCACCTATTCATTTGCCTTCTATCATATAAAAAAAAATGTCGCTAGGTAACATTCAACCTGAGGCCATAGTGTTCCGTGGAGCGTGTACCCGCGTATAGTCTTGCAGAAGAAACCCGCATAGTAAGGTGTTGTTTTGCCACCGCCCGCACCTACGCACTACACTCGCTCCCTTTGTTTTACAGCAATGACCCGATGAACATATCGATCCCGCACAGTAATGAACCCGGTTCCGTGACGCCTCGCGACCGACGCGACATCGAGCGTGACGATACGGCGGCGAGACCACTAGCGTCTCACGCTAACACACACCGCAAACAAATCATTTCGAAACACTTAAACCGTCACTCAACAAACGACAAAAAATATTGTTTGTACAACAAATTTGGAAACGATCCGAGGACCCTTGAAACGTGTAAAATAGCGCGTTAGGGCTCGACGCAGAGAAACAACGAGCGCACGGGGTGGCGCGGGACGACGCGGGGTGAGGTGATACATCGCCGGATATGTGTGCTCAGGACAAACGCGAGGAGAGCGCCAGCATATATACAGGCTGATACTCCACACCGCAACACATCGTTGTATTGAAGACGTTACATGGCATGCTTGGGAAGAGCGCGAAGCGCACTCGGAGACAACACCCTGTACGCGATGTCGAGTTCGAATGATCCCGACTATTGTTGACATTACATATTATCGCGTCGGATGCTTATTAGGGATCCTTCGCAAACCTCGCCGAGCGCCCGCCACGCCGCGCCGACCCTCGCGAACCTATTACAACAGATACAGTCTAGCTCCACTCTACCTACACCTGCCTGTTACGTGCTGAACGTATGTTATTGAAGAGGAAAATATTCGTAGTCCGGTGAAGCTGTTAAGACCTTGCTAGGTCAATAGCGTAGTCAGATCGAAAAAAAAAAGAAAATATATTGGAACTATAGAGATATCCGTCAAAAACGGTGCTTCACATTCGGCCACAGACGGCGGTACATCTAAGCAATACTGCAGCACTGATTTAAATAGCAATACGTACCAAATTATGTATATGCCTCTACTAGATTATTTTTATAAATCTAATTTATAACAATAGTAACTATAAGTTAAAGAAGAATCGGGCTCAGATCGAAAAAAAAGAAGAATCGGGGTATGATTTTGCTAAGAATTGAATATTCATATTTTTTTTTATGAAACGAAAGTTAAAAATGAACTCTATTCCACAAATTTCAAAATAATTAAGTAGAGATGTTCTTTATTTCAAGTCAATTTACAAATTCAAGTGCAATATGTATCAATATAATAAGACATAAACATATCTACATTTTTGTTTGTATGCGTTAATAAGGAAATATAATTTCAAATGGCCTTACAAATAAAGCTTTAAAAATGAATCATTCGTAAGAAACATCTTGGAGAGAATTTAATTCGACATTTTTGACCGATTTTTAAACGAAAACGAATGAAAAACGAGTAATCGGTATTATTTAAACGAGGCTGAGCTCTCTAATTAAACACAGTTTAATTAACTACAATTATTAGTCACAAAATAAAATCGTACTGGATCGAAAGATAAGTATTTGATATTTTATCGGCCTCTACACTGCATATATGTAAAGAGGCAGTATTTGAACCAAATATTAATTAAGTATATTGTGGGAAAGTGAGAGGGGGTGTCGATATGAGAGTAACAGAAGCAAGAAAAATAATTATTAATAAAAATACCTGCTTCGTGTAATAATAATTAACGCATATTGAAATCTATGTACAATTAATTTTGAACATTATTTTTTTTGGTAAAAAATATTTATTTAAAAACAATTAAATTATTTTGATTATAATTTGCACATTTCTTGTAAATAAATATGTCTTTACGTTTTCCGTAAACGTTTTCTTCTACTTGATACTTAAACTTCCTTTAATACGTAAAAACCGAAAAACAAAAATATTTTCACCAATTGGATTGACCAAAATGATTCCGCAAAATTATGATTATTTATGATTAACCGAATTTTCCTGATAACATTTTATTTCATAATAATATATTGTCTAATCCTTTGCTACTAGAGAAGTATGGCTCCTCAAAGTAAATGCAGATAATATTAGTAGGGAATGACAAGCTTGTTTACCCCGCGTATGGGTACCGCGTACTTACTTTTTATAATAACGTATGTTACGTCACGTACGTAGGAGTGTACGTTACGCTGATTTATTTATTTACGATTCTCTGCACTCGGCTTTCAAAAATATTTTTTGACATTTAAAGCATTAACATAATTATGTAGTACTTTTATTTTAACTATATATAAATAAATGGCTTATGTTTATTCTTGAGTATTATACGCTATCGAACTCAGTTTGTTCAACTTAATTAACGTATTAACGTATTAACAAAATAAATTTGATGTTGTTTCATTTTCATGATTAACTGTTCATCTTTAATTTCCATTTCAAAATCTTTTTTCTAATATATTTCTGTTTTTTATACTTCATAGCTTTTAGCATTTGACCACAATTTTACTGATGTTCAATGAAGATAGTATGCTATAAGATAGTAAATAAGTAAAATATTGAGAGGTTCTGCCTTAAAATACGTATTTTGTCTATAGGTGATAGGTAACGGGCGTCGGCCATAGAATAAACTTTACTATTACTATGGATTCTTTACAATGTTTTCTTTCTTCGAAAGCTTAGTCGTAAGGCTATAGATATAAATCGCTGCCTATGCTGATAACATGTAGTTTAAAAGTGAACACATCTGAACCTATGTCGGGATAGATTTCAAGTTTGTTTTTTTTTTTATAGTAGTATGGCAAAGTGACTGCACTGTGCCTGATGGTGAGCACAGTGCAATCCAGAAACAACGACGATTGCCGAGAGATACGTCATCCTTCATCGGTTGTCGCTGTCATGCCGGCCAGCGTAATAGGTTTTGGAATAAATCACATCTATTTGATATTTCGTCCATTTTATAATTCATGATTATGATAAATAGCGCAAATAGTATCAAATGAGTCACTGCGATTGAATTTAACTTGTTGAGCAATTTATCTTTTATGTTGATTGCGGCAAAGTTTTTATTTGGATTAGTATAAAGTTTACACTTAATTATCTATACTTGCGCGAATTATCTCTTGGTTTTTTATAACAATATTGTATTATTTTTATTACTTTAAATTTTAACCGAATTTAAACAATTTGGTCAGTACGATAAGAAAAACACAGTCTTTTTCTTTTATTTACTTAGACGATTGGAAGCTAAACAATACTATGCACATCTTCCAACTGAAACAGTGCTGATTGCACCTGTTTTTACTGTATCTATTTCAGTAGAAACCATGTTGAATTATTGTAATGTGTAGATATTCGTATCAGATCTAACGATCAGATAGGCAAATTCCACGATGCGAAGCAACGTACCTGATTGGTGCGTCATTCTTTCCAATAAATATTTTAAGTATAGACATGGACATGAAGAACCTTTACCCTGTTGCAGGTATATTAGCGATGAATCATTGTCCAAAGCGGAAACACCAAAATATAACTCATTACGCTACGAAATGAACAAACCGAGTGGAAATGAGTTCAAGAGTCGCCAGACCCCAATGTTTCTCGACTCTTGACTCATGTCCTCCCGTAAGACTCCGGATAGACGAATGTGACGTACTGTACGCGGATGTACCGACGCGAACTGGTCTACCGATGAAACTTTGTGTATTATCTTCACACAGACTTACGGTGTTCATGTATGTAATGTAAATATACCATATCAAACAATATATCAATGTGTTAGCTATTACGTAAGTCAGTGAGTAGTCGTGTTTATAGTAATCGCGGGAAGACTATACAGTGTTTCTTAAATTTATTGGCGACAGATTAAAACATTGTACTAAGCCCCGAATAGAACAGAACTTGGTTTTATATCCATTCTTTGATGAAAAAATTTTTTTTAACATGATTGAGCGATCATAGGGCGCGGTGTACCTAAAGATAATTCATTAATTTCAAAAACGAATGTAGTTATCGACAGATCTACAACAATACAACATGTCGCAGTATTATGTTCCGTGTATTATGTTATATTATATAGATTATACGTTATATTATAGTAAAGTAAAGGCGCTGCGTCAGCTCCGATGAATTCATAAACAATTTTTTTTTTTTTCGAAATGACTACGCTATTGTCCCAACAAGGTCGTAACAGCTTCACCGGACTACTAAGGCGAGCGCTTAAGGCACTCAGCCGACTTTATTTTGGCAACCAGCTCAATGGTGCACGGCACACCTCGGCTTGGCTGTTGCCTGTTGCATGCAAAATCGCGACCTACCTTAGCTAACCTAGCTAACTATTCATATATGTATGAGTTGTTGAAACGTATATGTGTACCAAGCATACACGCCTCAACAACTCCTCCATATAGGCTAGGCTTGAGCCGCTGCCGTGGGAGGCCTAGTCGGGTGTGCGGGAGCGAAATTAACCCCCAGACCACGGCGGCGTGATCTGTGGTTACGCGGGCGTGGGCGTGAACATGCTCTGTTTCGAGGGACAGGCTGGTACTGATCGTTCGCTGACGTGATTGAATCAGGAGGGTCGGTAAAAATGTGTCGCGGACGTCTTTTATAACGCGCAGCGTTAGGTACGGGTTCATAGTTTGCGGCGGATACCACTAACGGACTGGGATGATTCGCGGCTTTTTCAAAATAACTAATCGTAAGTGATTTTACGTACGCCGAGATAGAAGGGATCTTTAGGTTTATATGGAGATCGACTCTCCGGATGTACCACGGGGCACCAGTCACTTTACGTAAAACACGATTTTGGAGAACTTTTTTTTTTTCTCGAACTGACTACGCTATTGGCCTTTATTTTTTGGCCTCTACAGCTTCACCGGACTACTAAGGCGAGCGCTTAAGGCACTCAGCCGATTTTATATTGACAACCAGCTCAAGGGTGCACGGCACACCTCGGCTTGGCTGTTGCCCGTTGCATGCAAAATGGCGACCTAACTTAGCAAACCTAGCTAACTATTCATATATGTTTGCGTTGTTGAAACGTATATGTGTAACAATCATATCCGCCTCAACAAGTCCTCCATATATTTTTATCGAAAAATTGAGAGTTTTTTAGTTCGATAAGGGAAAAAAAGTAAACCCTTCCACCAAAATGTGTAGCGTGTAGGCGTGCACGTGTGTGGGGGTGATCGTGTAGTGTTGTAGCAGTGATGTATGGGTGTGTCACTGTATCGCGCAAGCTACGCACTCAAGGGCTCCCTACCGAGGGATCGAACCTAGGCTTGAGCCGCTGCCGTGGGTGGCCTAATCGGGTGTGCGGGAGCGAAATTAACCCCCAGATCGCGGCGGCGCGATCTATGGTTACGCGGGCGTGGGCGTGAGCACGCTCTGTTACGAGGGACAGGCTGGTACTGCTCGTTCGCTGCGGTGCTTAAATCAGGAGGGTCGGTGAAAATGTATCGCGGACGTCTTTTATAACGCGCAGCATTAGGTACGGGTTCGTAGTTTGCGGCGGATACCACTAACAGACTGGGATGATTCGCGGCTCGTTCAAAGTAACTACTTGTAAGTGATTTTATATACGCCCAGACAGACGGCATCTCCAGTTCCCTGTGGAGATCCGTATTCCGGACGTATTTCGGGGCACCGGTTATTTTACGCAGAACCCGGTTCTGCAGTTTGTAACCTTTTGAAATTATTTGCGTGAGCAAAAACCGGACAACTATAAGTCATCATCGGACGGATACAGACTTTATATAAAGTGAGCTTATGTCTGAGGGACATTTTACTCTTCGGACAAAGTAAATAATGGAGGCGGCCCAAGACCATAGCGGCTTTGTTCCGCACTCTCTTTACGTGAGAATTGAAATTTACGCGTCTATCGAGTGTGACGCCGAGACACTTGACCTCGCAGGTTCAAGGTATTTCGGCATCTTACAGCCTTATGGGCTTTAACCTGATTACTCGACACCTAGGGCCAAAGAGTATCGCGGCACTCTTTTCGGGGTTGATCGCTATTCGCAATCGAAGAAACCAATCACCGAGTGTGCTAACGGCTTTTTCGATGCGATTCCTGAGGACATCCGGCCGCCAGCCAGAGGCGTAGATGTCGACTCCCGGGAGCTTAGGTAGGTCACTGATGAACAGATTGATGAGGGTGGGCGCTAATATTGAGCCTTGTGGAACACCTGAGCGTATCTGATGGGGCGATGATAATTCACCGTCCACTCTAAAACGGAAGGTTCTATCGGTAAGATAGTCGCGGATTAAATGTACTAACCTATCGTGTATACCGGCTAGACTTAGCTTGTATATGAGGCCCTGGTGCCAGACCTTGTCGACATCGAAAAAGACAGCTATTGTACGTTTCGGATTAGTGTTTTTCACGGGCGGATTCGGATCCGGATGCGGATCTTTATTGAAATTGGAAAAAATGTACTCCGTCAGGCGGAGTACTTGATCGGGGCAAGAGTGTTTGGCGCGAAATTCAAACTGCTCAGGTGGTATTAAACTACGATCGGTGATTGTGACCTGGAGACGGTTCAGAAGGTGCCGCTCGTAAAGTTTACCTAGAGTATCAAGCAGGCTAACAGGGCGATAGCTATCGGGAAGCGTAGCTTTCTTGCCGGACTTGTGAATGAATACCTATCACTACGGGCTTTTTCCAGACGGCTGGAAAATGACCCTGGGACATGGCCGCATTGAAGATGCAGACCAATAGATCTATGATGCCGCCAAGAAGTAGCTTCAGAACCTCGTTCCTGATCCCATCGGGACCTGGGGACTTCCTAGGTTTGAGACGCTTGATGGCGGCTGAAACTTCGTCAAATGTAATCGGGGTTAGGGTATCTACCTGAGAGGACGCGAGTGCAAAAACGGGGCAACTATATGTCATCACGGGACGGATACACGTCTTATACAAAGTGAGCTTGTGTCTGAGGGAGATCTTACTCTTATGACAAAGCAACGGATGGAGGCGACCCAAGACCATAGCGGCTTTGTTTCGCACTCTGTCTATATGTGAATTGAACTTTAAATGTCTATCTAATGTAACTCCGAGATATTTGACCTCTTCGACCCAAGGGATATCGGTTCCGTATAGCCTGAGGGTCTCAAATTTATTAGCGCGTTTCGTACGCCATCGACGAAACCATTCACCGAGAGTATGAACGGCTTTTTCGATGCGCTTCCTAAGAAAGTCCGACCGCCAGCCGGAAGTGTAAATAACGGTATCGTCAGCGTAACAACCTACCTCGACCCCCCGAGACCGAGGTAGGTCACTGATGAACAAATTAAAGAGCGTGGGTGCGAGTATGGAGCCCTGTGGTACACCTGAGCGTATCGGGTAGGGCAGCGATAGTACATCATCCAATCTGAAGCGGAATGTCCTATCAGTGAGATAATCGCGGATAATATGAATTAACCTATCGGGTACGCGAGATTTACATAATTTATGGATGAGCCCTCCGTGCCAGACCTTATCGAAGGCCTTGGCGATATCGAAGAAGATTGCAATTGTACGTTTCGGTTTACGTTTTGAATCAGCGTTAAATTTAGAGAAAATGTAGGCGTGAGACGGTGTACTTGATTCGTGCAAGAGTGTTCGGCGCGAAATCCGAACTACTCAGGTGGTATTAATTTTAAATCTGTAATCGAGAACTGAAGACGGTTCAGAAGGAACCGATCGTAAAGTTTTCCTAAGATATCTAACAGACTAATGGGGCGATAGCTAACGGGAAGCGTAGCTTTCTTGCCAGGCTTGTGAATACCTATCACTACGGCCTTTTTCCAGACGGCCGGAAAGTGACCCTGGAACATGGCCGCATTGAAGACGCAGACCAATAGAGCTATGATGCGATCAGGAAGGAGTTTCAGAACCTCGTTCCTGATCCCATCGGGACCTGGGGACTTCCTAGGTTTGAGACGCTTGATTGCGCCTGCAACTTCATCGAAAGTGATCGCGGTTAGGGTATCCGCCGGAGGAGACGCGAGTACATGCTCCGCAGCTGATTCGATTAATCCGTTATGGAAAGGGTCAGTGTTATCAGTGTTTGGCGAACACTGTTTCTCTAAGCTTGCGGCAAGGCATTCTGCTTTACCTATGTTATAAAACGCGGGAGGGACCCGGGGCCTCTGTCGAGAGGAGGCATTGGAGTGACCATATCTGATTTGAGATTCATAAACAAGTCTTCTCTTTGAGTAAATGTTTGTATAGAGATCGTAGTTAATCTATCCATTTGTAATTTTACTGCATCGAAGATGACCAATAAATTGGTTCGTGTTTGATGTGGCTCCAGAGACCCATCAGCGATCAACAATGCGTCCCTGATATTATTAATGGTAATTCATATAACGTAAAATATTTTGTTCAGCATATTAAATTAAGGGTTTTCCTGAAGATTACCAACGCACATACTAGCACGGTCCCGCGCACTTGGGCTCCATTATATTTCGAGGAAAACGTAATACAACTGTATAACTACCTAGACTCTTTCATTATGTTCTAAACAAAGGACTAATCGCGTTCAGTTACAATTCCGGCTTCGTGTAGTTACGCTAGGGCCCGTGACTACGCACGCGTATATTTGCGCTTCCAAACAATCGATAACCTTACAGTTCTTGAGGTTTAATGGGAGATGTTTAAATTTCTAAATAATTTGTTCTGATTTGTTTCTTTTTTAATCCCATTATTTTTCAACGTATCAGTTTGTACTTAGCGTATCATCGTGATGTTTGAGAATCAAGTATCTGAGAGCAGTGATGTTGACGTGTCGCGATTCCTTATACATCAAATGGGCCGGAGAATCACGTGCGGTAAAAAATACAGTTTATTTTATTGTAATGTGATTTAAATGATCAAAGATGTGGGAGAACAAGACAAATGGGGTGAAGTAAATAAATGAGGAATAAATTGAGAAGCATTAAACTCCTCATTATTAGTAGTGAGGTCGGTCACGTAGCAGGTACGAGTAGAAAGCACGTCCGCGCCGCGTGCGTTATCTGCCTCGCGACCAACGCTGCTTGCTACATTACACTACATCATCACTAATTCATCCTCCACATAATGTAACTGGGAATTAGCATTACCTTACACCGGGACTCCACCAGAATTCATTGAGACTATGCAACATTATAAGCTTGGTCGAAAGCAAAGTTTGCGTTGTGTCTGCTGTGTCATATTTGCACAATCTATTCACCTTATTTGGTTTTGTTTGTTTGCGGCGCTGCCCATAAATATTATACTTTTATTTAATCCGAGACGTTTATTGTTTGTCTTGGAGTCTTTGTGTGTGCTGATACGTGTGCGTGAGGGGCTGTCAACGTGTGAGTTACATTCATAAATACACATGTATCTTTGTGATTTTAAATAACATGTATGTGATGGCGAATGATAATTTATTGTGAGTATTCGTGATAAAAGTTGTTGTTTTATATCATAAACTTTAATTTAACTTTTATTATTATTACATTTTAAATTATTTTTTAATTTACATTATTTACATTATTTTAACATTATTTATTTTAAAAAAAGATTATTCTACTTCTTTCTGCTAACTTACATAATCCTGTATACAGATTTATAGAACATTAATTTTAAAACTTCTCAAAGTTAATTATAATTCTTTAATTCGGATGTTATCAATTACATTTACTGTGTTTTTAGGCTTAACTCATTACGTGCGTACATAAGTTCCCACATGCGTCTTCTTTTTTAATTTCAACTTAAAGTTGCAGAAAGCTGTTGTCATATCTATAGTACGACGACGACACTCGACAAGTAAATACATGTTACAATAACACTGTTTTAAAATTACGGTCTTTGTTTTCAGACAGACGAGCAGGCCTCGTGGCCCAATGATAGTAAAGCATTCTACTTAACTGAATGGCCGCGGATTGACTGTTGTTTGATAACTTTATGTAAGATTTTAAATGTCTACTTTGTATTTTAACTGTTTGGAACATTCAATGGAGTGAAACTTCGTTCTTAGTAACAAGAGGTAAGTGATTAGAATTTTCGATATCTTTAATGATTTCACGGTATGGCTAAGGATTTTACATAATGTGTGGCATTCTCATTTACTTGCGACGTATACACATAATACGTATAAAATATAAATCACATCAAAATGTTGCAACTTAAATTGTAAATTATGGCGGCTGAGGCGGGTGCACGGGATGGGGGTAGGTAGTGAGAGGGAGTCGCGAACTAGTGCCATACAATAGCTAATATAAGTAACGGTTTGTTTGAGAGTGTAGAGCAGCCGCTGGGGATGCCTCTACGTAATACGTTACGATAAGTGAAACCGCGATACCGATAGCGCGTTCGGACTAAATAAATACAAGTTGTAAACGATAACGTCGTTATACGCTTACTCACCGACGACTACGTTATACGGCTGCAGGTACCTCGAGAACGTCGTACCGATGCCGCGATGGTGCTCTAGTTACCGATATTCGCTACAAATAGATATACAAATAAGGTTAACATATGATATCCTTTTCATAGGACAGTCACAATCAAATCATACGTAACATATATTGTTAAATAATCTTTATTTTTTCGAAAATATAGAGTCACCCGACGGAACTACAAAAAGACAACAACGCGTTTACGTGTTTCTCTACGAAGCGTTTTTCAAATTGGTGATCATTGAAATATGTAACTCATTATAATAACAGAACTCTTTACATATTTTATTTTTAATATACATTTTTTTTTTATTGGTTTTGTATTCGTTCACGTCGATATTAATTTAGTTTTTTGTTGTGTGAATTATTTTGTTTTCTAACAATTAAAATGTTCACTCTTGCATTTATTTTTGTATAATTTTAGGAGTGTACTTGAACTCTGTATATTATATTAACACGTCGTTAAGCATTAGTTCATTTCTCAAACAATTATATGAATAAATAAATAAAGAGACAGTTATTTCATAGTACTTTCCACAATGCAATGTAGTGTAACGAAATACAAGTGAATGTGTGATATGTGCTAGCGACATTAGAATAAGGTTCCGCGCCTGCGCACATTACTAGTCGAGGTCGGAACCGCAGCGGTATAGCACCGAGCACCGCACACGCACACAGAGACGGGAGCTGCGTGTGTACGTAGCGCAAATGGCGGCGGGTGAAGGCGGGCGGCGCGGGACAGGGGCGGGGACGGCGCGCGGGTACAGAGCGGAGGTACTGATAAGGCGTCGCGAAGCACAGCGCGGTGCTCCACTCTCGAGGACGAGCCGCACTTCGACACCAAAAATACAATACTCACCGACCGACAACAACACACACACTGACACTTACATTATTTCCTATGCTCTATAGTGTAATTAGCTTCAACGGCTAAATTGTCATAATGTATAAAAATCCAGTACGCAGTCACAAGAAAATCGACAAATAACGTAAAAAAGCAACCTTGTAGATATATCTTAGTTATTAGTTAAATGTAAACTAATACGCTACTATTAAAAGGAGTAGTAATAAGTTCGAGAAAAAATAGAAATAAATAGTACTATCGATAAGTTGAGAGATATCGCAAATTTGATTCCGAGACCACAATTAAAGAGTTAAACCTAGTTGTTTAATATCAATAAATGTCATATCTAGACACGCGGGAGCGTGTTAAGTTCAAGGAAGCAGAATGTAGAGCGAGCGTACAGTATTACACGAAACATTTGGAGCCACTTTTGACTTCCTCATAACTCAAAAAGTATTTAAGCATATCAAATTTGACTCATATATTGAAACTTGCGAGATACATATGTGCTCCATATTTCAAAAACACACCTCAAACAGTTATTTAGATATTAACGTCCAAATATCATCGTTTTTATCATTATTTGACTTATAGACCAAAATTGGAAGCCAGTTCCAAATGACCTAGAAAGTACAAATTTTGCATCCAGATAGGTAGTCGAGTAAATACACAGGAAAAAATAAACATAAATGTGAAATGAGAGCTTAATTCAATATTATGATATATGCCTTGGTATATATTATATTTTTATATATAAATTTCAGGATAGACCATTGAACTTGTCACTCATTTAAATCTCACTGCTTTTGTCGATTTCCGGTAACAGCCCAAGCCGAGGTGTGCCGTGCACCCTTGAGTATGTTACTTAAACAAAATCGGCTGAGTGCCTTAAGCGCTCGCCTTAGTAGTCCGGTGAAGCTGTGAAGGCCTAGTAAGGCCAATAGCGTAGCCAGTTCGAGAAAAAAAAAGCTTTTGTCGTTGAAGTCAACAACCAAGGCATATATCATAATACTAAACTTTGCTCCCATTTCACATTTATATTTTTGATGAGATATCATAACTAATAGAATCGGGGATTACTCTGTTAAATACTTAACCGATTTGAATGATAAGGGTCAAAATTGTTAAATATATGTGAGTATTTTGGTATATTCCTATACTGCTATCACACACCTTGAGTCAGTGGTAGAGCCACGCTGAAGCTATTACTGGTTTCAGCACGAATGGGTAGGCTCGCCCGAGCTAATACCACCCGACCCACAGAAAACTGACGTGAAGTAACAGTGCTTAAATTGTTGTGTTTCGTTCGGTGGGCGAGAGCGTCGGAGACTCATTTCCCTTCCCCTCACATCTCCTTTCCTCCTTACGACTCCCCTGGTGTCGCTAGAGTCTATGGATGGCGGTGATCACCTAACATACAGGCTTGTACCTTTGCCTCCTATGAGATAAAAAAATATCTTAGTTGAAAAAAATATATATACCTATAAGATCAAAATTAAGAAATGTTCTCGTATTGAAATTCAACAAAAAATACATGAAATGGGAAAACAGCCTAGAAGATAATAATGTAGCAAATTCAAAGTACATTGAAATAGGTTATTGCTACGTAGAAAAAGGATTAAAATCATTTAAATTTCAATTCTAAAGAAAAAAATGTATGAATATAATTAGAAATAAACATTACAAATGTTGTCTCTATTAATAAAAAATGATGAAAATTGAAAGAAAGAAGCATGAAATCAATAAAGAGTAAAATTGTAATAAGTGTTATGATTAATAATTGGAGTGGATAAGATTAGGAATGAGTAATTAGAAGAAATTTGAAACTAGCACGAGACAGAGAAGACGAGGAGAAGTTAGGTTAACATGGTATACAGGCATGTCAGGAGGAGAGATGAAACTCATGTAACTAGAAAAACTTGAGTATGAAGATGGATGGATATAGGAGTAGAGAAAGATCGAAAAGGTATGACGTATTGTGTCAAAAATAATATATATCTATATATATCTAATATCTTTAAACGAGCAATTCTTGTATATTTTTATATTGTTATATATTTAGGATCTCGGAAACGGTTTCACCTATTTCCGTGGAACTTCGTACGTTACTAAACGGTATCGGGGACGACAAATCGAGCTAGCTGGATTTAATTCATAGAAAAGTTTTTTATCTGAGTTTTCAAGACAATGAAAAAATATAGTTAGAATATAAAGGTAAATTTCGACGCCGCTGTCAACACAAAAATAGCTCAGATGCAAATCAGCTGTTTCAAAAATACATCTAACACCAGTTCGAATCCAAGTGACTGCAAAAAAGATATATTTTTAAATTTTTTTTTTTTATAAAAATGCTAATTATGTGAAGAAAAGCTAATAGTTTATTTTAATTTAAAAATGTTTTTTAAAGCACCGAGCTAGGCTCGGTCGCCCAGGTACTAGATATAAAAGGTGTGAATACTAAGATGACATCTGACAAGGATGAGTGGAAGAGGAAACCTTGTTGTGTCGACGGGAGAAGCCAAGAAAGGTAAGACGATGATGATCATCTCAACGACATTTAACTAGTACCTATTAGTAGTGTCCCTATATGGTTTCCATTACTTATACTTGACATCTTATTAGAATATCATTTAGCTTACGAAAATTATGTTAAACGAATCGTCGACTAACGTTCAGTATTAATCGATAATGCAATAGCAATATTTTTGTCTTTATATGTGCCTATATTTTTTTAATGATTTTTAAAGAAACAAAACTATTTACACAATACGTTATCTCTTTATTTCGTTATCTACTATCTATGGTATAGTTACCATAATTACTTCGGAGACATTATATTCAATAATATTGATGATTACTCTCGATTGTATTGTTAAACTGGAATCTATTGTTGTCTGTAAGTATTTGTTTTTGTTCAGGAGTTATTTTGTAATAAAAAAATGTTTTATTGAACCAAACAAGGTATTACATTATTATTAAAATACTAATGTATCGGTTTATTAAAGAAAAGTAATTATCTTTAGATAATGTATACTTAGTTATTATTGTGCGTAGTTCTACTGTGAAAATATTAATTAAATTGATTATTAAAAATAACATCTATGCAAAAGGATTTCATTACAGTATTTTACGCGTTTGTTAAGTTAAAGATAAAATCAATCGATTAATAGATATTTGTTACATTTGGAATTGAAATTAGACTTAATAATTAGCAAGTCGGATGTAATTTACGAGTAAGTTTGAAAGACAATATTACAACAGATGCCTTTTGTGCCATTTATTATATGATCTTAATTTAAAACTAATATCATATAGCTAAGATACTGATGAAAATGAGTACTTATTTCATAAATTGTGTTTATATGAACAGAGTATTTGTAACAGTATCACCGACATGTTTATTCTAATTTTTGAGACATATTCGTTTTTTCTTATTAATTCGATTTACGTATTATTATATTATGTTATGATGTTGTTTGTATTGAAACTTTAAAGAACTTTTGTTGGACTTATGCAGTTTAAAATTTAGGGGTTATATGAAAAATGTATTAGACATCTTGTTTTAAACTTCAGTGAAAAGATTATTGTTAGTGATTATGTTCTCAAAATCTAGCGAGTATGTAGGTACAGACTACATAATTAGTTGGTTATCGTAAATTCGAAATACAGTATATGCTATGCTTAATATGAAATTAATGGTACTCAAAAGAAAGAAAGATATGTGTTATTATTATTAATTTGAGCGTTTTGCAATATCACATAAGTAATTCATTGTTAACATAGTTTCAATTATGACGATGAATTTGTTATAAAATAACGAAAAATCTGTTGTATAGAACCGCGAGTCAGTATGTCTATGTCTACTGTCTATGAGGAGAGTAGGTGCGTAACGGTAGATGATACTAAGTAACATAACCGTCAAGTGTAATAATGTATGTATGTATTAAGAAGCGAGTCGGTGTGTCGCCGCGCAGCAGTACTGCACCGCATCACCTAATGTTTACTCTAAATTCATTAGTTATTAATAAATGAACAAGTGACCGCAGCGACCGCAGTGACCGCAGCTACCGCCGCACTCCCTACCTCATTGTTTTCCACTGAATATACTCAGTACTGTCCACTACACGCACACTCTACATATCTACATACATACTACATACACATTATACTGTATTATCGTAACTACTATTTAACATTCAATTGTTATTGTAATATTTTAATTACATGTTGTTTTAAATTGACATTAGTACATTATGTTTGTAGCATTACATACCTCAGACTCGCGCCGCGCCGCGCACAGATATGCGACGGTTCTCAGCTGACTAAGCTATAATTATCTTAACCAATTATATAATTTTTCTGTTTCGTAAAGCGAGATAACTCCGTCTGAATGTCATTGTCAATATTAATTGACATAATATAATAACGCCTAAGTCAACCTTATTAATACTTTCTACATAGATTTTTGATAAATTAAATTACTAATCGCTATTATGTACAAATTATGTGCTCGCCAAATAAACCTCGTCAATGGTGCCAAATTTATATTTTTCTGGTGGCGCAGCTCCCGTTTTTAGTTCTGTAGCAAATCATACATGCAGTTTACCTGATCTTAAGTGGTCATTGTAGCTGATAATCACACACAATTAGCATCAACAAAGCCAGACCGATGGCTAGTAATAATGCGTAATAAATTCTGATCAATAACATGGTAGATTCGGTGTTATCATCGTAAGCTATCAACTGAAATATGTATTTTACGATTCGCGACAGGTATCTGTATAGGTATACACCTACGTACGTACAAGTGACGCTTTCACAATCAATCTTTGTACATGTTTTACCAGGTTTCTTAGTAGAGTATACGGAACTAATATTATAGCGTAATTAAGTTGAGATCATGGGCATAAAGCAGAGATCAGTATCTATTGCTACAAAGTACTATAAGAAATGTATTAGTTTGAGTTGTGATCTTCCAGACCGATGTGTTGTTTTCAAATAGTGGCGATCATTGAACCAGGATGAGGAAGGCTATTTCTATACCAGAAATTAAATAAAATTATATTCTCACTGTTTCACGAAAACAATGTACAAGTATTCTAAGCAACACAACAGATTGTTCTATAATAATTATTTCATGAAGTTCGTACTTTACTATATTATATTAGTAGTGATCTATCTGTGGGTGGAGCGTTCGTTCGTGTGAACACGTTCTAGGCTGTGTGTCGCGGTGTCGTCGCGTCGGAATGCGCTGGACGTCGCGCACGCCCGTGTGTCGCAACGAGCATTGCAATAGTTTCCTTTGCGGAATGTTTGTAGAAACGTGCTACTAACTACTAACCAGCACCTCATACACACTTCACATTGAATTCATTTTCACTCTCGGCCTCGCCTACTCTACTACTCACTATTCACTAATTATCTTCTATTACGTACAGATCTGCTGTACCCCTATTTATATTAAAGGTGATTATTGTGGTCAAAATTAATTTGAAACACTACACACTACCGTTTATTTCGATTAGCGTGTGCTCATTAAAATATATTTTCAAACATGCGATCATTCACAAGAATGATACACATACAGGGATACAAAGGGCCTATAAGTGATAGAGCCACGTTGAAACTATTATTGGTTTCAGCATGAATGGGTCGGCTCGTCCGAGGTATTACCACCCGACCCACAGAAACACCGACGTGAAGTAACAGTGCTTGCATTATTGCATTTCGTTCGGTCAGTGAGAGCGCCGGAGGTCCTCCTTCCTTCCTTCTTTCCTCCCCCATGCCCTCCAATAAAGAGCTGGCAACGTACTTGCGATTACCATGGTGTTGCCAATGTCTATGGACGATGGTGATCACTTAAAATCAGGTGAGTCGTCTGTTCATTTGCCTCCTATGATATAAAAAATACAAAATGTTTCTCGATAGTCTGATGTTACAGTAATAAATAAGGCTTAAGAAAAAATAACAAGTAAGAGTAGAGACGTTCAAGATCCTTGTCAATGAATTTTGGGTTAAAAATCGTAGTTTAGACATTCAAGTGATGATGTTATCGTTTTATATTAGGTCTTTACCTATAAAATTGCCGTTTTGTATGAAAAAATTTAAACGATTTTTTTTTCATGTATTTTTTATTTGTATTAATCGAAGTAATCACCCATGCAATCAATGCATCTTTGCCAACGCAGTGGCAGTTTATTGATGCCCTTCTTAAATAAATCAGCTGGACGAGAGGCAACAAATTCTTCAAAGGCATTTTGTTCTGCCTCTCGGGTATTGAATTTTTTTCATGCCAAGGAGTTATTCAAATTCTGGAAAAAGTAGTAATCTGTAGGCGCAAGGTCTGGTAAGTAGGGCGGATGACGGAGAACTTCCAACTCCAGTTCTTGAAACTTAGAGACCGTTTGCTGTGCAGTATGAGGTCGCGCGTTGTCGTGCCGGATCAGCGGAGACGAGCAACTGACCAATGCTGGTTGGAGATATGCCAGCTTCTCCATCATTGTGTTTAGTTCTTCACAATACACATCTGCAGTAATGCTTACCTCGTTTGGTAAGAAGCTGTGATGAATCACACCAGCGCCAGACCCCCAAACAGTGACCATTATTTTTCTTAGGGGTAAATTTTCGTTTAGGGCAATGTTTAGGTGCTGAACCAGGATCCAACCAACTTGCTGAGCGCTTGCAGTTATCAAACAGAATCCATTTTTGATCGCAGGTAACAATGCGCTTCAAAATTCCTTCATTTGTATGTCTGTTGAGCAGAGCAAGGCACATCTCGACGCGTACTTCGCGCTGGCGATCGTTGAGTTCATGGAGCACCCTTTTGTCAAGCTTTTTTACCTTGCCAATTTTACGCAAATGCACCAATACTGTTTTGACGCTAACGGTACTCATATTCCATAATTACTCGAATTTTTAACGTATCCATGATAACAAAAAAGATTGAAATGCGATGAAAATGTAACACTAATTAATAAACAAATGACTACTTTTGGAAAAAGAATTCCATGTTTTTAAAATAAAATTAATTTAAAATTAGAATTCTTAGCCAAACAAAAAATATTTTGATTTGAAATGGCCTACAGTACTACAGAACGACAATTTCATAGGTAAAGACCTATTATTTTTCCGTCTTTTATTAATACTACTCAATTAATGTGCTGAGGATAACTATAATTCATATATACAATAACATATCATTCTATATAATACGATTATATATATATCAACTCTGAGAGACCCACTACAAGATCATCAGCCTCTTCACTAAGGAAGGCATGGGTATAATCACCAGGTCAGCTTGTTAGCTACGTTGTTACGTATTGGCAGTTTTAAACTCCGATAAATCCACAGTTGCCACAGTATACGGCAGTACTTCATGAACAATGTTTTCTTTCGTCTTCAACCGAACAGAGTTAACAATTTAAATTAGCAAATGTACGCGAATGCCGAAAAATTCGTTTATACATGTTCGGGTCCGAACCTACGGACATCGAGTGCACATTCTAATAATGAAACCACTCGACCACCACGACAACTATATATATTATACTGCATTTGCAAGCTGTTGTATTTATTTGTTCACATGATAGACTATAGTGTAGTGTGAACTAGATCATCTCTTGTCGTACCTACTGTAACTACCTCAAGTTTCAACCACTTTACCAGAATGTTTTCTGGACAATGGAAACCTTTCCAATTTTGAATTCTAACTAATAAGTAGAGGTTATGGAGATACGTTCGTCCTGTAAGAGACGGTGCAGTTGTTTATACATTAAAACCAAACGAAATTCTTTTTATATTTTGATGATAATGGAAAACTTGACAATTGTTACTGTATGCTTGACCTGGAGCCAGAATTCTGACAATCTCAGTATAGTATCTTCCTCAAATGAGGATATTTTTCAGAAGTTTACACCAGAGCTAGGAAATTAGGTGGAGACATCGTTTTAGAAGATACGATACTATCGGACTAGTTTCTACTAATAACTTATGATCCAAAATTCAAAGCCACATCCGATTACTATTACTTATAGGTGGACAGTACCTGGACGACCGAGCCTAGCTTGGTTCTTTAAAAATCAATTTTAAATTAAAATAAACTGTTAAGTCTTCCTCACAAAATTAACCTTTTTGTCACAAAAAAAAAAAATTAAAAAAAGATACTTCTTTTGCTGTCACTCGGATTCAAATTGGGGTTACACGAATTTTCGTAGCAACCGATTTCCACGTGAGCTATTTTTGTTTTGACAGCGGCGACGAAATTTACATTCATATTCTAGCCATATTTTTTCATTGCCTGAAATCTCCGTTAAAAAAAGTTTTATATGAATAAAATCTATAGATCGATTTATCATCCCCGAAACTACCCACATACTAAGTTTCACGGAAATAGATGACGCCGTTTCCGATATCCTTGAATATATTGAAATATGAAAGTATACAAAAATTGCTCGTTTAAAGGTCGAAACCGGTCATTTAGTATGAAATCAAAAATCCATATGTTGCTTATTCATACAGACATAGAACAGCTAGTACCGAATAATTAAAAGTTTTGTTTGGGTTTGGCCTTTAAGTGTATTTAGTTACTCCTGTTTAAAAATATTCTAGGAAGCAAACATTAGCAATACCTTGTTTACAGAACACATGTCGAGCGATAGGATTTCTGAACTTCACAATCATTTTGATCTCGCTGACAACACAATAATATCGTTCGGTTGCAAAGTCGCCTTTCTGTAAACCGCGACGAATCGATAATGCTCTCAGAAATCGACGTTTAGAGTTATCATTGTTTATAATTATCTAGATAACTACTATTTACTAGACAAAGTTAATTTTACCTAAATAATAATTTATTTTAAAAATATTGCTAAACTGAAACATCATTCACGTTACTATTAGTAATATGTATGAAAAAAGGTCGCCGAACATACTACTTGTCTGAGATTGTGTGTGCAATGTGTGGATATATTTGATCAAAAAATTGATAGCGTATAAATAATTTTCAACATTACTTTCAGTAAGCACGAAATATGAGAAAAAATTCTAGCTTTCCTGCTTCACCGAGCTCTAGAGCATAACTCCATAGTCATAGTGACTCATATTGCTGGATCAACTTGTGTAAAGTGTCTGTTTGCATGTCTGTAGTGTCGGCAGTAATACTCATTATTTTGTCAGACTAAAATAAAAATGATCTAGACATTAGAGCAGTGTTTTGGGAGCTGCCTGTGAGGGCTGTGTGCTTCGTGCGGAACATACTAGTCGTTGTGCGATCTAAATGAATTGTTTTCCTGTTGAAACGGTCAGGAAGTCGTCGAGCCGCGTTATCTATCGGGACACAACCGTCGCTCCACGACAGTAACAATACTATGCGTTCACTATGTACATACCTATACTACATACTGTTTATATGGAGAATAGATTAACAATTACACAAAGAATCTAAACTTTGCACAAATCATTTCAAACTAAACGACGCGTCGTATACGTAAACAAGCGACGCCCGCGCACCTCTCCCATCCCGAACGACCCCAACTCACTCCAGCTACTATTTAAAAATTATAACAAACCACTATTTCTAGAATTGTAACTGATTTTAATGAAAAGTGGCTACGAGAAGATGTTGAAACAACCTATTCTTTGTAGATTATTTTGGTTTCCTCCATTTACATCATTTATCACGGTATCAAATATAAAGGTTAGTTAGAGAGATGTTTAAGATTATGTTGTTTGTAGATTGTATCAGAACTAACTTTAAAGGTTTTAATTATAACCTACTCGCACAATCTCCTTCGCAGTATCGCGGTAATACCTTATTATTATATTATAACTTATGATACGATAAAACTAAATCGATCTCACGACAATGTCCATTACGCTTATAAATACTATGCCCTATTGCTATAGAGATCTTATACTGTCTATTTATGTTGATGGCATTTGAAGTGATTAGTACCAAAGGGCATAGGTATTGTACGTGTAGAAGAGAGTGGGTTCGCATTACATAGGGCGCTGGCGCTGCGCGGCGTGGCAACTACACTTTATCAGCGGCTGAGTAACGTTAACCACAAATTACTTCGCTACAGTATGTAGGTTACGGAGAACACACACACACTCACGTATGTTAAAATAGGTTCAAGTCGAACGTTGCTTTACGTCACATAAGTAATGAGCAGTGTCGTTAGTAGCGCGCCGCGCTACTACCTCGAACGGAGAAGAACGCGAAACTAGTATTACGACTGAATTACACAAATGCTCCATCGACGCCATCACAACCACTGCTATCAACAACTATACTCACGACGTGAAGCGTCTACTTTACTGCTGCATTATATCTAAATAACTGTGTATTATTCTCACGCAATCTAACATTTCTAGGGCATTAAGTGTCCGGCCACACTGTGCGGACCGCGGACCGCAGACCGCTCATCGTTAAACGTGAATTATCGGGTACCGTTAATTGATTGTAAAACATTGCTTATAGTACAATAAATCGAATATGTAAACAATCGTTGTCAAGCTTGCGATCTGTCTATACATTACCCAACACAGCGGTCGTAGGCTGTGCATCCCCTAGTCCGACAAGTCACATCTACTAGTCAAGACTCGAGTGTAGATGTATGTCTCGGGTGTAGGATTGTACTGTCGCATTTTTCATGTTTTCATAAACACATAATTACCAATAACGATAAATTATTTTTATACGGTTTCAAATTATACGTATATTCTGTGTCCTTTTCAAACGACTAATAATTGTTTAATTATATCTATACGTGTGTATTTGACGACGGGAAGTGTTCACTCTAAAACGATTTGTTAGCGTCTAGACGAAACCGGAGCCACGACCGGTCTTCATGTGAACCCTTCTCTTTGTACGTCTCATTCATCTTCTACTTACAGAATCTTTATAAACAGTTAATGTGGTAAGAGCTATTTATATACATAAATAAAATCGCGAGTCGAAAACACGTCTGTAGAGATTTAATACTAATTTACTCGTTAGACTGGTATAATATTTCAAGTACACACAAACTAAAACATGTGTTTTGTGTAGGTATGTGTATTATGTAGGCGTCCAAGCTATGATATTAATGAATGATATGTAATAGTATATAGAAGCATTATGCCGCCCGATGTATAGTCGTACTCACCCGTCGAGGTGGTGGTGGTGTTCGTGCGAGTACGCCGGCGGCTGCGCGTACTGCTCGTAGTGCAGCCCGTGGCGGTACTCCTCCCGGCGCTCCGGCGACGGCGTGAGGTCGGGGCTGCGGCCGCGGAGGTACGCGCCGTCCGTCGAGCCGCTCGCCGGAGCCCCCTTGAAGAGCGGCTCCTCGAGGTGCGCGTACGCCTGCATGTCGCGCGTGTGTGCCGCGCCCGCAGCCGGACGCAGCTCCTGGTAGCTGCGCGCGCCTGCCGGCGACACGCCGCCCCCTCCGCCCCCGCCCCCGCCAGGGGCGTACCCGTACGCGAGGGGGGGCGGGCTCTCCGCGTCGACCTCCCCCGCGCCCGCGCCGCACTCCGCCTCGCCCTCTGCGGACACGCACACGGACTCAGTGCGCCGGGAGTGGGGGCTCCGCACGCAGACAACATTCAATTGATCATTAACTTTCCCACTGACATTGCCTCTTAAACAATTTATACATAGGAGCAACGGCCACCTTCGTATGTATTGGGGATGCACGTGCGGGGGGCTCCTCTGATACGAAATACATTTAATAATAAGACAAACAACACATTAAGCCTATATTCCGTAATGTACTTCTTAGAATAATTTCGATGTACATGTTGCTAATGATGTTTGTTAACTATTAACGCGTTGAAACACTGAGCGTGCATCACTGAACCCGAGGCTCCGTTGGCAAGATTTCTTCTGGTCGTCAATTGACTTTTTTGGTTTTGTTCATACGGTTTTAGTTAAATGAATGCATTAAGACTATTACGCAAACATAATATATGGAAAAGAGATCACCACACACCGACTGTGGCTGGCAGGAGTGGCGACCGTTTTCTTGGCCATAGCACCTACCGAGTATGAGAACAGGTACGTGGCAGCTGTCTATAAACTCCAGTGTTGCACTGTGAGTCCCGCTTCTAATTGTCGTGTTGTATTAAAATCACTCACGAAGTGGTCTACAAAAACGAAAATACTGACTTACCTTTTAAGCAGTTGTTGTTAACTTCAGCAATGAACGCGTCTAGTTCGAACGGCTCGGTCTTGTGCCAGGCGGCCGGCCAGCCCTCGTGCAGCATCATCGACTCGGTATCGTACCGGACGCGACCGAGAGTCACGTACACTCACCACGGTCGCCGTGCGAGGACTGACGCGCGCCGCCCGCCGCCTGGCCGTGTGCCCTCGAGCGACCGCCCCCTCGCCGCGCCCCCTCACTCCCTAGCAGTTACAGAATTCAGGGCAAATCCACCCCTAGCACCGGCGACCAATGCTAACACGACCCTTTGACTATTTTATTACTAACTACAGAGCAAGCAGTTTCATAGTTAAGGATCAGCATACGAACACAGTGCGGCGCAACATAAATGTGCATTCTTGCAAATAAAACACACACATAACAATGCTCTGATAGAGCCGGAACGGTGTAACGCCTGCAACAATCCAGTGTTACGGAAACCCATATGTTCACATTATAGATGTGATATTTGGCAATAGTAATGATGCGTTTCTTTGCTAGTTTAACAAAGAGTAACGGCGAGTGGCAAGGGCGTATTCGCTTCAGTGAGCCGGTGTGGCGACAGTGAGAGAGAGAGGGCGAGGGTAGCCGGCGCGTCTGCAGCGGGCGCAGTGATAAGCTATCAGCTGCAGCACGTGCTCCGGCTCCTTATCTGGCAACATCTCCCGACCTACGGCACCGCGCACCACGCGCGCTCGCTGATTACACTCGCTAATCGTGTTCATTCTTATACATACGACACCTAGTCATGTGTGTCCGTGCGTCACAGCACACCCGCACTCCTACAGGAACTGCACCGCGCCACCAGCCACCCACCAACACAACCCTAACAAATACATTACCTTCTACATTTGTAAGTTCTTTTAGATACGTGATTAAACAACACGGGTTACATAAATTAGTCTTATTCATATAATGTAGATAAAACATGTTTAATTTTAACAATGATAACGTATTGCAATTGAATGTTGAATTAAATGCAGTTATATGAATCGTTTGAGAGCACGCAAACAAACAAACCTAGCAAATTTATTAACCCTAGGCTCATATAGCTCCGTAAATAACTTAATAATATATATATATATATTGACGGACAATGTTTCCATTGTAAATGTTGTCGTAGAATGAAATAAAACGACAGTAAATGTGCAAAATGCGTAATCTAGTACACGTATTTACAGTCACATCACATTATTATGACTCTTAACTGTTTCATGTTATTTTAACTACACCAGAAGCAATCCTCAAACGCCCAATCCTTGTGGAGAGTGCGTGTTTCAATAATATAATGTATCTATACTAATATTATAAAGAGGTAAAGTTGGTGAGTTTGTGATGTTGTGACGTTGTAGGGGGTAATCTCAGGAACTACTGGTCCGATTTGAATAATTCTTTCATATTATCGCGCAAATAACTTTGAGCCCATCAGGCTATACGGAATCGATATCCCTTGGGTCGAAGAGGTCAAATATCTCGGTGTTACATTAGACAGACATTTAACGTTCAATTCACATATAGACAGAGTGCGAAACAAAGCCGCTATGGTCTTGGGTCGCCTCCATCCGTTGCTTTGTCATAAGAGTAAGATGTCCCTCAGACACAAGCTCACTTTGTATAAGACGTGTATCCGTCCCGTGATGACATATAGCTGCCCCGTTTTTGCGCATATGTACAAAGATAACTTTCATAAGCTGCAGGTTCTCCAAAATCGTGTTTTACGTAAAGTGACCGATGCCCCGTGGTACATCCGGAGAGTCGATCTCCACAGAGACCTAGAGATCCCTTCTATCTGGGTGTACGTAAAATCACTCAAGACTAGCTATTTTGAAAAAGCCGCGAATCATCCCAGTCCGTTAGTGGTATCCGCCGCACAATACGAATCCGTACCGAACTCTGCGCGGTATAAAATATGTCCGCGACACATTTTTACCGACCCTCCTGATTCAATCACGTCAGCGAACGATCAGTACCAGCCTGTCCCTCGAAACAGAGCGTGTTCACGCCCACGCCCGCGTAACCACAGATCACGCCGCCGTGGTCTGGGGGTTAATTTCGCTCCCGCACACCCGATTAGGCCTCCCACGGCAGCGGCTCAAGCTCAATCCCTCGGTAGGGAGCCCTTGAGTACGTTGCTTGCGCGATACGGTGACACACAAATATACATCACCGCTACAACACTACACGATCACCCCCACATACGTGCACGCCGACACGCTTACACATGAAAGTGGAAGGGTTTACTTTTTTTTCCCTTATCGAACTGAAAAACTCTCAATTTTCCGATAATAAATATATGGAGGAGTTGTTGAGGCGTGTATGCTTGGTACACATACGTTTCAACAACTCATATATATATGAATAGTTAGCTGGGTTAGCTAAGATAGTTCGCCATTTTGCATGCAACAGGCAACAGCCAAGCCGAGGTGTGCCGTGCACCCTTGAGCTTGTTGCCAAAATAAAATCTGCTGAGTGCCTTAAGCGCTCGCCTTAGTGGTCCGGTGAAGCTGTTAAGACCTTGCTGGGTCAATAGCGTAGTCACTTCGAAAAAAAAAAAAAATTCTATATTATATAGCTCATTCATCGAGAATGGTTATAGGCTATATATCATCACGCTAAGATCAATAGGAACGGAGCACAGATGAAAAATGTTTCAAAATTGGGATGATTTTTCCTTTTGAGAACTGCTGCGTGTTGCTGTTGGTGTTAGTGTATCTATTCCACGCGAACGAAGTTGCGGGCAGAGGCTAGTTTACTATAACACAAATATTTAGGTGCAAGTTCAGTGTAAGATGTTTATAAATAGGTAATATATGTATTTTTGGTGGTTGTGCCTTAACCATTTATTTCAATTTATAAAACAAATGTATATCTATGTATATTGTATTATTTTGCTTAGTAACTACGTCTTGATAAATTAGTAAAACATTTAAACTTTATGTGCGAATGAATTTAAGTAACAGACTAACGAAAAATGTGTTTATTTTACATTTTGTAACAGTTTAGAAATTTATATTTTAATATATAAATATAAATAATTACACACGATGCGCATACTATTTTGCTCTAAAACAATACTCTAGATCAGTGTTTTTTCAAGACATTTTCAAGACACGGCCCCTTTAGTATGAGTAAATATTTCAAGACCCCTTGGCCGTTGCTTTATTTCATGTATTTTATTTTGTGAGAAATATTTAACATTCATTTTAGTATTTGAGATTCGGATGAATACATAACAGTTCTCATAAGTTTATTGTTTATGTTTTGTTAATTTGATACAAATGTTTAAAATGAAGAGATCTCATACGTTTATTTTATCGTTTGGTTATTTAATACAAATGATTATGTTCCTTAATTAACATTGTTCTTAATAAACCTTTTAAAACTTTTATTTTTGCGGTAGCTTTCCCAACCTTTTGCAGCTCCGTTATAGAAGCTTCAGGACTCTCCTAAAGAGGCTTTGCGACCCCCCACAGGTAAGTTTTTTGTAGGTGGTAGAGCCACACTGAAACTATAACTGGTTTCAGCATGACTGGGTCGGCTCGCCCCCGAAACTACCACCCGACCCACAGAAAACCGACGTGAAGTAGCAGTGCAAGCATTGTTGCGTTGCGTTCGGTCAATGAGGGCGCCGAAGACCCAATTCCCCTCCCCCTCGCTCTTGTTTCCCTTCCTCTTCTCCATCTCCTTCCCCCTTCCACTTCACGGTCTCCCCTCCCCACCAACAGTGGCTGGCAACGCACTTGCGACTTTTGTGTTGTTGTTGGTGTCTATGGATGATGGAGATCATTTAACATCAGGTGACAACAAACATTGTTGTAGATTATAGAGCTCCTTAAAATTGTTTATCTGTAATTGAGAGAGCTGTACACGTTTTAACATTCCTTTAAATTGTAGGGTACTTGTCGATTTCATAAAAATTTTTCATTATTTCATCTATCTGGCATCTCACATAACCGATGAGTTTGTTAAAAATATAGATAACTAATATAATTACCATTTATAAAACAAATAGATGAATAATTGGAAAACAACATTCGGTCACCAATATTACCTACAGTCCGTGACCTGACGTGCGCAGTGCACAACACACAGCGCACAACAGTGCACAACATGCAGCACCACGTTGTGTCCGTGTATATGGTTGCGTCGGGCGTTGCCTCGACAACGAATTATAAAACATAGTATCAGTAGCATCATCGAAACTCATAAAAGCTAGATTAAATCAAATCATAAAAATAGTTAACTCTTAAAAGAATTTGTGAGTAATCTTTTAACAATATACATTTTATTATTTCGACAATGTTATAATAATACAGTGGTAGTGTACAACGTCGCGCCGATTCAGTGACGTATCTATTTACTTGAATACTTTTTATTATAACATGTATTTATTGCTTCTAAATTACATTACGTCATATTTGCCCAATTTCAATCCCTATTTCCATGTACTAAGTATGTACCATGAGTCCTTAGCGAGCTCACTTGCACAGTGAGCTAATATGTTTGGTGATGGAAGTTTAATTTATATATATTATTTACTGAGGATTATAATAAATAAGTCGATAGAGTTGTTCGGCTAGCGCGGCACATACGGGGTATGCGGACCGCTCTACGACTCTAATCCTTATCTGTAGGTCAACATTACAAATGTCAAAAATCACTTTATTATTATTTGTCACATAATTATGTCTACGCGGCTACTCTTAAGCCTCGCTAGTGCAATGTCTGTTAGTTTCAAGCGCACAGTGCGGTGTCGCTCCTGCCTGCTTTCCAAAAACCTATAAATTTAATCGTATTAGCAGTAACAGAGCTGTAAATCGCAGCGAACGACACTTTAACACTATTCCGAGTATCGGCGGGTCCTCGTAGTTAATAACTCAAAAAAAAAAATAATGATGTTGTGACAGGTCCCGGGTTATGAGCGCGCAGCCCCGCTTGCCTCTCGCTAATCCCTTGTATAAATAAACATGGTATAACGAGACATCCTCGCTAAGTGATTTACAGCGGTTCTATACAGCTCCGACACATTACTAGTGTCTCTCACTGTGTGTTTATTTATTTGTCCGAAATAACACATTGTTTTATGATTATGAATAAATAGAGTTGAGTTAACCCCGCTGTGTCGATATAGTGTATAAGCATCCTTTGAATTAACATGTGTTTGTATATTCTCTCTAGAACGGATAATCTTACACTCTACATACTGTATGTAGCGTGTTTAAGAAATTAATGAAAAAAAATGTATTTTTTCAACATTTCAGAAGAAGAAATTTGCGGATTCCAGCTAGTAAACGAATATAGCATTATAACTTAACTTGAGATGTAAAACCCATACGACAACACGCTACTCCTTGTAGATGGTAATTGCATTTTTACACTCATTTCATTACAATCGCAGAAAAATGAAAAGCGTTACGTCAATTGAATCGGTCCAGGAATCGCGCGGCTTTGCGACCCCTAGCTGTTCCGCTCTCCGACACTTCCGCAACTCAAAACGAGATTAAAATAAGACCTTATTTAGGTATCTTATTGAAAAACCATGTGATAGATAACAGATATTATCAGTATAATGTTAAATGTATAAAAATTCAATAAGTTTATAATATTTTACGCGTTGACTCTACTACGAAGTGAAAACCATTAATTATATCAATTACTTTAAATTGGGATTAAAGGATTTATTTAAGTAATCTAAGATAAACATAAAAAGAAAATTAGAATGCTGAGTTAGTTTCGTTTTCAACCATTTAATTATTTGCACTTATAATACGTATCTATAGTAAACATCTATATTTAAGATTACACTTATATAGAGTCCATTCTTTATAAATGCATGTATTAGACTGTCCTTGCGTCTATATCTTGTTGGTGCTTCAAATCTATTTTTACTATAATAAAACTGTAACTAGGCTAAATCTGTACATTAAATATTTTTTGAAAATTTGTAATCGAGATGGACTTTGTTATCGATATAGAAACCAAAAATAATCTATTTACAATTTTTGTCTGTTTGACTGTCCCAGCGAAAAGGTATCACTCTGGAAGAATTAAACCAATTTTGACGTAACTTGACATTGTGATAATACTACCAATTTACATCTAGGATACTCTTTGTCCCATATAACGCGAGTGACTCTCCAGTATAACGAACAAAAGTCAAAAATTTGTAATTAATTAAATTCTTGATGGATTTTATTAAATGGTCTTTGCGCTATTATAGCAAACAGATTAGCTAAAACTTTAAGCTATACTTCATGTTTTTATCGTTTTGTCTTCGTGGAATCCCTTGTAATATTAATCCGAATCCGAAGTTTCTAGAAAGGTATATATATTATCCCTCAGTGTTATAGACAATGTTTATTTTGGCAAATATATATTTTTAATAATTAAACACAAGAAATGTAATTGAAATCAGAAAAAAATCATTTATCGCTAATATACTTATGTAGTTTTTATCTTAATTGGACCTGGTAGGTGACGCTTCGATAAAAGATTTCTCACATACCAACTGGGTATATGTTTGAGTGAGTCCCTATATAATTTTCATTCACAATTGGAAACGATAAATGACGCTGCAATCGGCTTTATTATTTACGTTTATTGAGAGTTTTTGTGTTTAATAATACAATAGAAACCGGTAATAACCAATTTAGTGCAGACGAAATTGCACGGGTCACATAGGAAATAAATAGAACTAGTAGGCGCCCAGTGGTCGACATTCGACCATAGTTATTTGAACTTTATTAGAGTTCTTTTGTCAAAGGGTATACCTATATAATCAAAGGTTTTCATCATGGCTATTCAGTTATTTGCCATTTGCTATGATCTTTAATTATATAAACATTAAAAAAAATCTATGTGTAAATGAAAATTGAAATTAATTATAAGTTTAAAACAAAAGTCACGCGGTAAAGCTCTCAAATTTTAAGCAAACATAATTTACGAAAATAAAGAAATTTATCGCAACCCATGACACAATTTTCAATTAATTTTACACGACATCATGGGTGGGTGGTATTTCTGGGTGATATTGAATTAAATGTAGTCTGTTCATTATGAGAAATAGTGATATGCCCAGTATCATCGTTTGGAAAAGTAATGGATCCACAAGACAATCAAATGGTGAATCCAAGACAAATATGTTTTTAATACTACCATTAGCTTTTGAAAATAAATTCTTTTTTGTTCCTACATGAGGTTGAATTTCGTAATTATTGACAGCTGTCAAAATTTTTTTTTTATTTACATGTGTGTATATGTTGTGTAAAATTCTACCTGTAGTGTGAATAGTGCATATTTTAATAAATTTAATGTACTTCTAATGTATTTTATATAAAATAAACAGCTTTCTGTACTTCTCCGCCATGTAAACTTTAACTACGACAAATTTCAAATTCACACGTTCACAGCGAATAGGTTAGAAAGTGGTACAATTTTTTTGCTTCACGTATTAATATATAGATTACCATTTTTTTATGATTGTTATATTATAAAAAAATGATATTTAGCATAAGAATATTATATCTCATGAACATCACTGTTTCCAATGTTTTTTTTTAGATCTGGCGACCCAGCATGGTCTTAACAGCTTCACCGGACTACATATATCCAATGTGTTTTCAATTCATTATTGAATAATTCGGCTCTTAATCATAAGTTTTCTGGAAAATATTGATTAATGTATAAAATTGTTTTTGTTTATTATTCTTTTGATTCCTTGTAATACGAATAGGTTATTCTCAAATTTTGTTATTCAATTTTCACCTGCGGGCTGCAAAGCGTTGTAGTTTGGATGAGGATAGAATGTCTAGTTGTAAAGGAACGAGTATATCTGAGATAAGTTAGTGTAAAAGACTTTTAAGTGAGACTTATTACCGAATGAAACTGAATAATTTATTTGCTTTTAAATTAGGAAACAATTCTATAGAAGATTAAATTAATAGCTTTGATGTCCTGCATAGTGATAAAAAAAATAAAAGACGTGTCTGAAGCACGATTAACAATTGTTTTAAGTATCACGCCTTGTCCTGATAGTTAAAGTGTGACCAACAACTGGACGTTACCAAGCCAAGATGCATCCCGGAGAAAAGAACCGTATACAGAAAGTGAAGTTAGGTATATATAGGCTATACTTGATGTTGTACTTTAATATTCCTATTTACCTTTCAATCATTCTTGTTATACATTAATTTCTTCGCAGTCGTAGCCGCGTTCAAAGTTATTATAGTTTTTTACTTTACAATTGCACATAGTTTATAAATCATAAAGATATTGTTTATATAGACTAAAATATTAATGAAAAAACATGAAGAAAACTTATAAATAAGAACCTAGTTATATAATAGAAGGGGTGTCAAATAACATCATAAGACTTGAGAAACCCAAGCCAACCTCACCTGCAGTCCTGCACGTGGTGCACCCTGCTGAATAACGAACGAGGCAAGGGCGAAAGCGGGGTGGTAGGATTTTACAGCCTGACTGGGTCGCAACCACCATGTATATGGCGAAAAAGCCCGTAATAGTGATTCACTTCTGCGGGTCGCGTTTCGGGATCAGCCTATGCATATCCAGCTTTTTGCAGGCCGGCATGATAGTGGCGACCGGCGATGGATAGTGTGTCAATCGGTGGTCGCTATTATTTTTGGATTGCACTGTGTTTACCATCAGACATAGTGCAGTCATTTTGCCGTGCTACAATAAAAAAAAATATTGAATTGAAAACACATTCGGAACATTCATTTTAAGAGAGTGTTAAGTAAGTTCGTGTGTTGCATAAATCGTTACTAGTTACAAGAATATATTATATAATGTACGGTACAGTGTCAACATTTAGATATAAGAATATAAAAACAGAAGACGCGCGCGGTTGCTATAGTTAATATAAAATAGCTAATAACTATATTGTAGTACTTGTGATTAAAAGCTTCCTCGTGGAAGAGAATGTTTACAAACACTAACGAACGTGAATTAATATAAGTAAAAGTGATTAGCTAATAACGCGGGACAAAGTATTTAAACAACTCATCAGTTAACTAGTGTCATCTGTGCCTCTACCTAAACTATGTTATACCTATAAGTGTAGCCCAGCGGGATAGAAAGGAGACAGCTGGAAAACTTTGACTTGAACTTTACTTTACCGGCAAATCACTACAATAAAGCTACATAGTGAAATCCGAGAGCACTTTACTTGCAGTTAACTATTTTGGGTCAGTGCGTTTGTACCACGCTGTTCGGTAACACTACCTTTCTGTAGAAAAGTACGGATCTTAGAGCTATTTAGTAAATTATAAGCCAATATTTGAAAATGCAATATACGAGAGCATTGTCAGGAATTCGGTTTCTTCGTGATATTTCCCTTCATCGTCAGTTAATACTGGGAACAATTTAAATTAATGTACATTAATTCGCGTTTACAAGAAGACCTACCTATTCGTTTGCCTCCTATGATATATAAAAAAAAAGTTTGGGAACCTTTGCATTAAACATATTGTGGCATTCCAATGATTATCACTGATTTAAAATTAGGCGCAAAAAACAAAAGTTGTTTGTTGTGTGCGGATGTTTACACAGCTTAATGACTTTTATAATTGTAAATATCAAAGTGGCAAAATTGAATTTAAATCATTTAGATAGTAATGAGGTCTCATATTAGTACAGTGCGCTCGTATAAAAGTGGGGACGGGTCGCTAATTTCTTGTAATCAGCAGGTATCTAACGGTTGCTATGTTTAGTACTAAAGATCTATTTTTTTTTATAGAAAGCCAGAAACAAATGAGTAAGTGTTTTGTAAAACTCTTACCACGACTTATGTAAGTACCGATGCTCTCCGATTTGAGTTTTGTTATTTTAAGACCAGTAATAGCATGCGAAATGCCTCATTTACAAGAGAATACTTCCCAATCGTTTTTCCTGGTTTTATCAGTAATTAAGCCATAGTAATATGTATTCAAACCTACGCATAAATTATGTTTTTTTTTTAATCGCATAAAATGGATTGGAATAGATTCATTATTGTTGAATTTTCAGACGGATTGGTATATAGCTTAGTACTCATTTCATGCTTTCTTTTCTATGCTTAAATAAACTTTTTCTTATAGTATAGTAATGATAGCATACTTTGCTACTTCAACAAACGTAAATAAACAGAGACATAGAACTAACAAGCTGTTCATCAGACGAACTTCTTAATACGAGAAACCAACAGTCTAGGCCACTCAGGCCGACAGCAGGGCTGGGACCAGTGCGCCTGCGGAAACACGTTTATCGACTGTCCACCATTAACTCTTTTCATTTTAATAATATATACATTATGTATGTATGATACGCATAAATGTTGCAATCATTTTATTTATCTGTAACGATCTTATATGCCATCTTTTGGTTAATAATGGAGCTCATATCGAGGTACGCAGAATGTGACGACAGGAGCGCGGCGGCGGAATGTCGGAGGAGGGGAGGGGGTGTCGTGTTGTTATGTGTGCTTGAGGTTTAAACAAATAATATAATAATGATATTTATACTTTTAAGCGCGGAGGCCGGAGGTCGTCGGTCAACTGTTATCAGGAGCGAGCAGGTCCCCCTTCCCCTTCCCCCCCTCGGAGCCCCGCGTGCCGCTCGGTGCTCACAGCGCGCACAGAGTGACGCGCGCGACACAAACCAGCATGAAATACTATTTCATAATCATAACAGTCACGTGGCAGTTCGGTGCGGCGCCGATACATTCGTAAAGCAACAGTTCATTCAGAATAATCATTTTAATTCTAAAGATGCAAAATTCCAAACGGTACGTGTAATAACAAATCCGGGATAAACGATTTATCACAGAGTAGATTAAAATACAGAAATACAGACTGTATAGGCAAGCCAAAGGCACGATGTAATGAGGAATTAGAGTCTATTGTTATTATAAAATCTATTAAAGTCTATCGCGGTAGGAGTTGACTGGTTAGCTTCGTCCGCTGTCTGGCAGTAAAAGAGTTCCCGAGGCTCTAAAGTGAAATGGTTCTACCTCATATTGAAGAAAAACTGCTCCCGAATTGCTCTTTCGCGTATCAGTTCTGTTATAGTTGTCGGGAAGTTACTCGAGAGGATCTTTACTTTCCAAGTTGTATCCCATATGAAGGAAGTGCTTTACTGTTAACTTCTTCCGTCTATAACTAAGTTTTACGTTTATCGGACAGATGATACTTACTTGAACTATGAATTTTTAAAAAATCGATATTTGTATCATATTTTTTTTATTATGTTTTACTTATAGCTTGGTCTATATAATTATAATGAATAAAATTATTTCTGAAATCATCGTTATAATAATCAATAATTAATACATTAACTACACCTACCCTCGAGTACCGTAACACATTACAAGATTGCCCAATTGAACTGAGTTTCGCAGAACGGTATTTCTTAGAAATCTTGACAAATATTGGAACATTTTTATAGTGCGTTTCTCTTATCGTCAATTTTAAATATCTAAATATACTCGTATCTCTGACATAATTTTGTTCATTCTACTTTAGTATGTGATTTGCGGGCCAAAAGCATAAGTAGTGAGAATTTTCGATGAAATTTTATTTACGACAGGTAAGTCATTTGTAAACTAAAATCACGTAACAAATAACCAAGATAAACATATAGTTTAACCCGATATTTCTCTCGGATTTGAAGATATATCGGTGGGCAATGTCAAATTAAATTTTAATACATTCAAAATAAAAAAAAAAATAATGAGTCGGAAATAATGAAAGCATAAAAACGCATATTCGCGCACTCGCACACACTTGGTAGATATGTATATCTGTATATTATATTAGACGTCAAATTCGAGAGGGCAAAGGCTTAACACGTTTTTTGTAACTTTTCACTCAAATATAATGATTCGTTAGGGCTGACACTTTTTAATTGTTTATCGCCACAATTTAAATATGCCACTGTCACATTCATGCAAACATATAAATATTTATCTAAAAAGAACGAGAAAATTACGAAATTACCAATTTTTGAAGCAAATTCTTAGTAGGTAAAAACAAGAAGGGAATGTATATCTATATAATTGTATAAATGTAATAAAATACATCTTGCTATTTTGGGTTATACCTATAGGATGTGGTTGTAAGGGCAACAGTAATAATCAAGCGGTAAAATGTATGTATTTTATGACAACTGAGATACAATAGACTTCAATAATACATCTTAATTAAAGTTTATTTATTCTTCCTAAGTATTCCTAAAACCATTGAAACAATAATCAAACAAGTATCGAATACATTTCACCAACTTGATTCCCTTTTTAACTTTTCTACTTTATATCCTGTTTGTTTGTAGCATGTCAACAGCTAACTCCAAAATTTCCCTTGAATAATATCTATATTTTTGATCCTTTTTTCCTAATATTTTTAGGATTACTATTATTTGTTCTGAAATTTTCAAAAACAAAAATATTTTCAGTGTAATCATCATATAAGGGTAACCAAAGTAATAAAAATAGTAATTTGTGTTGGAGATTTCTGTGCTCTCCTACCACAATGTCATTTGTAAGTTAACCTTGAAGTGACAACTTGAACAGTGTTATTTATAGCTGAGCAAAGTTGTAAATAGGGTTTCAAGAAAGGTAATTTGACATTGCCCACCGACATAGTTTCGAATCTTAGAGAGCAAGCACTGTTACCACACGTCGGTGTTCTGTCTGTCGGGTGGTACTACCCCGGGTGAGCCGACCCATTCACGTTAAAACCAGTAATAACTTCACCTTGGCTCTACCATCTACAGAAAATTGATTATAAAAAACACAATATAGAACTATTTCAATAATTTTCAAGATTTCTAAAAGTTCTGGGAAAAATCAGATCAATTGAGCAATTTTGTAAAGTTTTACGGGACCTATTGAGAAACTTCTTTCTTCATGTTTAAACACATAATGGATTGGTTGCAGTTTTTCTTCGCAAACATCGGATGGTAACGAAAACACAACAATCATAAACCTATCAAAAATATGTACAATTACAGATATGCTGTTTCAAAAAGATTTGTAGTCAAGACACGCATGCCACCTGCTATATCATGTAACGTGTATATCTATACATATAATAAAAATGAAGTGTCTCTATGTAATATCCAAAAAACACTTTTTTTCTGATTGGGTATGAAAGTACACACGCTACTGATAAAAAAATGCAATTATTAAAATTAAACAGCTTTATATTTTTAATGTAATATTTCAAGGTTTTAGATCCTCATGTATTTTTAATTAGAAAAATAATTGTCGGCTTATTGTTTACAGTTCATTATTATAATTAATATTATTTTTGAAGTTAAAAGGTGCCTGTCTAATAATATCTTAGACCATAAACGTATTAACTTAAAAGTACCATGACACAATTTGTTGTGAAACAGTAAAGTGATTATTTTAGTATAGTCATAAAAACTGTATTATATTGACAGTATGGGCGTATTATAACTTTATAATAACAATCATAAGACATTGTTTCACAGTTCAATATTCAGTGTAAGTGACCACTATGGTAGTGTAGCTGCCGAATATGTCATCGTCTTTGGCAGACAGGCTGAAACTTTTGTATAAATTAGCTGTACCCTCAACACCGCAAGCGTTTTTTTTTTAAATGGTATTAAAGAAATATATAAAAATTGTGAGACCGTGTAAAATTATAAAAATGCTCTTTAAAAACAATTGTAAGTATGACAGTCAAGCCACTTAGAGTAACATGCAATATATACATTAGATATATAAATAATAACAGCGTGCTTAATGAGGTTTACCATTAGCAATATATTTGGAATTTTAACCCATCATATAAATACCTTAGTGCTCACTTACAGTGTGTAAGGAACGAATGAAACAATAACTTAAAATATTCTTATAAAAATTAACATTTACATTACATTTAATGTAGTCCGGTAAGCTGTTATGACCTTGCTGGGTCAATAGCGTAGTCATTAAAAAAAAAAAAAACATTTAATATACATTGCCATTGTAATTAAGATTTTGTGACCTTGATTTTACTCTAACGTTGCAAATTACCTTTTAAATATTTTTAACATGAGTGACGTTGCATGCCTTAAATACCCTTTGAAATCAACTGATCAAATTGTAAATTAATTTTATAATAATATAATATGACAATTCATAATATACATACAACGTTACATAAAGCACACAAAAATTCGAGTAAAATGACAATAGTTATGGGCGACTTCAACGCAAAAGTAGGACAGAAGGAAACAGAAGAAAACAAAATTCTCGGACATTTTGGGTTCGGAAAAAGAAGTCCTAGAGGTAAGCTGCTTATACAGGACGCTCAAGAATACAACCTATCCATTATGAACACTTTTTTCAAGAAAAAAATTAATCAAAAATGGACATCGAGGTGACTGGATGAACTATGAATGAAATAGATTATATACTTACAAACTTTCCAAACAGATTCGAAGATGTGCATATTTTAAATAACATCGAGTTCTTATCAGACCACAGAATGGTTAGATCAAAAATATCACTCCAACAAATGAAACGAAGTCGTTTAAAGTATAAACGCTCTACTTATGCCACAAAAAATCAAAATGAAGCAAATCTCTATCTTGAACAATTGGAACAAAATATAAAATTCTTTGAACCAGATGAAAAATATACAGGTCAATCCTTATATAATAACTTTGAAAAATGTATACTAGACAGTATAAAAACAAAGAAACAAATAGATAACCACAACTTAAACAAAATCCTTACCAAAGAGACTTTAAATCTCATTAAACAACGTCACCAGTTACAAAATTTTAAACCAAAAAGTCAGGAAGACAAAAAGAAATTGAGTTCTATTTACAAAGTAACTAACAAAAGTATAAGAAAAGACTACAAGAGTTACAGATCGAAAATAATAGAGAAACACCTGATGAAAAGTGGCAGTTGTAAACGTGCATATAAAGAACTCCGTACACACAAAATGTGGATACCAAGCCTATTGGAAAACTCTACCCTCTCCAGCAATAGAGAAAATATTTTAAAAATACTGAATTCATAACTTTTCACCCTTAAAATAAAACGGACGTTGAATGGAACGAAGTAGAGATAGAGAGAAAAATAAATAAATTAAAAGCAGAAAAGAGTCCAGGCCCAGACGGCATTCCAAACGAAGCATTAAAGTTGGGACGAATTATACTAACACCTATGATAACCTGCAACACAATAATTAAAGAGGAGAGAATGCTCGAGCAATGGACTAAGTCAAATATAATATTAATGTATAAAAGAGGAGACCCAAACGATATTGGAAACTACCGACCCATTAGCCTTTTACCGAGTCTTTATAAATTATTTTCACAATGTTTACTAAGCCGAATATCTGCAAAAATCGGTAACAACCAGCCCGTAGAGCAAGCCGGCTTTCGCAAAGGTTTTTCTACCGCCGACCATATCCAAACCTTGGAGAACATAATAGAGAAATACAGCGAATTCCAAAGACCTCTCTATCTAGCCTTTATAGACTATCAAAAGGCATTCGACTCTATTTCACATAACTTAATATGGGAGGCTTTATACCAAATGACATAGACGACACGTACTGTAATTTGATCACAAATATATATGAGAGAAGTACAAGTAGAGTCAGCCTCGAAACCAGAGGCTCTGAAATAAAAATCAAAAGAGGCGTAAAACAAGGCGACCCTTTGTCCCCAAAACTTTTCATTGCCGTATTAGAAATGGTATTTAAAAAACTTGAATGGAAAAACCTAGGTATCTTAATAAATAACGAATATCTTAGTCATCTGCGCTTTGCCGATGACATAATCCTATTTTCAGAATCCATTTCACAACTAGAAAATATGATACAACATTTACAGATAGAAAGCGCACAAGTGGGATTAGAGATGAACCTACAAAAAACTAAACTGATGACCAACTCCTTGAAATGAACAACAAAGATAGGTATCGAAAACCTACAATATGTAGATACCTATAAATTACTTAGGTAAATAAGTCTCATTTCACCGAATTTTTTTTTTTTCGAAACTGACTACGCTATTGACCTAGTAAGGTCTTAACAGCTTCACCGAACCACTAAAGCAAACGCTCAAGGCACTCAGCCGACTTACCTGGGCAACTAGCTCAAGGGTGCACGGCACACCTCGACTTGGCTGTTGCCTGTTACATGCAACTCGCGACCTATCTTAGCTAACCTAGCTAACTATTCATATATGTTTGAGTTGTTGAGACGCATATGTGTACCAAGCATACACACTTCAACAACCCCTCCATATATTTTTTATCGGAAAATTAGAGTTTTCTTATTTCGATAAGGGATAAAATAAAACGCTTCCACTTCCATGTGTAAGCTATACGCTCAGGCGTGCAAGTATGTGAGGGTGACCGTGTATTGTTGTAGCTGTGATGTAAATTTTGTGTCACTGTATCGCGCAAGTAACGCACTCAAGGGATCCCTGCCGAGGGATCGAAACTAGACCTGAGTCGCTACTGAGGGAGGCCTAATCTGGTGTGCGGGAGCGAAATCTACCCCCAGACCACGGCGGCGTGATCTGTGGTGACGCGGGCGTGGGAGTGAGCACGCTTTGTTTGGAGAGACAAGCTGGTACTGATTGTTCACTGCCGTTATTTCATCAGGAGGGTCGATAAAAATATGTCGCGGCCGTCTTCTATGACGCGCAGCGTTTGGTACGGGTTCGTATTGTGCGGCGAATACCACTAACAAGGATGATTCACGGCTTTTTCAAAATAACTAATCGTAAGTGATTTTACGTATGCCCAGATAGAAGGGATCTCTAGGTCTCTATGGAGATCGACTCTCCGGATGTATCACGGGGCACCGGTCACTTTACGTAAAACACGATTTTGGAGAACCTGCAGCTTACGAAAGTTATCTTTGGACATATACGCAAAAACGGGGCAGCTATATGTCATCACGGGACGGATACACGTCTTATACAAAGTGAGCTTGTGTCCGAGGGACATCTTACTCTTATGACAAAGCAACGGATGGAGGCGACCCAAGACCATAGCGGCTTTGTTTCGCACTTTGTCTATATGTGAATTGAACTTTAAATTTCGATCTGATGTAACACCGAGCTATTTGACCTCTTCGACTCAAGGGATATCGATTCCGTATAGCCTGATGGGCTCAAATTTATTAACGCGTTTCGTGAGATCGAAGAGTATTGCGGCACTCTTATCGGGATTAACTTCTATGCGCCATCGGTGAAACCATTCACCGAGAGTATAAACGGCTTTTTCGATGCGCTTCCTAAGAAAGTCCGACCGCCAGCCGGAAGTGTAAATAACGGTATCGTCAGCGTAGCAACCTACCTCGACCCCCCGAGTCCAAGGTAGGTCACTGATGAACAGTTTGAAGAGCGTGGGCGCAAGTATGGAGCCCTGTGGCACACCTGAGCGTATCGGGTGGAGCAGCGATAGTTCACCATCCACTCTGAAGCGGAATGTCCTATCAGTAAGATAATCACGGATAATATGAATTAACCTATCGGGTACTCGACATTTACATAATTTATGGATGAGTCCTCCGTGCAGGACCTTATCGAAGGCCTTGGCGACATCGAAGAAGACTGCAATTGTGCGTTTCTGTTTACGTTTCGGATCGGCGTTAAATTTAGAGAAAATGTACTCCGTGAGGCGGAGCACTTGATCTGTACACGAGTGTTTGGCACTAAATCCAAACTGCTTAGGCGGTATTAAATTACGATCTGAAATCGTGACCTGGAGTCGGTTCAGAAGGAGCCGTTCGTAGAGTTTACCTTAAGTATCTAACAAACTAATGGGGTGATAGCTATCGGGAAGCGTAGCTGTCTTGCCGGGCTTGTGAATACCTAACACTACGGCCTTTTTCCAGACGGCTGGAAAGTGACCCTGGGACATGGCCGCATTGAAGATACAGACCAATAGAGCTATAATGCGATCAGGAAGGAGTTTCAGAACCTCGTTCCTGATTCCATCGGGACCTGGGGACTTCCTAGGCTTAAGACGTTTGATGAAACTTCGTCTAAAGTGATTGAGGTTAGACTATCCACCGGAGGGGTCGTGATTATATGCTTCGCAGCTGATTGGTGAAGTCTGAATTTGGACCTAACTGCAAAATAACCGGGCGATGGTCTGAATCAAGTTCGTGTACGACTTGTATAAGTCGCACAGGAAGCGTGATATTTTTTAAAAGAGCTAAATCTAAGACGGTCGGACGGCAATGATCTTGATAATGCGTGGGTTCCAGAGGGGCTATGACGTCAAACGCGAGAACCTTACCTGGTTCATCGAGTATCCTCCCGTTACGAGAGGTACACGGACTATTGCAGATAACGTTCCCGCTATTGAGGTCCCCCGCTATAATAACTGAATCACCTAAGTTAAGCAGCGCCTGCAAATTGGATCTAAGTAATTCTTTGTTCGGTGATAGATACGCGGAGATTAAAATAATATCCGAGTGACCTGTCATACTTACTCTACACATTGACGCTTCCATATTAGTTAGCGCGGGCGGATCTAACGGCATGCAGTACAACGAACGCCTAAAATAGATTAACGTGCCACCCCTGCGGGTGGCACGGTCGTTCCTGATTATACAGTAATTCGCGATTCTCGGATTATGCATACTCGGTTTGAACTTCGTTTCCTGGATGAGGAAAACGTCAATCTGTCTATCGCGCAAAAAGTCAGCTACTAGATCGCGCTGTGTCCGGAGGGATCTCGCGTTGAAAAACGAGAGAGATAGACCGCTTGGTTTTATTTTATTGAGACCCGCGAATTTTAATACTTATTTAAATGACAGTGACCGGGCGATGCGCTGAATAGTGGCTCCGATAGCCGGGAAGCGCGCTAGAGCGGTGAGAAAACCTAGCTCCTCCTCGACCTCTACGATGGCGTGGAAGGTGAGGACCTCCTTCATGTCGTGCTCGCGAAGTAACTGCTTCATCCAGTCGAACTTACTGGTGATAGAGGATGAAGAAGCATAAGCCGCCTGTGGCGGCGGCGCCTGAGGCGGATGTCGGGGGTCCCAGAGGGCCATAGGGGCCCGCCTGGGTAGAGCCGCGCGCGGCACAAAGAGTGGCGAGCGCGATGAGGTCGTGGGCGCGGGCGCTACCGGGGACGCTGTGTGCGCAGTGCACGGGGACAGCCACGATAGTTCGCGGGATGACCCGCGTTACCGCACATCACATAACTCGGAGGTTCCGGAGTGCGAGCGCACTCCTTCGTGGGGTGATCACCCAGGCAGTTGACGCACCTGGGGCGGAGGTGACAGTTCCTCGCCGAGTGAACATATCTCTAACAGTTATGGCACAGCGACGAGGTATGGGTCTTGCGGGGGGCTCAACGGTGATGCCGTTGAGGTCGCACACAGATGTGGAAGAAAGGAATACGGGAAATACGTGAGCGAGACAGGCAAGGTACATAAATTATGTAAATATACAACAAATAAATAAATAGGTAACTAAATTAACCAAAAATTTGAGGAAGAAATAAAGATATAAAGAAATGACTACAGGAATAAAAAATTACGTAAATAAATATATAAACAAGTGATAACAAATAAATATACCAAGAAATAACCAGAGCAATAATAAATACAAAGGAAGGATCTCACTCAATTCCAGGTAAAAGAATGCAGGTGTGCTATGCAGCTGAGGTGTGGCGCACACGTGTGCGCTACGACAGCCGGATCGGCATTTAATGATGAAAGCCGAAGACTCACGAAGTAATGGTGAACACCACCAACTCGCTATTTTTTTTTTTATTGTAGCACAGCAAAGTGACTGCACTGTGCCTGATGGTGAGCACAACACAATCCAAAAACAATGGCGACCACCGACAGACACGCCATCCCCCGGCGGACGCCGTTGTCATGCCGGCCTGAGTAAATGTCTCTTCATGTTACGCTTAAAGGACCCCATGTTATAGGAAGGAGGGAACACACTAGCCGGGAGATTGTTCCATAGCTTCACGGTACGGCAAAGATAAGAAGTTGCAAACTTTTTAGTTCGTGCCCAGATAGGATTAACCGTAAAACTATGGCTCCGAAGCCCAGCGCGAGTGGTTCGGTTATGAAAAGGAGAGGAAGGGATTAAATTAAATAGCTCTGCAGAACATTCGCCATGATATATCATGATGATCAGGCCTGAAAAACCGCTGCACCCTGTTCAGGATTCCTAGTCTCCGAGATGCAGTGAAGATTATGCTCCCGATGTAATCCCTGAGATTGAGGTCGCTGCGAATGTCTATACCTAAGATATTGAGGCTGTCTCGCATTGCGAGCAAGACATTCTGGAGAGCAGGGAGAGGGGTAAATGGAGAGTATCGAAAAAATAGCGGTCACTTTTGAAGGCACACTGCGCACGCGTCCGACTCGCACGGCGGCACGAATCGAACTCCGGTACGAATCGAACTCCACCGCAATAATAACTTAGAAGATATAACATGAAGGATAAATATAACATGGCCAAAATACTGGGCTCACCGATAAATAATGAAAGGAGACATGTCACTTTTGCTGAAAAAGAAAGTAATAGAAAATAGCATCCTGCCTTGTTTAACATACGGCTCGCAAACCTGGACATTCACGAAACAAGTTAAAGAAAAAATTAGGAGATGTCAAGTGGCCATGGAACGATCCATATCAGGAATACGAAAGAGTGATAGAGAGCGCCACACTAAGATAAGAGCAAGAACAAAACAAATAGATTTCTTACAACACGCTATGAAGCTCAAGTGGAAATGGACAGGTCATATAGCCAGAACGACAGATGCTCGATGGACAAAACGAGTCGTTGCACTATGGAAAGGCTCCAATGGAAAAAGAAAAAGAGGCAGGCCACACAAAAGATGGACCGATGCTATCAAAGAAATAGGAGGAGGCAAATGGCAATTAAATGCATTAGATAGCAGACAATGAGCAAAAATGAGGGAGGCCTTTACCCTTCAGAGGGGTTCTCATTTAATAAATTGAAATGTTAACGATAATAAAAAATTGCTAGTTAAATAATTACAAATTAAACAAAAATATAATGTAGCAACTAATTCAATACAATACAAAAAAATAACAAAAAAAATGTATAGAAAATAAGAAATGTATTAATATAATATGAAAAAAAAATGTTATAGTTTGTAAGTTGACATTGTAACTGCATGTAAATGAGAAATAATAAAAGGCTTATTTATTTATTTTATTTAATATACATTAATAATTATTTGATAAATAATTTATCTTTAGTAAATTTATGGAGCCGTTGAAATAATTATTTTCTTTGGTCTTATTGTGTGTCAAAATTTTTAGGTGACATGGATGCTTTCACTTCTTGTCACTTTGCTTCATGTTATCATAAGAATAAAGCAATATTACCAAAGGCATAGACAATATTTCAATGTTTAGTATTTTTGTATAGTGAACTCACTTCTAATGATGATTCAATAAAAAAACGAGCCAAAAATACTTTGTAAAATCAAAATATAAAAATTTGTTTGCTCATTAAAGTAATCCATGACTTAGATCTTCGCGGTTACAATGATGCAGTTCCACCTGTTGTAGCAACTATATTTAGTACAGTTGATGAAGAATTTTGAATAAAAATGAATTCATTTTCAAAATTTAATAGTAGTATAAAAACATCTTTGTTTTGGATTCATCATTTGATTCTATTCCATTCCATTACTTTTCCAAACGATGATACTGGGCATATCACTATTCCTCATAATGTACAGACTACATTAAATTCAATATCACCCAGAAATACCCATGGTATCGTGTTAAATTAATTGAAAATTGTGTCACGAGTTGCGCTAAATTTCTTTATTTTCGTAAAGTTATGTTTATTTGGAATTTAAAAGCTTACCACCTTATGTAACCGCCTGTTTTTGTTTCAAATATATACTTAATTTCAATTTTCATTTAGACATAGATTTTTTTTTTACCGACGTTTAGATATACAAGTAGTAATGAATACGTAACGGAAATGGTTTTTGTACTTGCGAATAACTAATACATCAATAGCAGAGATGCTCAAATAAAGTATAAACATGGAAACTCTGATCATTTAGCAAACGTTATCTAATTTCAAGTGAAACAGCTGAGGGAGTCCCGAGCACGCACCGAGCGACGCGCGTGGCTCCGTCCGGCACGTTCCGGCCGCGCGCGCCTCCGCACCGGCACGTCCGGCTAGAGCGCGCTCGGGGGCCGCGGTGGGGGACGGGGACGTTGGGGGGGACGAGCGGGGGACGTGGAGCCGAGGCTGCTTCGGGTCAGCGCGGTCGAGGCTTATCGCTCATACCGCTCCCCGTGCACCCCCCCGCGCACCACGAACTCATCATCTACACAGCAGTTTTCTTTCTGATGATTTATAATTAACATGGCAGAAACAATTCTTTCAATTAAAAATAATGCGGTTCGACGCAAATACAATTCATGTGAATATGTTGTTTAGTATGAAATTGCATGTCGATTACCACATTGCGAAATGAATTCGCGCGCGCTTTTGTTTATTGCTACTACGATAGGTGGCAAACAAGCATGCGGGCCGTCTGATAGGAAGCGGTCAACGGAATCTATGGACGCTTTTAACACCTAAAATGTCACAAGTGCGTTACTGATCCTTTAATTTAGAGAAATACCTTAGAAGAACTCTTAGTAAATTATCATACGCTTCTTTTGCTATTCTGTGTAAACATAACAATATTTTTACTGTAGTATCGAGCCCTCGATAGTAAGTTTGGTACATTGCCGAAAATTTAGGAGACCAATCTTCTTGATTTCTTTTCAGACTTTTTTACACCGCGATATCGGAATAAAAGGTAAATCAAGATTGTAATGTTTTCTATTTCGAAAGGAGTTTCAGTAGAGAACTGCATAATTTGATAGGAGAGCCTCACAGCGTGGATAATTATCAGCGAAGAAAAACTTCACGACAAGATCTGGCAGCTTCGCCTAGAGCTTAAAATGTTTTAGAGCTATGATTTGTTTCGGATGCTTTACGATCGAGTAATCGTATTGGAGGAGATTAGTGGTGTCACAGCACGTACCTACGCTACGTGTAGAGTGTGCTTCGGCGTGCTCCAGTCTGCTGCTTCCTTGCAAACATCCATAACGTTGTACACTGCGTTAGAACGTTGCAACACGAGAACAGTCCTCGGCACAAGGAGAACAACCTGTGCGATATAAGCAGGTCACAAGGCGCGGGTCGCCGGCCGCGGTCAATACACGCTAACAATAACAAGGAAACAAACCGTCCCGGTAGTGAGGCGGCGTAGCGCGGCGCCCGCCAGCCGCGCGCGCCTCCCTACACTGCCACGAGAAAATTTAGCGGTTCTGCTTATCTAATCGCCCGATGATAATATACCTCGACTCCCGCGTCTTGCAACGCCCTCGCCTCGCCTCGCTTCGCCATCCGTCCTCGTGGCCGAGGAGCTTACGTTTGCATCACTTCACACAGACTGCTCTGAGCTTCAATTACATCAAGGTGGGACGTTCACAAGGAGTTTAACTACGTATCTATTGTAATTCATTCCACAAAGATATAATCACGTAGCATCGTGTGTGATGCTCTACGCAGTGCATCGTTGTCACCCCCGGCGACCTTCATTTTGTACAATCCAGTCTGAGAGGACTTACCTATAGGGACATTTTTGTCACGAAGAGAATGTGCGATTCACACAACCTCTCTTCACTCTCGACGAGATGTGGCGATACAGCTACACCGATAACCGGCACTGCTACCTCAGCTCCGCAAACGCTTAAAAAAAATCGAATGTGTTGTACGAGTATCGTATTGTGTTGTGTGCTGTGCGGTATTTACTAGCCTGCTGCAATCGAATGATGTACTATAGATTAAGATACTCAGCACATTGTGTGACGGGCGGGAATAACTTCGAATAGACCAAAACAATTCTCAGATACGTACTTACGCGTGAATTGATCCTGTGACTCGTGTGACCCCCTGTGCTTGTACATACCTAGGATCGTTGTGATGCCGGTAAAGGAACAATGTCTCACCGAAGTGGTATTCGTTCTTAGTGATGTGCATCGGATCCTCCATGTCGGTCACCAGTCAGGGCGGCATGCTTCGCCGTGTGGCGGCGCTCGCGGCGCTTGCTCTCGAGTGTACGGCGCGACACGACGTACGCGATGGCGCCTGCGCGCGACACTTGATAGCGCGCGAGTCTGCGCTCGCCGCGATACACCGCCGCGCCTCCGCCTCCGCCCCCCGCCCTGCCCGGTCGCCTCTCGAGTCGGACATGGACCGTGACACTCGTGTGGGCGGATGGCTCGGGGGTCACGCCGCTCTTCACCTCCTCGCTCTAGAGCCTGTGCGCTACTTTAATTTTGCCAATTTAATGCAAACAATATAAGAGTGGAATACTGTCGCAAGCTTGGTTTCGTGCGTCGGATTGCAAAGGATTTTCATAATCCAAAAACTTTACAGTTATTATACACAGTTCTCATTCTAAGTAAATTAGAATCATCGTCTCTCATTTGGAATCCTCGTGAGAGTATAGTACTGCCTTCTATTGGAGAAAATACGAAAGACTTTCTTGCGGTTGTTCTATAAGAAAATTACAATTACTTCTCGTTCTTATACCCAACAAAATTTTTGCTGGGTATATTAGATTTCAACTCGCTTGCTTGCTTAGATAAGTATTTATCTTAATTGGACTCGGTAGGTGATGCTCCGAACGGGTTCCTGGCTTAGTTTATTATTTAAAAATACAATTGAAACCGTTAATAACCGATTTAGTGCAGAAAAAGTTGCAGGGTCAGCTATTTTAATAATATTTAGATATTAAGCACTTATAGGACAATATGCCGAGTGGACATTTAGTGTACAGTGAGAATCACTACCTGTGGACACAGCTGTTCTGTTAACAAGCAACAAACAAGTGAGCAAGATTTTTTCCTGAGAGAGTGTCAGCTCAAGCAATCTATATTGTTTGTATCTGTGTATTTATATTTTGTTTCATTATAGCGCGGCAAAGTGACTACACTATGTCTGATGGTAAGTACAATTCAATCTAAAAAGAACGGAAAATACCGAGAGATACACCACACTTCGTCGGTTGTCGCTGAGATACTGGCCTGCGTAACACCCCTTTCACATTACGCCTGAAGGACCCTATGTTATACGAAGAAGGAAACACACTAGCCGGGGAATTGTTCCACAGTTTCACGGTTCGGCAAAGACAAGATGTTGCGAACTTTATAGTTCGTGCCCAGATAGGATTGAGCTAAAATTGTGGTTCCAAAGATCAGTGAGCATGATTTGGTTGTGAAAAGGAGAGGAAGAGATTAAATTGAATAACTTTTCAGACCTTAGAACCTACTCAGTGAGACGATGTCTCTGCGCAACTGAAGCGTCTCTATAAACTATGTATTGAGGTCAAGGTCCCCTTCCGGCTTTGAGAAAGCAGCAGTAAAACTTCAATACTTCAGTGGACTGTATATTTATAAGGAATACTTTACAATTCTTTAATCGTGTTTTAAAGGCCGGTGATTTGCATTTTTTTTTTTTTTTTTTTTTCGAACTGACTACGCTATTGACCTAGCAAGGTCTTAACAGCTTCACCGAATTACTAGGGCGAGCGCTTAAGGCACTCAGCCGATTTTATTTTTGGCAACTAGCTCAAGGGTGCGCGGCACACCTCGGCTTGGCTGTTGCCTGTTAAATGCAAATCGCGTCCTATCTTAGCTAACCTAGCTAACTATTTATATATGTATGAGTTGTTGAGACGTATATGTGTACCAAGCATACACGCCTCAACATCTCCTCCATGTATTTATTATCGGAAAATTAGAGTTTTTTCAGTTCGATAAGGGAAAATAATAAAACCCTTCCACTTTCATGTGTAAGCATGTGGGCGTGCACGTGTGTGGAGGTGATAGTGTAGTGTTGTAGCAGTGATGTAAGTTTTTGTGTTACACTGTATCGCGCTAGCAGCGTACTCAAGGGCTCCCTGCCGAGGGATCGGACCTAGGCTTGAGTTGCTGCCGAGGGGGGCCTAATCTGGTGTGCGGGAGCAAAATTAACCCCTAGACCACGGCGGCGTGATCTGTGGTTTCACGGGCGTGGGCGTGAACACGCTCTATTTCGAGAGACGGGCTGGTACTGATCGTTCGCTGCCGTAATTTCGTCGGGAGGATCGGTAAAAATATGTCGCGGACGTCTTTTATAACGCGCAGCGTTCGGTGCGGGTTCGTAATCCGCGGCGGATACCACTAAAGGGCTGGGATGGTTCGCGGCTTTTTCAAAATAGCTAATCGTGAGTGATTTTACATACGCCCAGATAGAGGGCATCTCCAGGTCCCTGTGGAGATCCTCGTTCCGGACGTACCACGGGGCGCCGGTCGCCTTACGTAGGAAACGGTTTTGAATTACTTGTAATTTTTTAAAGTTATATTCTGACATATGTGCAAAAACGGGACAGCTATATGTTAGAACGGGACGGATGCAAGTTTTGTAAAGTGTGAGCTTGTGTCTGAGGGACATTTTACTCTTGTGGCAAACTAACGGATGTAGGCGAGCCGTGACCATGGCGGCCTTATTACGTACTCGCGTTGTGTGTTGTCTAAATGAGAGCGGTCTATCCAGCGTAACTCCGAGATATTTAACCTGCTTGGTCCACGGAATGTCGGTCTCGTATAAAGTGATAGGTTTGAGTTTACGCTCGTAATCGCGGTATTTAGAATCGAAAAGTATTGCGGCACTTTTGTCGGGGTTGACCTCTATACGCCATCGCAGAAACCAGTCACCGAGTGTGCTAACGGCCTCTGCGACGCGTTTCCTAAGTCGTATCGGAAACCATCCGGAAGCGTAGATGACTGTATCGTCAGCATAACAACCTAGCTCTACTCCCGGGGGTCGAGGTAGGTCACTGACGAACAGACTGTAAAGTGTGGGCGCGAGAATGGAGCCTTGTGGCACACCTGAACGTATCGGGTGGGGTGATGACTGCTCACCTTCCACTCTGTAGCGGAAAGTCCTATTTGACAGATAATCGCGAATTATGTGAACTAGCCTATCCGGGATACGAGATTGACATAATTTATAGATGAGCCCTTCGTGCCACACCTTGTCAAAGGCCTTGGCGATATCGAAAAATACAGCTATTGTGCGTTTCGGATTAGCTTTAACCGGTGTCGGGTTGCGATCGGGATCATCGTTGAACCTAGCTAGAATGTACTCCGTGAGGCGGTGCACTTGGTTTGTACAAGAGTGTTCCGCGCGAAAACCAAACTGCTCCGGCGGTAGCAGATTTAAGTCGGATATGGATGTCTGGAGACGGTTCAGAAGGAGCCGCTCGTATAGCTTACCTAGTGTATCTAATAAACTAATAGGGCGGTAGCTATCGGGCAGCGTAGCTTTTTTGCCAGGCTTGTGAATACCTATCACTATGGCCTTCTTCCAGGCGGTTGGAAAATGGCCCTGGGACATGGCCGCATTGAAGATGCAGACCAGTAGAGCTATGATGTGATCAGGAAGGAGTCGCAATACCTCGTTCCTGATCCCATCGGGACCTGGGGACTTCCTAAGCTTTAAACGCTTGATGGCATCCGATACTTCTTCAAAAGTGATAGGGGTTAGTGTATCCGCCGGCGGAGACGCGAGTGCACGCTCGACGGAAGACTCGATCGAAACACTATGGGTAGGGTCAGTGTTTGCTGTATTCGGTGAACATTGTTTTTCTAGACTCGCGGCGAGGCACTCCGCCTTATCTATACTGTCAAACGCGGGAGGCAACCCGGGACCTCTCTCGAGAGGGGGCATTGGAATAGTCTCGGCTGACTTGAATGTACGCGTGAGCTTCCAGAACGCCAGGTGGGACGGCCGGATGTCCTCCAGAAGACCGTCCCACCTGTCGGCCCGGATCTCAGAGATTCGATTCTTAACTAACTTCCGCAGTAAGCGTAAGCGATCGCGATTCCCTGCGGACGGGTAAGTATCGTGGGCTCGTGTCGCGGCGTTCTTTTCCGTGATCAATGCCTTCACGTCGTCGGGGAGTATAAAGCGGCGATCGTTCACCGCTTGTACCTCTTTCGAGGTCTTCCTGACGGCGGTCTGAAGGTAATCGACCAGGGAATCGATAGCCAGGTCCGCGTCAGCTTTCGACACCAACACGTCCGGAATCCTGTCTAAACTTTGGGACGTAGGATTGTCTTTGAAATAGCGAGCGAGTTTCGCGTAATCTGCCACCTTAACCGACGGAGGGGTGGCATCCGAGCTCGAATCTAACAGTAGAATAACGGGACGGTGATCTGAGTCAAGTTCGTGTACGACTTGTATGAGTCGTACCCGAAGCGTGACGTTTTTAAAGAGAGCTACGTCTAATACTGTCGGACGACAGTTATCTTGAAAGTGAGTGGGTTCCATAGGGGCTATGACGTCAAAAGCTAGATCGTCGCCTAGTCTGTCCAAAATCTTCCCGTTACGAGAAGTAGTTGGACTGTTCCAGATGACGTTCCCGCTGTTGAGGTCCCCCGCTATTATGACGGAGTCTCCTAATTCGAACAACGCTTCTAAGTCGGTTTTTAATAATTCTTTATTCGGCGGGAGATACGCGGACACTATTATAATGGATGGATGACCGGTCATCCCTAGTCTACACACTGACACTTCCATATTGGTTAGAGCGGGCGGATCTATCGGCATGCAGTATAACGAGCATTTGAAGTAGATTAAGGTGCCACCCCCGCGGGTGACACGATCATTTCGAATTATATTATAATTCGCGATTCGCGGGCAGCGTATTTTCGGTTTTAATAATGTTTCCTGTACGAGGAAAATATCTATTTGTTTATCGCACAAGAAGGCAGCTACTAGATTGCGTTGTGTTGAGAGATTTCTAGCATTAAAAAATGAAAGAGATAGACCGCGCGGTTTAACCCTATTCATTGCCGCGAACATTGTTAAACCGACTTGTTGTAATGGGCACGGACGAGCTCGTTCATTGTCCTAGCAAGGGCCGGGAAACGCGCGAACGCTCTGAGCATATCCTGACTTCTCTTCGTCACGAGGAGCTCAGCAAAAGGTAATACGTCTGCTATGTCGTGTACGACCATTAACTGGCTAATCCAGTCAACGCCGTCGAAAGAAAAGGTGCTGAGGCGGTCGTATTGAATAGGCTTTGCCTGTGGCGGCTGTGCCTGAGGTTTAGGAGCTTGGAGCTGAGGTTTGGGTGCCCAGGGGGCCAGAGGGGCTCGGACGGATTGCGGATCGGAGCCCTATCAGCGGGGTCTATCGGGGATAGTGGCGAGTACGAGTTCGCGGTTGGTACGCGGGCTTCGTATTGCACGTCTTTCTCGGACGGGGCACAGTGACGCGCGAGAACGGCGTCGACGACGCTTTCGTCAACTCCATTCGCTAAAAAGTCCTTCCGGAGACTTCTCATAAATTGAAGGGCCATTTCGTGGCCTGAGGGGAACGCGAACCGACCTCCCTGCCTTTAGGGCAGGGGGGCACACCGAACGGGTTAATTACGGGTCTATACCGTGTGCGGATCAAGAGAGCTTTTAAAATAAACCAGAAGAAGAAAGCAAGACAAGAAATACGTTAGCGAGACAGGCAAGGTAAATAATTTGCATAGATATAGAACAAATAAATAAATGGATAAATAAACAAATAAATAATTGAAATAAATAAAGCTATAAAGAAATGACGACTAAAGGGATAAAGGACTATGTAAATAAATAGATAAACTAATTAGTAAACAAATAAATGTACCAATATAATATAATAAACAAAGCAATAAATAAATACAAAAGAAGGGTCTCACTCAATTTCAGGAAAAATAACGCAGGTGTTCCACAGGTGCGGTACACGTGTGCGTACGTCAGGCGGATCGGCACTTCAAGGCGAAAGCCGAACGAACACTCACGATGTAATAGCGATTATTACAATAATCACGAAATAACGCTCCGAGCGGGGACACAACCGTTCCCGGCCGTGTCAGAATCGGATTTGCATACATTTTTTCTTATATAAGTACACGATTACATACTTACACCTAGTACATTACTTATGTCCTAAGGATGCCGTCATTTACCATACAAATTTACAGTTTACATGAATCGACGATACATTTTACGTGGTGGTTCAGTACAATTTCCCGCAAATGATAATAATAATCGGTATGGCGGTTAAATTTAAATTATTGTTACCGATATTTTTAATCATTACATAAGGCTATTTACTTGAGTAATATACATAAGAACACATTATTTACTCTTCTCACAATGTTACGACTCAAGTTACACTATCATAAACATTATATATTAACACATACGGATTTACCGTGAGATATTCTATGTACGAGACATTAAGCGACATAATACTCATTAATACTAAATAGAACGTTATATCATCGACATAAGAACTTTATTACTACATAAGACATTATAATAAACGACGTAAGACTCTTTAATATTCCAAACATAATTACTTATCTACATTCAAACATACAAAAACTTTACATGAAAAATTATGACTATTCATAATACTTAACGTTGTTAAGGCTCGCAAGACTTTTACGTCATAATGCCTGCTCTACCTAAGGTATTTTTATGTATCTTATATCATAAATATTACGAGGCTCAGCTGTCCGTAACACTATGTAATGTCTGTATTATTAACAATGCAGCATTCAACACAAAATACATATAAGAGTTGTCGAGGTATGTATGCTTGGTACACATATATGTTTCAATAACTCATATAAGTATGAATATGTAGCTTAGCTTAGGTTAGCTCAGTTAGGTCGCGAATTAAGTCGCTGTCCGTGGAGACGACCTCCCAAGGAGAAAGGGTGTTGGCAGTGTCTTTGAACATCGCCAACGCCTTCAACAGCCTGCCGCACGGGGTGATACGGGAGGCACTCCGATATTTTGGAGTGCCCCCGTATCTGCGGCGGGTGGCGGAGGCGTACCTGGAAGGCAGGGAAGTCGCTTACGTAGACGGCAATGGACGAATGATCCGGCAGGCGACAGAAAAAGGAATTCCACAGGGGTCGGTCCTGGAGCCGCTCTTGTGGAACATGGGCTACGACTGGGTGCTCCGCGGCGTGCTCCCATATGAAGCGCGTCTAATCTGTTACGCGGACAACACCCTAGTCGTAGCCTGGGAGGGCGAATGGAGGGAGGTGGGGCGCCTGGCCACGATGGGCAGAATCCTTGTGGTCAGGCCCATAAGAAGGTTGGGCCTCAGGGTGGCCCTCGAGAAGACCGAGGCCATACTTTTTCATGGGCTTCGGCGGGGGCCACCATCTGGGGCCCACATAATGGTGGAGGGCGTCCGGATCAGGGTGGGGGCCCAAATGAAATACTTGGGCCTCACCCTGGACGGGCGCTGGCGTTTCGAGACCCATTTTGCGGGGCTCGGACCGCGAATTGCTGGGGCGGCGGCGGCACTCGGCCGGTCGCTCCCCAATGTAGGGGGGCCGGATGCCGGGTGCCGTCGACTCTATATAGGAGTCGTGCGGGCGATGGCAGCCTACGGGGCACCGGTGTGGGCAGACGCCCTCAGTGTCGATAACGTGCGCGTGCTGTCTAATGCGCAGCGCACAGTGGCACTGAGGGCGATCCGGGCGTACCGCACGGTGTCCTCGGCGGTGGCCTTTACGCTTGCCGGCTCCCTTCTTTGGGAGCTGGAGGCAGGGGTTCTCGCCGCCGTGTACGAATTCACGGCGGCGAGGAAACGTAGTGGGGAGCCTCCGGCTCCCAGGGAGATAGAAGTCAGGAGGCATGAGTTGCGGGAGGGGGCAATTAGGAGGTGGATGCAGGACCTGGCGGACGCGCGCTTTGGTACGTACACCGTTGACGCCGTCTACCCGGTCCTACGGGAGTGGATTAATAGGGATTGGGGCTCCCTGACGTTCAGGCTGGTGCAGGTACTGACCGGACACGGTTGTTTCGGGTGGAACCTGCACTGGATCGCTCGCAGGGTGCCGACCGCCGCCTGTCACGAGTGCGGTGCTGAGGAAGGTACCGCGCAGCACACGTTTTCCGAATGTGTTGCGTGGGAGGGACAGCGCCGCACTCTAACGGCAGCGCTAGGAAGGAATTTGTCGCTGCCGAGTGTGGTCTCCGCCATGCTCGACAGCGAACAGGCGTGGCGAGCAATGGCCTCCTTCTGCAAGGAGGTCATCTCGCAGAAGGAGGCGGCGGAGAGGGCTCGTGAGGTGGACCCACTAAGTGGACGTCTCCACCAACAGAGGACCGGCAGGAAGAGGCGGCGCTTTGCCCAACTCCTCCTGCCACTGTAGCCGGACCTGAGGGGATGGGCGAGGGGAGCATCTCCTCATTGCACAGGTCCGGCGGACGAGGGGAGGCAGCTGGTGTGTACCCAGTTTGTCTCTCTATAGGTAGGAGCCCGGCCGCCACCTTCCGCCGGGCGGACCGTTGAGGCGGCTCTACAAGGTTGAGTAACAAGTACGATCCCTTGCCGCCCCAACAATTACGGTCTGACGGTACACCGTGGGGTTTTAGCCCATGCGAGCCGGACATAACCCAACTTCTTCCCCGAGGTGCCCAAGAAAAAAAAAAAAAAAAAAAGTTAGGTCGCGAATTGCATGTAGGTATCAGGCAACAACCCAAGCCGAGGTGTGGCGTGCACCCTTGAGCTAGTTAGTAGCTAATCCCTGGGATTGAAGTCACTGCGCTACGAAATAATCCCGCATTCCATCCCAATCTGCTGACGAGTAGTACCAAATCTTGCGCTTAATTCTTACATTATCCAGTAGTGGGCACATGACCTGTGATATCAGGAATCCGGGTATGCTGGATACTAATCTTATGACCTGAGTCAACTACTAAGTTGACTCAGGTCATGTGTTAAGGCGAATGCACCGGCAATTCAACGTGCATGGTCCGTTTTGGAGAAAGCCAACCACACTTCGTAGTGTGCATAAAATTACCCCAATACCACCAAATTTCTAGCAGGATACTGCTCTTGTACGTCATTTACTGGCCTATATACTGTAGAATGTAATCAGGGAGCCGAGTTGTCTCATGATCTCCATTATAGGATGTGTAGAGGCACACGAAGATATGGCTCGGAATGTCCAAGACTACGTGTAGCCAAAGCACAGAAAAGGATGGTTCCTCGATAGAGCGCAAACAATGACAGCATACCTCTTGCCTTACATACACACACACATTCACCGACTTTAGCATGAAAGTAATCCTCAAGCGAGTAACCAGAGTATGAAGAAGAGTAGGAATGTAAATCTAACGGTTCTGTACTTTTTCGATCTACGTGAACCATTTTTTTTAAGTGTCTAGGAATAAGTAAGAGAATACATTGAAATTATTTTTAGAAATGTCTGTTTGTCTGTCTCTCTGTTTGTATGAAATCGCATCACTACTAAAGCACAGGGTTCACAAAAAAACCTTAGTAAAAAATCATAAAGCATATTCTCGAGAGTACCTAAATCTTTTTTGTATTAAAATCTAACCACTCTATCAAAAGTTATTGTAATTTGAATGACGGCTCGAGTTAAGTAAGAGAGGAGTATATAAACAAATGCTATTCAATCTCATACAGAAACAAGAATATTAAATAATATACTGTATAAATAATACCTAAGATACGGTAGACGAAAGATAAATGTTTTATATGTTATTTTCACACAAGAACTTATAAAAAATATCATAGAAATGAAATTCAGTAGTTAATTAATATGACAACAGATGGCGCTCAACATATAATTATTATTGTGTTTGTTAGGCTTATTTAGAATTAGCATAATATTTCGAAGTTATATTTTGCATGAATGAATATTTTACTACCCTTTTTTAATTACGCACTAATGAGCTTGATGCCACAAAACATTTTGTTCCAGCAAGGTAGAGGTGTTTTAGAGAAAAAAAAGCATAAATAATATGAGGATCATAAAAATAAACTTGGTACTCAAGTATACCTAGCTATTGCAAAAAACATTCATCATAAAAAAACATATACTGTTATAATGCATAACCCATAGATGGCGCTAGACATATTATTTTAATAGAGTCAAATATTCTCAAGCATTAAAAATTGTACATCTTCAATACATATCATGAGAATGTAAATGTAACGTGTCTAAACTTTTTCGATTTTTGTGAAAAAATTTGTTGCAGGTGTGTAGGAAATAAAATACATCAATCATTTTTAGAGATATCTGTCTATCTGTCTGTATATATTAACACGCATCGCGACAAAACCTCATAAAGATAATAATAAAGAATATCCTCGAGTAACATTTAGTATTGGTTTCATTCACATCGCGACTTAAGTACGAGAGGAAAGTGTATAAGTAAATGGAGTTAATCAAAAAGTTATTCAAATGATTTTACTTAGTCACTGTTTTGTTATATTACGATCCACGCAGACGGAGTCGCGAGCACAGCTAGTCTACACTAATATTATAAAGCTGGAGAGTTCGTTTGTTTAGTAGGCTGAATGCGCTAATCTCAGAAACTATTGGTCCGGTTTAAAAAATTCTATCAGTGTTACATAGCTCATTTATCGAAGAAGGGCTATAGGTTATATCATCACGCTAGGACCAATAGGAGCGAAGCACCAATGAAGAATGTTTCAAAATCGTTTCTTTTTCTTCTGAGACCTTCTAATTTAGAATATTGCAGTCTAATCTGGAATCCGCATTATGATATTTACATAAAAAACATAGAACGAGTATAGCAAAGATTTCTGTGGCATCTTTGTTACAATTGCAATGTAGTCAATAAGATTACAAAATATAATGTACGCCTTAACCAGCTCAAACTATCCTCCTTAAACAATTGGAGAGTGATATTAGAACTTATGTTTTTATTTAATGTATTTTTTGACAAAGTTGACTGTCCACAAATTTCTAATCACTTCAAATTCCTGCTAAGCTTCCGAGATCTAATAAACACGTCCCATTTTACATTTCTCATTTACGTACTATTTAGGCTTTTACTCTCCGGCCAACAGAATATCTAGGTCATATAACTCTTTCCATTAAAACATGTGACATTTTCTCTACTAAACGAAATCATTTCAAAAAAGCGATAGAGGCATATCAGTCTATCCACAAAATACAGTTTTAATTGATTCAGTATTTCTTTGTTTTCTCTTACTTTTTTATATTCTGAATATTTTAAAATATGATTTCAGAGTATCAATTAATTTTAGTATTTTAGTTCTCTTTTTTTTTATTTCATTGTGTTTATATTTTTATGTTAAATCATTAGATAGCCAAAAGCCAAATCAGGAATACCGCAAGGCTCAAATTTGGGACTACTCTTATTTGTTTTGTTCATTAATGACGTCATAGACTCCATCAAAATGAAATGTCTAGCATACGCTGATGATTTAAAAATCTACAATACAATTTCATCATATGAAGATTGTATTGATTTACAAAATGACATTAATCACCTACACCTCTGGTGTATTCGAAATAACATGGCAATAAATATACAAAAATGTCATTTAATTACTTTCACAAAGAAACGGTCTCCAATAGTTTATCCGTACAAAATAAACAATACATTGTTACAGCGTCAGAATACAGTAAAGGATCTCAGTGTTAGGATTAATTCAAAACTAACTTATACATACCACTATGAGTACATTACATCAAAAGCTAACAAAGTTATGGGTTTTATATTCAGAATGTCAAAACCATATAAAAACCCTGCTACATTAATCACTTTGTTTGTGACATTAGTTAGAAGCATCCTAGAGTATTGTTCGGTGGTATGGAATCCATACTATCACGTTCATACTGACAGGATAGAAGCTATCCAAACACGTTTTGTACGTAATTTATCATCAAAATTTGGACTACGACGCAAACTACCATCCTATGAAAATAGACTAAATCACTATGGGGTCAAAACACTCTCATCGAGGCGTAGTTTTACCTCTTATTCAATCCTACACTAAATAATCGATTCCAAATGGGATACAGCAGAGTTGTTAAGCCAATTATTAATAATCACAAGAGTTAGCCGAAATTAAAATATCTTTCAAGTTCCACATTGCTCAAATAACGTCTCTTATTATAATCCATTATACAGAATGTGTAGAGAATTCAATAATAACGCAAGGGATTTGGATATATTTTACGAAAATACAAGTAAGGATAGTAATAGTGAAAGTATTCATGGATTATTTTGTATTTAGTAAATATCATCATATTTTTCTTTTTGTTGTATTTTTTTATTACATCTATAATTTTCTGAAATGTATTTAGCAACTATCATAATCTTTTTTTTGTTATTTTTAATTATTGCTGTATGTTTTCTGTTGTTGAGCCTAAATAAATAAAATAGAATAAAAATAAAATAATATAATATTTAGTTTTATTAATATTTCATTGATTGTTGGAGCATGCCGTGGTTGTTGGTTTTATATATTTACAGATATCATGTTGAGGACCCTAAAATAAATAAATAATCAGAATCTCGAAAATAGCGCGAGCGATTTTTTTTCATAGAAAACTTTTTTCATAGTTTTTAGGTAATAAGAAAATATATCTAGAATATAAAGCTAAATTAAGCCGCCGCTATTAAAAGAAAAATAGCTCAGTTGGAACTCTGCCGCTACAACAATCTATCTAACACCAGTAGGAGACCGAGCCGTCTCTTTTTCTTTTAATTTCTTTCTTTTTTAGGAAAATTTCTTTTGGGAAGCAAACTTAATAGTTTATTTTAATCTTAAATATAATTGTATTATTACAATTACAAGCTCTAGAATTTTCGAAAATCCTACATGCCTAAAAATAACAGCTGTAAGCTACCCACTTCCGGTACCGTTCGTCATTCAAGACTCGAGATACTAGCGCTACATATTAGAGATACGCATTGATACTAGCGCCAAGCGCCAACATATAAGAGAGACACATTAACACTAACGCCATTTTATTAAAGATACATAAATGAGAATTGTTATAATTATATAGATTTCAATGAGTCATTTCAATAGGAATTGATATTGTTCATTTATTACTTGCACAACATTAGTTTTATGATAATAATAGTAATTGCTTTGACTTCAATAGTTTGACCTAGAAAGGGCTAGATGTCTCTACTCTACACACATACACATATTTCAGATACATAAATAAGAATGACATAACAATGATTTTATATAGAATTGATGTACGTAAATAATATTAATTTGTTCATTAATTATTATCTTTGTGTTACTTAAAACATATAGCAGAATTATAAGTACTTAATGGTAATTGGTTTGAGTTATATAGTTCGTCTTATAAATTATATAGTTCGGCCTATAAAAGGCAAGATGTCACTGTTATCTACGCATTCCATTGTAAATTGTACTGTAAGCCGTATGTTATCAGGTTGTATAAGACATAGTCGATGCAGTCAGGATGCCAATAACACTAAGTAAATACTTTCACTCTTTATTTGCCCAGAGTTACGGCTTACAGTACAATTTACAATGGAATGCGTAGATAACACTCACATCTTCCCTTTTATAGGCCGAACTATATAATTTATAAGATGAACTATATAACTCAAACCAATTACCATTTACTTATAATTCTGCTATATGTTTTAAGTAACACAAAGATAATAATTAATGAACAAATTAATATTATTTACGTACAAGAATTCTATATAAAATCATTGTTATTTATGTATCTGAAATATGTTTAGACAACAATAATGTGTGTAGAGTAGCGACATCTAGCCCTTTATAGGTTAAACTATGGAAGTCAAAGCAATTACTATTAATTGACAAGATACACAAAAATTGTGATAATCATCAAACTAATTTTATGCAAGTAATAAATCAATAATATCAATTCCTATTTGTATCTCATTGAAATCTATATATAGTGGTTATAATAATTCTCATTTATGTATCTTAATATTGTGGCGCTAGTATCTCGTGTCTCGAGCGGTGAAAATGATGAACAACGAGGACGACGTCTACAAGATTTGAGGCAGCGTGCGGCACTACGTTCGACCCTATAATACTTACTATACTCTTTTGATCGACCTATGAAAATTATGCACAACGAGAATACCGATAAGAAGAATAGAAACAAGACGGAACACGTCGTATAACTACAGAACTTCATAATTATTTACTTTCATGCTTTTACATTGACGTGCACGGACGAAGTTTGATGAAGCAAATAAAATTTTAAATGAATTAGTACGTCTCTTTGTAAGCTTTCACCCACATTTGTATGAATTCTATGAAAAAATAAGTATTACAAACGTATCTTTTTCTCTAGCATTTTTCAATGCGAAAAATGAAAGAACAACAAATAGTAACGGCATTTATAGTTTTATTTCTTACTGACAAGTATATCATAAAATCAAATCAAAAATCAAATAAAAACAAAAATACTTTATTCAGTTTAGGCCCTAATAAGGCACTTATGAACGTCAAAAACTACCACCGGTTCGGAAACAACCCAGCCATCGAGAAGAACCGGCAAGAAACTCGATCTGGTTTATCTTTTTAATATATATTATATTTAGACTATATTACATACATGACAGAAACTTTTAATGGAAAAAAAATTTAATGGATGCACAGAGATGAGTCAATTCCAGATATCACTATCGTTCACATACTGATCCACTCTATAATAGCCTTTTGAGACCAAACCCGCTTGACATGGCGCTTAAATTCACAATCAAGCAAATCGGTAATATCCTTTGGAATGTTGTTATAGAACCGTACACTATTTACCAAAAAACTATTACTCGTTTTACTAAGTCTAAAACAGGGGATAACCAGTTTGTCACGGTTCCTAGTATTTAGACTATGCCGGCCTTTTACAAAACTCAGTTTATTAAGGTTCTTTCGTACATACATTAAATTAACAAGAATGTATCGGGAAGGCAGAGTTAAGATACCGAATTCCTTGAACTTAGTCTTTAAGGATTCACGAAGTCCCATATTGTAAATTGCTCTAACTGATCGTTTTTGTAATAAAAATATGGTGTTTACCTCAGCTGCTGTCCCCCACAACAGAATGCCATAAGACATTCAGCTATGGAAGTAGGCGAAGTAGACTAACCTAGCAGTGGCAATATCAGTTAGCTGGCGAATTTTACGTACTGCAAATGCAGCAGAACTTAATTTGCTTGCCAATTGTTTAATTTGAGGACCCCATTGTAATTTTAAATCCAGTGTGATACTCAAGAATACAGTATTATCAACTAACTCTACAAAATTCCCCTCAATCCTGATGCTGCTATCAACTCGTGGAACATTAGGCAAAACCCATTAGCGGCAGATCATTTATGTAAATTAAGAACAAGAACGGCCCTAGTATAGAGCCCTGAGGGACGCCAATTCGCACAAAGGATCCTGCAGAGGTTACCCCTTGTATGCTAACTTTCTGACAACGATCTTTTAAATAAGAGACTACAAGGTCGAGAGAAGTTCCACAAATCCCATAATGTTTTAATTTTAGAATAAGTGTACAATGGTCAACGCAATCAAAGGCCTTAGACAGATCACAGAACACACCAACTGCATCATGCGAATCCTCCCAGGCACTCAATATATAGCTTATGAGCGTTGCCCCAGCGTCAGTAGTAGATTTCGATTTCGTAAAACCAAACTGTCGACCATCCAGAAACTTATGTACATTGAAATAGTCCACTAATTGGTTGAGCATAATCTTTTCAAAAACTTAACGACGGAAGTACAGAAATAGGTCTATAATTCCCAAGACTACTTCTGCAGCCTGATTTAAACAAAGGAACTACTTTGCTTATTTTTATTAAATTGGGGAAAGTTCCTTTTGCTATACACTGGTTAAATATGTTAGCCAAATGTGGTGAAATAGTAACAATTAAAGACTGTACTACTGTTACCGATATACCCCATATGTCTTCGGTGTGTTTTAATTTTAATGGCTTGAAAGTCCTTATTATTTCACCTGCACTAATAGATAAGAATTTGAATTTTGAGTCTATAGGTGCACTCATACTTTTTAAAAAAGCTGCGGCGCCCTGAGCTGATGATGTTATATCCTTTGTTACTTGTAAGGTATTTTAGTGAAATAGTCTTGGAAAACAGATACCACATCTATACTTTTTGAAATATGTACTCCGTCCACATTTAGATTAAGTGAATTATCATTTATTTTACTTTTACCTAATTCTTCATTTATGATATGTCAATCAGTCTTGGTCTTATTTCTTGATTCGTGTACTTTATTTCCTAAAAACTTTGCTTTGGCAGCAATACAAACACATTTAAAAACTTTAGAATAATTTCTAACATAAGCATGAAAGGATTCACTACTTGTTAGTGATCTCCTATAATAAAGATCATATAATCGATCTCTACTTTTTTAATGCACTTTGTTGCCCATTCACTAAAACTATTTTTCCCCTTTACATTAATAACCTTTCTTTGGGCAATGTTTATTGAATTCAGTGCTTATGATACTAAATAAATTTTCATAATAACAATCTGTATCCTGATTATTAATTGTTTTGGAAGATAGTCTACTTTCTGATATAAGTCTACATTGTTTCTTGCAGTCAACTTTAGGTTTATCACAACTTATTTTAACAAGGAGACCTTTGTGATCACAGCGTATCCCCGTAACAATACTACTGCCAATGATCTTGAAAATGAATGACAGGTCACCCGTTGCAAAAACATTTTGGTGTTTTTGAGCAATCCTTTTACGGGAACTGTAGTCTTTAGGTCCTGATACAGTTAATGTTAAGTGCTAATGAAAAAGTTGATCTCTCATTTTATTCTGAAATTACTACGTTTACAATGAAGATGTTGGAGTATATTATTCAAAGCGATGATGACTTAATTGATAGTGTGTTCAGACACGGCGTCGATGAATTTAGGTTCGAATTCTTAAGAAAATAAAACAAGATTAAATCAGTTTAATTAAGCTTTTTTTTTCGAAATGTCTACGCTATTGACCCAGCAAGGTCTTAACAGCTTCACCGGAGTACTAAGGCGAGCGCTTAAGGCACTCAGCCGATTTCATTATGGCAACCAGCTCAAGGGTGCACGGCACACCTCGGCTTGGCTGTTGCCTGTTGCATGCAAAATCGCGACCTATCTCATTTAATTAAGCTGATTATATCAGAAACCTTATAACTACTGTAAACATCCTCCGACTTAAACTTGGCAATTATTTTAGTGTTTGTATCAAAATTTCTTACATTCTTGATTTTTTAATTATACTATGTGGTATCGATATAATTAGGTTATTAATATACGTTACTATAATTTAAATCACATATAAACATTTGACTTCCAATTATATTTATTCTTGGAGTCAAGTACAGCGTACGTCACACGGTCATGTTTACAGTGAACAACATATTTTTGATCAATTTCACACGAACGGATAACAGTTCATCACTACATACGTAAAACAAAGTCCTTTGCCACGTTTGTCTATATATCAGTTTACGATAATATCAAAAACTACAGAACGCATCTTCATGTCGTTTTCACCACTATATATAAAATTATTCTTGGGCAAGGTTTGGGTACAATTTTTCTTATTATAAGGGTGGGCAACGTCTGCTGAACCCGCTAACTCAAAATAATACAGCTAATTAGTTAGTTATTTGCCAGTAAAATTCCTGTTCAAATAGGTCCAGCCGTTTGGGAGATCACCCGGAACAAATAAACAAACAGACATATCGACAAAATAAAATAAGAAATGTTATTTGTAGCATTATGTATTCACCACAAAGTATTTATTTTAATATTACATACACACACTTTATTTTTATAATATGTAATACATGACAAATCAATAATTAAGATCAAAACGAATGTAGAATAGAATTTTTGAGGAGATTTTGGTGGGATTTCAGTCTGTCATGTAGTGGATTTTATATTTTATTCATAATCTTGTGTTACTTGACTCTATATTGTGTTAAATTCGTGGCGCTTTATGTAATATGGTTCGTTTATTGTGCATAAGTGTAATGAACGAAAAATAATACCACGAAGCACGAATTCTGGGGTCTTGAAAATTAAGAAGATAAAAATTTACGAAATATTATATAGAAGATTTGGCGCTTATACCTTTACATTAAGAATACATAAAAACTACCTATATTAATAACTTCAGAATTGGCAATATGGATTAATTCCTTCGCCTGTTTTATTGTACGAATATTATTACTACTAAACTTTTTGAATAGCAACATAAATTAAACTTTGGAAATGTTTGCGATAGAAACGTACCAAGTATAATCAAAAATTGGAAACAAAACTAACGTAGAATAAACTATTTGAATAGCAAATAAACCCTGGAAATATTTGCGATAGAAAGTTATCTCGTTAACATGGCAACGTATATAAAACTAACTCTAACACGCAGCAGAAGCTCTCAAAATAGCTCGAGTTTGTAACATTCTTCATTGGCGCTCCGCTCCTATTAGTTTTACTGTAATGATATGTAGCCTATAGCGTTTCATGATAAATACGCTATCTAATATCAAAAGATTTTTCATATCGGACCTGTACTTCTTAAGATTAGCGCGTTCAATCATACAAACAAACAAATAAACAAACTCGGCTTTATATATTAGTACAGATAGATCACTTATCCTACCTAGGTCGAGTCGATACATTGTGTTTTCTTTTTCCACTCTCTTCGGTCAGATATCATCTCAGAATTCACACCTTTTATACACATGTCATTTTATATAGAAAATCCAATATTTTTTAACCGACTTCAAAAAAAGGAGGAGGTTATCAATTCGACGGTATGTTTTTTTTTTTTTTTTTATGTTTGTTACCTCATAACTTTGGACTGGCTGAACCGATTTTGAAGATTCTTTTTTTATTTGAAAAAAAGCTAGTGCTTCCCGTGTGGTCCCATTTTTTTTTTGTCAAGTTCTGTCAACGGCATCCAGTGCAAAACCGTATAAGTGTTAAATTTGCATTTGGTGTGTATACGACAAATAGACGAATAACTCAATATCATGCCAACCAATTTCGATGATCCCTTTTTTATTGTAAAGGGTGTTCTTCAAGGGTAGTTTGATGAGAGTTTGGTTAGGTTCTGATTATGGGATCCCTGACAAAGTAACACAACTTTCAAGAAACAAGTCTACTCCTTTCTTAAGGGCCGGCAACGCATCTGTGATTCCTCTCGTGTTGCAGGTATCCATGGGCGACGGTGATCACTTACCATCAGGTGACCCACATGTTATAGAAAAAAAAAATTATGTACACTAAAAATGGAAAAATAAAGTAAATTTTCAAAAAAAAGAATTAACCGACTTCAATATTAATCAGAGGCATAAAAATAAGGCACTGAAAACCGGAAAATAAATAGTTTATCAAATTAACCAAATTTAATGAAACATATGAATATGTGTGCTACCAAGAGATGCATTGGAAATCGGTGCCAACCGAAAATCATAGTATATAGCTTTACCTTTAGTATATCATAATATCATACCTTTGTACCTAGATGTAGATGATATGATTTTCGGTTGGCACCGATTTCCAATGCATCTCTTGGTAGCACACATATTCATATGTTTCATTAAATTTGGTTAATTTGATAAACTATTTATTTTCCGGTTTTCACTGCCTTATTTTTATGCCTCTAATTAATATTGAAGTCGGTTAATTCTTTTTTTTGAAAATTTACTTTATTTATAATATTAACAGCCCTAATCTACACTCCATAGCAAATAGTGACATCTAGTGTCGTTTTATTTAAAAGATCCGAGATGGCGTTAGTAGTAAGGTGACGCAATATTCGTACAATTTTCCGATGCTGAATTTTTTGTCCTCAAAGAATTTCAATAAAGTTTTCATTCAGCCAAAAGTTGCCACTGAAGTTGTCACAAAAATTGCGTATAAAATACCTTAGATTAGATTGTATATGCCGGCGCACGGCCATAACTCTCACCAGGACCCATCCCAAAATCACAATACTAGTCAAAATTACAATATATTTTCCTTCAACATAATGTCACCTTACAATAATCGTACAAAGAATGTCGTTTAAACCAATTTAACGTTACTTTTATATTTCCCGCCTGTAACCCACCAAACTAAACTTAAACTAAACTTTCTCTTTGTCAAAAATAGAACTTACTTTCTTTATTACAAACATAACAACACCAACGGTTTTTAAAACCTAATACAATTATTTTAAATCTTGATAAAAACTAAGAAACACTCGTAATTCGCTTAATCAAATATAACAAAAATACACTGGAAACATTACATTTACATTTTAGACAATCATATTTAAATACTTAAAAGAACATTAGATAATAATTAACCCTAACCAAAACACCTATTAAATCTTAATAAACATTATTAATTACAATTTTATTATTCTGTATTTCATTTACTTTCTTATATTTTTATTTACTTTATAATAAAAACTTGCTAATAATATTTCCTATTGTCATCAAGTTCCGAGGTAGCTTATAGATGGCACTATAGACAATAAAGCTTTGAGTAAAACCAGACGGCAGTACATTCCCACTGATGTATACTTACCCTATATTTATTCGTCTTTAATTTGCTTAATATGTGAATCGGAGATACCGCATTTATCATTATCTCTCATATTTTATAGGCATCATAAATTTCACCTAACATTTTGTTTCTATTAACATATTATCTAAAATCAAAATATATTTAAAATAAGTAAAATTTGGCAACTATCTGCCATCTATCGTGTAACTGTTTCTCTACCTGTGTAAAAACTATAGAAGGTGACTATTGTCGTTTAGTAAAATTACCGTCTCGAGTGAACAACCTATTCTTTGTTGAAGTTCATGTATATTCCCCTAGAGTGTGCTCAATTATTTTTTTTGCTCTAACATTACGACTTCTTTTTTAAGCAAATGAGCTTATAAATATGATCGTTATTTTGTTTTACACCTTTTTTTATTTTACACATCTACTACTGTACTCATACCCTAACGAGTACGATGTACGAAGGCAACTTTAAGTCCATTACGGGATGTGTCTGTGATAACATTTACTGTTCGCAATCGACTGTACACCGAGATCGGTCATCGGTATTTGTTGTAAACGAAAGGATTAAATGATGTAATTGGAATATTGAATATTACTTTATTAAACACTACGATATACACCCTGGTCTCGGCCGGTGCTCGGGTCACTTCGTATTTTCGCGGTTAAGAATGTGTTTGCTCTTGCAATAGTAGGTCGTGGCTAGAGTCAATGTTGCCGGCCTGGCTTCGAGCAGCGCGAAGCGCATGCCCCCGCACTTGCGCCGTGTCGCGGACGGGCGAGCTCTGCCACAGCGGTTCAGTATGCTTGAGGCGGTGTTCGCAAGGCACAGCGCGGTTTTGTCTACGAAACAATCCTCGCACCGTTACACCGCGCCCTTTGACCTTTGCAGCTTTCCTTATTACGATTGTGATAATGATCCTTTCCGTATTAAAATAATCATATCCGATCATTCCTTTTCAAGGTAGCTATGAGATAAACGATGATGTAGCTAAAAAATTAACCTTGATCACCTTTTCGAAAAGATACAGACGCGCGTTCACACGATAATCTTACACCTTGTTTTAATCTTGTAACAAAAACAAATAAATTGTTTCTGTAATGATTTTATTTTTCGAAAAGTTACACACTACAAATAACTGTAATGTCATGTATATTCGTCCGAATAAACTTTGTAATAAACGTATGTCATATTGTTGCAGGTTCTGCTTTGCAGAAATTCGTTCTGGGTTTGAAGTCCAGACGTGGTTAACCGCGTTCTCCGTCAACTTCTATTATTACACGTGATCGATATCGCAATAGAACCGACTCGTTCTGAGGACAGCGCCCTAGCACCGTAACTCCATCACCATTCAGCATTCAACGTTCTGGTTAGTTCTCACGATTAAGGAATCACTTAAACGGCTTAATTCTAAATGTCTTAGTGTGTTGGAATGCTGATTAGTGTATTTTTCCATTCTAAAGTTCTACACGTACAAGTACTTAGATGTACCTCAGATCTTAGAATTTAAGTAAGGTTTAGTATAATAGATTTTGCCTGTTTGTTCAGATATAAATGATTGAACTGGTAATAAAACTATTAATATACAAGCGAAGATGACTCTATCGCAATGTTCGAATTCAGCAACGATCGAGATAGGTTCCAGTCTTGCTTTTATAGAGAAAAATATCATGATGACTCGATAACTTGCCTAAATACTTATCATCCTCAATTTGCTGAGATTATTGCAACTTCCTCTTGATTCGATCTTGATAGTGGTTGAAATGTATACTTCTCCAATGAATGCACACATAGTATTTACTGAATTAGATAAAAGGTCAACATTTTTGTCTAAAATAAATAATATGATCATAAGAATATTTACGTTATTGAGCAATAAATTATCAATTGAACATTTGATTCTTATAATTCACCCGATACTGCTTTTTCTTCTTCACTTTTCGTTTTTCAAAATGCATTTCTTTGTGCAATTTTTTTATCATCATCATATTTCAATTTAATATTCCGAATAAAACCAAACTCGATCATCAGATCTCTGGCGGTGTTAAGTACTTCATATTTTTTTTTAGTTACTTCAATTTTATATATTTTTTTTAATTGCTTGCAACTTTCATGGTAATGTATTACTCATTATATGGACATGAATATTGCCAATTAAATAATGTTTTGACGGAAACGCGATTACTCCCTATTTTTGTAATCACTTAATATTTTTCGAATACATAAAAAATTAGGATTAATTTATACAGCGAGAAAACACAAATAGTAGTAAACAGCTGTGTATGCTTTGAACTTTGATTTTGAACTAGTCAAGTTAGCGAGAAATCACAGCAATCGTTTTTTGTAGAGCGTTAAATTTGTTACAGGAATATTCTTGTATTGATATAATTCGTTAGTTGCTTCATGACTCTTAAGAATTCAAAGTTATAAAAGATCTGTTCCATGTCATTTATATTTAAAAGTATGGAAGTCGTGGAGGCGCGTTATTGTTAAAAGGAAGAGCTGCAATTTATAAGATTTTTTTTAATTTGCTTGGAACATATCCGGCGCTATCCAAAAGAACAATTGGAACATATCCTAAATAACGATCACCCTAACGTATACGTAATTATTTTCAGCTGCGAGTTAGTGAAATGGGGTCTGTGACCATGGGCAATGTAACTTGATGCATTATGCGGGCGCTGCCGATGCTATTGGCTCTGCTTGCCACTACAGCATCTCTACAACACTCCACGCTACTAATATTGCGGGCGGCGTGTCCGTTGGGAGACTCTGATGCCTTCGACCTGCAAATACTCTCACGCCACGCAGTCGAACGCCGCCCGGCAGTCCGCACTACTACTCGAGCAACACGCATCTTACCTCGCGCGGAGACGTGCGGCCCCGACTGGCGTCGTGCAGTTACTCGAGCAGCTCTGGCCGCACTCGCTACCGGTCGCGCCGTTGAAAGTGTCGGTTGGCTCGGTGCCGTCGTTTGTAAAACTGTAGCATCTGCTACCAATGTATTACAACGTCCGCAGCCCAGTGCCTGCATTACCCTTGTCGGTCGAGCGGCAGCTGTGGTGGAACTAGCTGACTGGTTCAGCTGGGCAAACGCGTTTATACCGTTCGCACCTCCCGCCTCTGAATGTGAGGCAACGCTACAATCAGTCGCACGAGCTCTTGCCGAAGCCGGGCTTGAGATCCTGCGTGACCTCAACATTTTCGACGACGGCGTTTCCTTACCCTGGTCACCACAAGGTAAGAAACGTTTGAGAATTAGAGTTACTCTTCAACCGGTGTGATTTATCTAATCTTATTTTTAGGTACAGCGTGTATTCAGGGTTCTTGAAGAAAAAACTTTCAGACTCTTTCAGTGGACTGTATAATTTTCGGATTATTCACAATATTGTATATTACGAATCGGTAACGAACGTATTTCGTCCCGATTTATATTTAAGTAGTTGTGCTTATAATTAGTAGACGGTGTATTTATGTAGATATCCATACATTAATATTTTACGTAATACATTTTACTCGATTTTGCTATACTAATGTACCGTACGATATAATTAATTAGTAATAATATTACTAATGGCGGTTAAATTCCAATTACTTTACAAATATTGTTATTCAAATAAAAATCGATCGTCTTTTTATAAAAATAACATATCAGACATAGAATGGATATTTACATAGAAAATGATATACGAGAATTTTGATAGCTTATCTGTCCGTAACACTTATTGTTCTCATTTCAGTGATAATACAATGTGTTTCCTCGACGACTCCATACGAGCTTACGTATAATAAAGAAGAGATGGGAGCCGAGCTACTTCTGTTACACGTCGAAGAGTTGCTACCGGATACTGATTATATCAAGAGTACCAGTTTATATTCGACTGCAACGACTACAGTGGATGAAAAGAACAAATCTATAAAGAAACAACTTTTGGTTCCTTCACTGGCCGAATTGATCACACACGGTGATATAGCGGCATCACCTAAAAGACTTTATTGGGATTATAATGCCGTAGATGAACGGAGAACAGATGTTCTTAAGGAACGTTGGTATGCGGGAGAAAGCAAACCAGAGTCTATATTAAACTTCGACGGAGAGCCCATCGGACCCATTGCTCGCATACTTGCGGACCTTGCAGACACATCGCCGTATTCGCTGCTGCTGCTCGCTGAGCCAGATAGCGAATGGGTGGGTCCAGTGACCGTCACCAAAGTGCACGATGAGGCACTACGAGTTGTTGATGCCACGGCTGACGCCGAGCGGACGAGGATACAGACTGAACGGATGATGTTTTCACTATATGGACGAGAGGCGGGAGATGCAGGTCGAGAAGGTTGTCACCGTCTTGCTGTACTCACCTCCGAATCAACGCGATCTTTGGATGATGGGTTCGAATGGAAAACCAATGTTGAGGTATCGGACTCCCACGAGTTACTTAAACGGTGGACACCAGTGCGCATTCAGCCCTCTAACGTGGAACGCGGCCCTATAGTACTGTGTGTAGCCGTGGCTATGTTGGTACTGTTGATCGCTGTTATAATTACGGCTTATTGGCAAGATGGAGGGATACTAGGAAGACGAGTACAGAACGATACGGTGTTATCACCTGGTGATTTCTCGTTTCCGGTGGATGAGTTCCGATGCGTTGGGGATGGCATGGAGACTATGTTATCCTGTTGGCTCCAACAACTACATGAGTTTGGCGGACCCGAACTGGAGCGGCCGGATCTTCTCAAATGGCCTACGGGTGGACCGCTCGTTCCTTCGGTGCCTTCTTCCACCTGCAGCGTGAATCGAGTTCCTCCGGATCGTCGTACGCGGTATAAAGTACGTTTAGTCTTAGTTTCAATCCTGTGCTATTCAATTTTTCGTATTACTCTTAATCTAATCTTACCACTACAGGGGGACGCTGTGTTCCTGAAACATTTGCCGATGACGAGTGTCATCGAGCTGAAAGGGAAAGCAGTTGACGTCCTTCTAGTGATGCAGAACCTACGCCACGAGAACATTAACCCCTTTTTAGGTAAGTTGTCATCAGTTGTAACATTTGACTTTACAGAAACCCGTGTAACAGTTTGGATTTTAACCTTAGCAAAAATTACCTATAGGGTGTTTATGCGAGATGAGGCCATCACTGGTGTTCGACCACTGCTGGCGCGGCTCCCTTGAAGACGTGCTGACAGCAGACGAAATCAAGCTAGACTGGACATTCCGCCTATCGTTGCTGACAGACCTCGTGAAGGGAATGCGTTACCTACACGCATCACCGCTGCGCGCGCACGGTCATCTCTCATCACGCAACTGCGTCGTGGACTCGCGATGGGTTTTGCGCGTGACTGACTATGGTTTGCCGGCTTTTATGCGGGCGCAAGCTCTAATGGAACCAACGCGACCCGCTCGAGGTTTATGACCTTGTAGAATAACAATGATAAGGTTTTACACTATAATGCTTTAGCCGAGTTTGAGGGTAAAGTATGTACTTTGAAAGTGAAAGCACTATTTAATAAACAATCCGCATTGTGACACTTCGTCCGACAACGTATCGGGCTAAACCTCACTATAAAATATATTTTAAGCTTCAACGATAATTACTGAGTCGATAAATTGAAATCGTTAGTGCATAGATTTAGACCTGCAAGATCTATAAGCAATTAAAATAATTGAGAATTTTAACGGTCGCTAATTGACGGTAATTTCAATGCCTCAATGTAAATTGCTTGAATACTGTCACCTCAACTTGAATAAAGTTGTTGGTTTCTAGTGAGCGTCTTCGAAATACAGTGTTAAAACGAGAACAGAAAGCCTGGAACAAATCAAATACTTGCAATACCTTACAGAATTACTGTGGTCAGCCCCAGAGTTGCTACGCGAACTGCGCGCTGGCAACACCTGGCGCACCACACAACCAGGAGATGTATTTTCGTTTGCAATTATCATGCAAGAGGTGATCGTCCGTGGTGAGCCATATTGTATGCTCACACTCACTCCTGAAGGTGAGAACCCAGCAGTCGATCAGGTTTTACTAGTTATCCATTCACCCAAAGTAATTGGTTATGCTTGTGTACAGAGATCGTGGAAAAACTGTGTCGACCTCCACCACTGATCCGGCCTTCAGTGTCGATAGGTGCTGCGCCTCCCGAGGCGATAAACGTGATGCGTCAATGTTGGAGTGAACTACCCGACTCGCGTCCTGACTTCAATCATCTGCACGACGTATTCCGGCATATGAACCGCGGCAGGTCTACCATTCTCTACATACGCGCAGCCCCTACACCTGACACTTAATTTACTTATTAGGCTAACGTACGCGTTTTCATACGAATTGTAATTGATTTCATATTTACCAAAACAATATTTACTTGTTCTAGAAAAATCAATATAGTCGATTCCATGTTCGAAATGCTGGAAAAATATAGCAATAATTTAGAAGAACTAATAAAGGAACGCACAGAACAATTGGATATGGAGAAAAAGAAAACAGAACAACTTCTTAACAGAATGTTACCCAGGTATGTAGGTCACAGTGTCGGCTCAAAAGTCCGTTGGAGCAACGCTCATTATTTTCTTTGTAAACATAGAGCTAATTTCCTTCCTGCAGGTCAGTTGCGGAGCGGCTGATGCTAGGTTCGCGCGTTGAACCGGAAGAATTCGAAGAGGTGTCCATTTACTTTAGCGACATTGTGGGATTTACAGCGCTTGCAGCCCGTTCAACACCCGTCCAAGTAGTAGATTTGTTGAACGATCTGTACACAACATTTGACGCAGCCATCGAGCAGTACCGCGTATATAAGGTGGAGACTATCGGTGATGCTTATATGGTAGTTGGTGGGTTACCAACGCGCACCCGTGACCATGCTGAAAGCATTGCCACGATGGCGCTTCATTTGCTACACCTGGCCGGGCGCTTTCGCGTGCGGCACCTACCCGACACACCATTGCACCTGCGTATCGGTTTGCACTCGGGGCCATGCTGCGCAGGTGTTGTGGGCCTCACCATGCCACGCTACTGTCTTTTTGGTGATACCGTAAATACAGCTTCACGCATGGAGTCGACGGGTAAGATGAGAAACTATCTAAACCAAGTTTTGAGCCTCCCCCTTACTTTTATTATATAATCGACGTTATGTAGGTGCAGCGTGGCGCATTCAGGTGTCAGCAGCGACCGCTGAACGGCTGGCAGCAGCCGGCGGGTACCTTATGCGTTCTAGAGGCCTCACGCAGATCAAAGGGAAAGGTGCCATGCATACATACTGGTTACTCGGCAAGGAAGGTTTTGATCGTCCTCTGCCGATTCCGCCACCCCTCGAGTTAGTATAATTATCGTCATTGGGTGATTTACTATTTATTTTTCTTAATTTTAAATGCTACTGGTTATTCAGATCTGATGAAGAAGCCCTTACTGATTTGAAGGACGAAGCCGAAAGAATGCCACGTGCTGCAAATACTTCACACCTAATGTCTGGTATTGCTGATGCAAAAGTTGACGCTGCAGAGAGCCGTAAGATTACTCAAGTATACATTGACTCAAGGTTATCATTTCAGTAATAAATTTTGTAAATCATACAGCTTCCGACGACCTTTCTGCCATACGAGTGACTGGAGATCAAGATAGACGCGTCAGCATGGAGGGTGGGCTCGGCGGTGCGCGAATTCCTGGTACTCTCCCATTCACCGTGAACTCAGACCATAGTTCTCAGTACGAACGTTATAGGTGCCCACTCAGTTTGTTCATGGCGTTGAATGGTAGAGAAAAATTAAATCTCTATAAAAATTAATTTATCATATGGCAGATGGCTGCCAGGTGGGACCCGGCCGCTACGTCGGCAGTGGTCGCTAGAGCGTGGAGACACGATAGCGGCGGCGACGGCGTTGGAAGAGCCACCAATACACGGTGCACCCGCCCGCGCGACTCGCTACCGGTTACGCCGTGACACGCACGCCGAGGAGCCCGGGGCTCCGTAGTGCTCAGTTCACTCACCCCCGAGCTATTTACCTATTGACAATAATTTTAGTAGTAATCGTCCTCGTTCCTTTTCTTCTTGATGGAACTTACGGCGCCTTTTAGGAGTTTATCTATGTGATTTATCTCTGGTGATCTACGTGTTATACCTAATTAATATTTGAAACTTCGATAAATCGAAAAACTGCGCAATTTCGAAACTAAGCGAGGGTCCCGAAACTAATTGTAATAAGAACGAAAACATAGATTCACTTATTTGAAATCGCGTAGTTAAAAAACTTTAATACTTGACAGAACACGTTGAGAACGTTTCATAAATTCTCTTTATTTTTAATATCTGTACGTTTTAAAATTGCACAAGTAAGATAACAAATAAATTAATTTTATTCGATAACAGAGTTTTATTCGCATAAGTGATTCATTTTTCTTGCCCATGTCAATGCTATTTTTATTTGTCTACCAATATACAGACTTAGACTTGTTATTTAGATCCCAAATATAAATTAAATACATTTTCAGGTGTACTGGAGCCACTTGCTTTATATATTGCATTATATATAGCAACTATGTAATAGTTGATAATTGTAATATTGTAGAGGTAAAGTTTTTGAGTGTGTGACATTGTAGGGGGTGATAAGGGAGAATTACGGATCCGATTTGAAAAAGTATTTCAGTGTCATATAGTTTATTTATCGAGGAAGGTATATAGGTGCTATATATTATGACGCCAAAATCAGTAGGAGCAGATCACTAATGAAGAATGTCTTATAATCGGGGATTTGTTCTCCTCTTGAGAGCTTCAGCTGCGTGTAGCGTTAGCCTAAACCAGTGATGGGCTAACTCCGGCCCGCAAAAGTATGTAATCTGGCCCACCGAGGGGCCATCCATCCTAAATATTCCAATTTTATAATGTCTCACACGCCTAACTATTCGTAAAATTAAAAGGTATTTCGTTTATTAATATAGAATACATTTTTTTCTATAATTCTGGCCCTCCTCTCAAATTTTTTAAACTTTGTGGCTCGCCATTAAAAAAGTTTGCCAGCCACTGGCTTAAAATAATATTCCACGTGGACAAGGTCGCAGGCAGAGGCTAATTGTTGATAACTTAGGACTTCGTGGTCTCAGAATATACAGTAAATGTTTTGAACTGTTGTTTCAACGAGACCAGTACAGTACAGACCGGTGATATAACTAACGCCATCTAGTTCGCCAATTTAGGTAACTTTTCAACAAGGAACTTTTCATTGCATCCACAAAAAAAAATCCAAAAAAGAAATTACGTGTCTTCAATACATAAAAACCGATAAGGCAATAAAAAGCGGAAAATAAATAGTTTATTAAATTAACCAAATTAAATAAAACATGAATATTTGCGCTACCTGGATATATATTTAAAATCGATGCCAAACGATTTTTTTTTCTCGAACTGGCTATGCTATTGATCTAGTAAGATCGTAACAGCTTCACCCAACTACTAAGGCAAGCGCTTAGGGCACTCAGCCGACTTTATTTGACAATTAGCTCTAGGGTGCACGGTACACCTCGGCTTTGGCTGTTGCCTGATACGTGCAATTCGCGACCTATCTACCTTTTTTTTTAACGCGGAGATAGAATCCTCATGGACTGTCAAGATTCTGGAAGCAAGGCCAAACTTGAGCCGCCCACCATCTACGTGCTAGTCAAGCAGGGGTGGGGCCTTTCGGCGAATCTAACCGGTTAAAACTTCACAACAACCTACGCCGCACTATGGGAGTGTCCCGGGGGAGCATATAGGCAAGCTCCGCGACACCCCCGGCAGCAGGTATTTCCCACGCCGCACCCGGCTGAGGTAGCCTGGTTGCCCGGCTGCCTCCCAGCCTGCCGAACCCATGCAATAAGAGACCAGGGCCCCCGGGCCATCCCCTCTAGATTCAGCCGGTAGCGGAGAAGCTACGTTGCCCCGCCGCCGCTCCTGCGGTTCATTTTTTAACGAGGTTTTACTCCTCACCCACCGTGCCCTCCCTAGAGGCTCCCTCTACTACTCCCTTTCCCCGCAAAACTATCCTACCTATTGTAATCATACCCTAACTCTTTTTTTTTAACGTGGGAAAATCCATTATGGATGCCTACCCTCCCAGGGGAGAGGATAGTTTATGTCCGACTCTCACGGGCTAAAACCCCACGGTGTACCGACAGACCGTGTTGTTGGGGAGGCAAGGGATCGTTCTAGCTAATCAACTTTGTAGAGCCTTATAGAGCGTGATTCGAATTTTAAATGTTTATCTAATGTAATACCGAGATATTTGACCTCGCCGGCCCAAGGCATATCAGTTTCGTACAGCCTGATGGGCTGAAGGTTATTAGCGTGTTTCGTGGAATCGAAGAGTATTGCGGCACTCTTATCAGGATTAACTTCTATGCGCCATCGACGAAACCATTCACCGAGAGTGCAAACGGCTTTTTTAATGCGCTTCCTAAGAAAGTCCGACCGCCAGCCGGAAGCGTAAATAACGGTATAGTCAGAATAACAACCTACCTCAACTCCCGGAGACCAAGGTAGATCATTGATAAACAGACTGAAGAGCGAGGGCGCGAGTATGGAGCCCTGTGGTACACCTGAGCGTATCAAGTGGGGCGGCGATAGTTCACCATCTACTCTGAAACGGAATGGCCTATCAGTGAGATAATCGCGCATAATATAAATTAATCTATCGGGTAGGCGAGATTTACATAATTTATGGATGTACCTTCCGTGCCTGACCTTATCCAAGGCCTCGGCGACATCGAAGAAGTTTGCAATTGTGCGTTTCGGTTAACGTTTCGAGTCGGTGTACTTGATTCGTGCAAGAGTGTTCGGCGCGAAATCCAAACTGCTCAGGTGGTATTAATTTTAAATCTGTAATCGAGAACTGAAGACGGTTCAGAAGGAGCCACTCGTAAAGTTTTCCTAAGGTATCTAACAGACTAATGAGGTGATAGCTAACGGGAAGCGTAGCTTTCTTGCCGGGCTTGTGAATACCTATCACTATGGCTTTATTCTAGACGGCCGGAAAGTGACCCTGGGAAAGGGCCGCATTAAAGATTCATACCAATAGAGCTATGATGCAATTAGGAAGTAGTTTCAGAACCTCGTACCTGATCCCATCGGGACCTGGGGACTTCCTAGGCTTGAGACGCTTGATGGCAGCTGAAACTTCTTCGAAAGTGATCGAGGTTACGGTATCTGCCGGAGGAGACGCGAGTACATGCTCCGTAGTTGATTCGATTAATCCGATATGGAAAGGGTCAGTGTTATCAGTGTTTGGCGAACATTGTTTCTCTATGCTTGCGGCAAGATATTCTCCTTTATCTATGCTATCAAACGCGGGAGGCAAACCGGGCCCTCTATCGAGAGAAGGCATTCGAGTGACCTTATCTGATTTAAGAGTTCGCGCGAGAGTCCAGTACGACAGGTGAGACGGCTGGCGACCCTCCAGGAGTCTATCCCACCTGTCGCCCTGGATTTCAGAAATACGAAACTTGACGGTTTTTTGTAACGAACTGTTATACCCTAACCATGTACCCTTATATGCTGACCTTTCTCCGACACCACAGATCTACGAGTATACCCCTTCCTATCCAGTACCTTTCCCAGTACCTAGTGTCAGCACTTTCCGAATCCTCACACGTTCCACGTTACCACCCAGTCAGTCTCAGTTCATTCCTAGTCTCGGTCCATAACACTCAAAATCCTAATAATTCAGTGTTAAATAATGTGAACAATTCTTCTTTAAATAATAAATGTATAATGAATTAAATAAATCTTTTTTTAAAGGGATTTTTTAAGATCCCTATAATATTTTGGTGGCAGCGGTGGGATACCGAGTTCTCGTATATGTATATATCCCGGTAACGCCCCGAAATTCGTGATGGACCTAAAATAATAATTCCAATATACATAATATCCTAAAGTGCACAATAAAATAATGTAAGTATCCAAAGTTATAAGTGTTTAGAATTCTTAAAAGGAAGCCGCACCACGTATCTGCCTTTCTTGTCTCTTGATGTTGTTTCCTCATATATCTCTTCGCATCGAATCTCTTCCTTTGTCATTCTCTTTTCGATACTGTCTGGTTCTCTTTCTATTTGCCAAAAGTGTTTCAAAAACTGGTCTTCTTTTATTTGGGCGTGAAGGCTAAGAATTCTACTTTTGGATACCAAATCTGTTCCCATCTTTCCCGACACAATCCATCCCAGTTGTGTATTCTGCGCCACTGGCCACCTCAGTGCAGTATGCCTCAATATCCCTTCAAGTAATATTTCTCCGTATATTTCTACTCCTAAAATCATATCAATCCTTCCAGGTGTTCCATAGTGTGGATCAGCCAAAGGTAAGTGATTTAATTCTGGCCAACTCGATATTGATGTGTCTCTAGAAGGTAAAAAGGAGGTAAATTTTTTCAGAACAAACGCATCGACTGGAATAGAAACTTTATATTTTGTCCTACTTTGTGCATCACCTATACCAGATACGAAGCCATTCACCGTAGATCCTTTCAGTTGAAGGGACTGTGCAGTAGCCTCAGTAATGAATGAAGCTTCGGAACCTTGGTCTATAAGTGATCGAACTAATTGTGAATGACCACTCGGTGATCTTATTTTCAGTATCGCTGTAGCTAATAACATTTTGCACTGGTGACTATTTTTTGCGAAATTAGCCATCATTCTTGTTTCAGTATGATTGCTTGTGCTTGGTAGTACTTCAGTAGAAGTTTTCTTAGATATTTTAGGTGCAGTGTACTTTTGATTAGGAGACCTCTCAAAGTGCAGTAGCGTATGATGTCTCCTATTACAACGTCGGCAACAAGCGGGTACATGACATTTTTTACTGCGTGTGTCGATGACAGACAATTAAAACACAAACCTTTTGCTTGTACATACTCAGATCTTTTCTCAGGTATTTGCGTTTCAAATTGTTTGCATTGATACAAAGCATGTTCATCTGAACATATTGGGCACCACTTATTTGACCTCTGCTCTATTGATGAATGGAACGACCTCTGCTTTACAATTTGTTTTGCTGTATAATGTGAATTACTAGTAGAGTTGGAAATCTTTGATGTAGGTCTGTTGCTATGTGAAGGCTCTAGCATTTCTAATGTTCTAAATCGCGTTTCTAGGTACCTTTTAAGTTCAGCCCAAATAGGTAAGTAGTCTGCAGAGTCTTCAAAATCTAATCTATTTATTTCAAGCTCCCATAATTTTCTAGACTCTAAATCAAGCTTTGACACAATAAGGTAATTGATGATAACATCCCATGAACTTGGAGATATTAAGATTCTCCAACGATTTCAAACATGAAGATGTTGTATCTAGAAGTTGCTTTATAGCTGTGGCAGATCCATTCGTTGTAATACTCTTTTGCGCAAATAAACGTTTCATTATCTCTTTCGAGTTGTAGCGTTTGTTACTATAACGACGGGTAAGTTGCCTCCATGCTTCGTTGTAATTAGTCTCTGTAGTAAATAGATTCTTCAATAGATTTTCAGCTTCTCCAGACAAGCAGCTCTTGAGGTAATGTAATTTTTGTACAGCACTCAATCCCCTATTTTTATGTATAAGAGAATTAAACATATCATAGAATGTTTCCCATTCCTCATACCCTCCAGAAAATGTTAGCAAATGAATTTGCGGTAGTTTAACTTCACATCCCGATACACCTACATTGCCGGTAGATGTAAAAGTAGTCTCTTGAATCGGCTTACATGCACATAAATCATCTTTAAGTTTCGTTTTATAATCTGCATAAACATCTTCAAATTGTGAGTACAAGTCATCTTTAAAATAATTAAGTTGTGCTTTATCAGACTTCTCTAAAACAGCAACAATGTCGTTATGACCATCCAAGAAATATTTACACAATTTCTCTAAAGCTTCAAGTTTAGTTTCTATGTTTGTACGAGTGATTCTTTCCTTTGGAGACTTTTTGTAATTTGTTTGTGCTCTTTTTATGCGCTCTTATCATAGATTTAATTTTCTCAGCCATATTTAAAAGAGTCCGACGAAGTAGCCCGCCTAAGGCTAGAGACTCGGGGCCTTCGTCAGCAAGTCAAGGGACTGACAGCGGAGGTCCTCTCTTTTCGGCGGAGTGCCAACGAGAGGAAGACCATGCCACCTCCTCCTACTCCAACTCCCCCACCTCTGCCTCTACTCAACCAAGAGGGGCATCCTAAGGGATGGAAGAAGGAGCTCGCGGCGACCGTGCAGATGCTCCATGAAACATATGGAGAGATGCTCGACGCGAAGATAGCGGGCATCAAAGACCGCCTTCTCCCGGAGAAGGTGGTGAGGCCAAAACTTCAGGCGGATAGACGACGGGAAGCTCCTGGGCCAGCAGCTGGAAAGACAGCTGCCGCAAAAACCAGGACGCCCTCGAGCGATACGCCGGTGACGAACCCCTGCCCCGCCCCCTGTCCATCCTCCCTTCCGGCTCCGGAGCTCAAGTCAGGGAAAGTCAGGGAAGGCTGCCTCAGCGAAGGCAGCCGCTGCTCCGACGCCGGCTGCGGGCCCCAAACCAACCGGGGCCGAACCCAAGAAGAAGAGGAGAGCGAAAAACAAGCTCGCCCCCCCTCGAACGGCTGCAGTGATGGTAACGCTGCGGCCGGAGGCAGAGGAGAGGGGGGTGACCTACAAGGACGCTCTCCTTAAGGCGAGGACGGAGGTGTCGCTCGGTGAGTGCGGCATCTCCGGCCTCCGAGTGCGCACGAGTGTAACGGGGGCCAAAATCCTTCAAGTCCCAGGTGCATTGGCCCCGGAGCAGGCAAATAAGCTTGCGACTGGAGTGCGGGCAGCATTGGAGGGCCTAGCCACGGTTGCACGGCCCACTAAGCGGGCGGATATCTGAGTCGTCGGAATCGATGACTCGGTATAACAGGAAGAGGCCGTAGAGGCAGTGGCCGCGGCGGGTGCATGTGAGCCCTCCAATATGAAAGCGGGCCCGCTTCGCACACGACCGGGAGGGACTAGTTCGATCTTTGTGTCCCTTCCCCTCGAAGCGGCCCGAAAACTGGTCGGGGCAGGGCGCATCCTAATCGGCTGGATCTCGGCCCGAGTCCATCTGCTGCAGGATAGACCTCTAAGGTGCTACCGCTGCATGGGCTTGGGCCACACCCGGCCGATGTGCCCGTCAGAGGTGGCGAGAGGAGCGGCCTGCTACCGTTGCGGAGAAGATAGACACCGCGCAGAAAACTGCACTGTGGCTAAGCCAAGTTGCGGTGTAGGTAGGTAGGTAGGTAGGTAGGTAGGTAGGTAGGTAGGTAGGTAGGTAGGTAGGTAGGTAGGTAGGTAGGTAGGTAGGTTAGGTTTTTTTTTTTTTTTTTTATTGGTGACTGAGGGAATTTGCTCCCCCAGCCGACAGGGTTCCTCTATCGCGGGTAGACAGAGACCTTGTGTGGGTTTGTGTTTTATAGCTTGTTTTATATTGAAGTTTTAAACTGATATTGTATTTCTTTATTTCTTTTTTATTGCACTATTAATTTTGTTACTATTTATTGCCTTTATTTGTTTACTTTTTATTTTAATACTTGCTTTTATCGCTACTTATTTATCTTCTTTTCTCTTAGCTGTTTTGTTTATTTAATTTAGTTTGCATACTATCTTTCTTTTATTTTATGACTTTGTTCTCTTGGCTCTTGCAATTTTACCACTTTTTGATTTTGCCTATGTATATACTCCTGTTTTCTCCGATGCAGCTTTAACTATTATTATTGCCCTGTAGCATTCAGTTTTTCCCTCTATTGTTTCGCAACCGTTTGCTGCACACGACCGGTTGTCGTACTCGACATCCGGGTGTGCTGTGCCTTTCCAATAATACCTACTATTTAGTTGCGCTTTCTATGCAGTTCGCTTCTCTTGAGACTTATTTATATTTTGACTGTCTTCTTTATTATAAAGCTGGCAATTCAATATATTTTTGTAATAAGCTCGAGGTTCTTTCTGCTCTTGGCCTGATGATCGGCTTTTTCTTTCTCGGCTTTCTGGATGCCCAGACCCAATATAGTTTTGCATCTCTTTGCGTAAGGAGTGAGTGGTCAGTTTCGCATTTTGCCAGCCATTGAGACGCTGATAAGTAAATTTACCAATTTCATCAATGGCTAGCAATATGCGACGCTGGTCCTCGCTATCCAATCCCACTTTCTCTTTGTAGGGCACTCCTGGTCGAAGGCATTGTGACTAGTTTTGTCCTGTTTACCGATGCAGCAATTCCTGCATTTAGGCGGCATCCCATCCTTGTAGGCCGGGCAGTCTTTCCGCAGATGTTTTTCGCCGCAATGACTGCAGCTGTCATCCGGCTCTACGCAGACCTTCCTCCCATGTCCGAACCCCAGGCATCGCGTACACTGGATTAGGGGAGACTGGTCTTCTACATTGACCCGCTGGAGGTCAATGTACACTTTCCCCATTTTCGTCAGTCTCCCCCATACCTCCGGCGACACCTGGAGTATCAGATGGTTGGTAAGTGGGTTTCGCGCCTTCCTTCGGTACTTGACCTTCATCCTGATATCCCCTTCAGGGATGTTTTCGTACAGCTGCTTATTTTGTGTTCTGAGCATACTCAGGACTTCCTCGTCCGAGTGGATGGCGAGAATGTCCTTCGCTAATATTAGGGGGTCCTTATTTTTTGCCTCCTCGACCTGGAGGCTGCTGTCCTTTTTCTGGATCTTCTTTGTAAAATTGCTGGCCTGGTCCCTGTCTTTAAAGCCAATGACGACTTTTTGGTCCCGCGCTTTTCTAATTTTTTCTATCTGGAGCCCAGTATTTTTGGCGTCTACTGCCACTCTTACTTTTTCCAGGATCTCGCCGCTCGTATCTATCTCCGACTTGGATGATACGATGAGGGAATAGAGGGGTTTAGGTATGCTATTGAAGTCTGGATTTTTACTATTTTTTGTGTCTAATCTATTTGCCAAAATTTGATTTTCGATGTTAGTGTTAGATGTAAATTTTGAATTTTCTTTTTCTTTATCTTTATCTTTAATTTCTTGTAGCATTAGCTTTATTTCACTGATATTTTGTTTCATATCACTTTTGTATATATTACTTTTTTCTTCTTCCAAATTCATCCTTTTAGTTATTTCCTCTACTACTTTTTCTGTATTTATCTTTGGTTCCTCTCTACCCTCTGAGCTTTGTATAAGTTGTGCGAGTTTTTCTGAATATTCCTGTTCCTTCTTTAATAACTCATTAGTTAATTTTAGTTGTCCGTCTTTAACTGAATCTAATAGTTTTAAAGTTGCTTGATATAGTTCACCTAATTTCTGGTTGACTCCCTCTTTAATCGTCACTTTTAAGTTTCCAGATTGTTTCAGTAAGGCTTTTGCCTCTTGGTAACAGCTTGTGACTGCTTCCTTGGTTATTTCCTTATCAAGATTATACTTCTCAGTTGAGGAAGTTTTTAGCGATTGACGTTTTTTGATTGGACTTTTTAGATCGGCAGTAGAGCTCATATTGATAAAATATTTATAAAATGAAATTAAAAATAAATAAGTAAATAAGTAAATGTAAGTTTGTAAAAGTTGTATAAAAGTTGTATAATTATTTAAAATGTATTAAATTGTATAATCTATAAATATATTTTTATCCTATAATTAACCTAAATGTAAAATATTATTTACCTTATGTATATGTACCGTATAGGTCAACTTCAGTTAATATCTATGATATTTTGTCTTAAAATTAATTATATATAGTGACTTTGTCAAAACAAGTAATTTCTAAAGGGTATACTACCCTAAGTCCTATTTTATAGTCCTGTTTAATGTTCAACTTAACCTAAATCGCCGAGCGTCTCTAGTTCCTAAAGTAATTGACTGCGCTTTTACGTCTCCTAATACTTTTTAGAACCAGTGACCCGTTCTACCCAAACCACCTCTCAAAAACCAGAAAACACGAAAAAACTTTTCTCTAGTATGAGAGTCTTCTTAACCCATAAGAAAAATGGGTGTGGTGGGCGGGCCCGAAAACGATTTTCTCGTCGGAATTTCGTGATTTTTTCGACGGATTCC
>JACEII010000193.1:3200-36753 GCA_014332785.1 Antheraea mylitta
GCCGAGGGATCGAACCTAGACTTGAGCCGCTACCGATGGGTGCCTAATCTGGTTTTATAATCGTCGATTGATTGATTGCTCTATTTGTTGCTGCAGGGTTCAATTTGTGTGGATAAGTGCAGTGGCCAAAAATTATTCAAATGTGCCAAATATTTCCTAACATTGATGACAAGCCGACAGTCAGACGAACTATATAATGATAAGTATAGATAAAAAACATAAATAATGACGTAATTATGTTCTATATATTATGATAAACACGAACATTGTCTAGTTAATTCCGTTCAGCAGTCGTATGTTTTCTCTCTCGATGCTCGCCTCACTCGGTGGTAATGAAAGTGAATTTACAAAAAATGTTTTGATAATTTCAATTAACATTATACTTGCCATGTTTTATTTACTTATTGTAACAGTATTTCTGACATACATACGTGTACAAGTTTTTTGTGCAACAATTCAATATTCTAACAAGATGGCTGCCCCCTTGCTAGATCTTTCTATGGAGTTTTGTGGCATCTCAGAATTTATGCTCCGTGTTATTATTTTCCATCCAATATACAATAACTGAACTATATTACGTAAAATGCCAACAATATTACAAAATATAGAGACAAATAATAAATAAAATAATTAATAAAATATAAAAGCTACATAACATGACATATCCCGCCAAAAAACTCGTATACGTGTTTCTAAGAAGTAATTTTTTTCTGGCAACAAAAATCACAGATAATATAGGCCAGCGTGGCGTGAATGAAAAGAAACTTTCAGCTATCTGTGTCATAACTACAGACAACGTAATACGAAACAAGATTTAGCTTGTAATCCAAACGCGAAATAAGGACAAACGCAATAAACCGCCGCCAGAGGCCGAATAAAACGTATAAATCGTGTCTTCTCAGCGTCAAAGTAACCTGATATTCTAAATGTAATAACATTTCCGTACTCTAATGTATTTTATGCATATTTTTTTCTGCGATACAACATTTATTTAAAAGACGAACGTATATATTTTTAAATAATTTTGGCTGTATTATGTTGTTTTATTGCTTAAATTATTATTCTTTATAAGTTTCACAATTGTACTAGTTATTGGCGGGATCTTGGACTCACATAAACATAACTATTCTTTTTTATAGATAATTTTGTGTTATTTGGGTCTGTGTCAACATAAATAGAATTTTATTAATATAGCTTGGTTATTATGCACAAGTGAATATGAAATAAATAGATCACGGAGAAATAAATAGATATCACGGATCTTCGATTTTTGGAGTAGTAAAGAACGCCGCCATTTTGTGGTACAACGAAATCATTACTGGATACTTTGTAATGTTTTATTCGTTTGATAATGGAAGTAATGACCTGAAATCGTGAAAATTGAATACTGTAATAGTATGAACAAGCAGAACAATTATAGTAAATTCAAATAAATACTTTTATGTGGTGTAATTTATAACTTCACTATCGCTTGGAGTTAACCTCTGAATCGTCAAACAACATTATGGTTTAAGCTCCATACAAATATAGACCTTACGAATTAAAAAAAGTTTAAAAAATACGGTATTTATTACGAAACGTGGAAAATGGATAATAACGAACGATGTAATGTTAAATTATAACTTTAAGAAATTAGCTACATTTTTTTTTAAGTTGAACCGTAATTTTGAGGTCCCTGTCTTGAAAATCAGCGGTGGGATTAGTATTTCATTTTAAAACTAATTCAGTTCGTTACATAATCACACTATAAGTAGTATTTTCGGTTTTTGACGGAATTTTAGTCTGTCGTGTATTGGATTTTATATTTTATTCATAATCTTGTATTATTTGACTTTATATTTTAAAAATTTGGTGGTGTGGTTGTGTAATATATTTAGTTTATTGTGCATAAGTGAAGTGAATGCAAAATAATACCACGGAGCATGAAATTCTGAGATGCCACCAAAAACTCCCTGGGAGGTTCTAACAAGGGATCCACCATCTTGTTAGAATATTGATTCACACGAGGCTTAATATTGAAATGATCGTACGACGCTTGTAATATTATTAACTACGTGACAATGGCAGTAATTATCTGAAAGATTGATTGCCAAAAATAAAGTTAAAAAAGAGAAAAATAAAGTAGTATTTTGTTGTTTGTAAAAAGCAAATAATATAAAATCCAATTTCATACCTAACGAAGCTCTATTTAAAACAAATATCAAAATAATCTATGTCATAACATATAATAAAATATGTAAATCTAACGTATATGTCCTTTTTACATTTTTGTAAAAAAAAATTGCAAGTATCTAGGTATAAAAAATATTTTGTCATTTCATTCATCTTTAAAAACGTGTGTCTGTCTGTCTGTCAGTTTGTTTGAAATCGCATCACTGCTAAAGTACTGCGCTTGTGACAAAAACCTCCAAGAAAGCCATAAAGCATGTCCTCGAGTAACGTTTACTTTTTTATTCATTAAGATTGGTTTACTCTATCAAAAGTTATTGTAGTTTTATTAAGGATGCGACGTAAGTACAAGAGAAAATTAGATAAGCAAAAAAACTTAATATATTCAGATGATTTAATTAGTCACTGTATTTTTACACTAGCCTCTGCGCGACTTCGTTCGCGTGGAGTAGATACACTAACACGCAGCAGTTCCCAAAAGGAAAAAACATCCCGATTTTGAAACATTTTTCATCTGTGCTCTGCTTCTATTAGTCTTAGCGTGATGATATATAACCTGTAACAATTTTCAATGAATGAGCTATATAACACTGAAAGAATTATTCAAATCGGACCAGTAGTTCCTGAGATTACCCTCTACAACGTCACAAACTCACAAACTTTACCTCTTTATAATATTAGTATAGATTAGGTTCCACGCCAATAAGTAGCAGACCGCCAGACTACATCGGAAATAGATGCCTCAGCATGCCTGTACAAGGCCCAAGGTCTCGCGGCAGGCCCAAAAAACGCTGGTTGGACGTGGTGAAAGCGGACTTAAGGGACAATAACCTCACACAGAAGGATGCCGAAGACCGGGCAAAGTGGAGGAAGTCTATTAGGAAAGCGGACCCTGGCATTAAGCCAGGAAAACGCTAGGAAGAAGAAGAAGAGGTTCCACGCGGACGGAGTCGCGGGCACAGCTAGTTTCCTATATAATTAGAATAACAAAGTTTTAACAAGGCTTAATGTAGTTATTATATATTTTGAAGATTTGTAACAATGTTTTCGCAACGAGAATTATATGCTGTAATAAATTTCATACGCGGCCATTTATTTTCAGACCAAACACAACTATTATAGTAATTAGACAGCTGCTCTAAGTACACACACATTTATCACTCTGATATACAATTCAAACTAATACTTTAAATACCTATATAAGTTTGTTTGTTTGTTTCGCTTTCTAACTAAACAACTGATCTCATAAAAGTATCCATACACTTTGAAAAAGATTATGAATACTCCGTACTACATTACATCCAAAATAATATTCAGTTGCCGAGGGATATATCCAATCCACATTACCTGAAGTGAAACTGCGAACAAAAACTAGATGACAATAATAACTATAAAAACTAGATATAAATAATGCTCATTTATCTGATGGGATCAAACCTGTCAACTGAGTTAGATTAGAATAAATTTTACTAGCGAGCCAGGCAGATGTTCTTCCGCCCTGATAATAAAAAAACCTTGATAAATGATATTAATTCCTTATGTATCTCTTTATCTATTGGTGAAAACCGCATGAAAATCCGTTTAGTAGTTATTGAGTTTATCGCGAACAGACATACGTGGCAGAGGACTTTGCTATACTAATACGCTTGACAGATTTTTAAAATAATAAAGCTAATAAATTAGTTCGCCTGAACGTTCATTTACGTTGAATTATTTATAGAAATTACAATTTATTATTAAGTGAAACCACGCGTAATACCTAGTTGAGTTAATTATAATGATTATAAACAATCTAGTCAATATATACCGGGAGTGTATAAAAATTCTTACGTACGATTAGTTTACGCGTTGAGTTGTGAGCTCTCCTCCGACTCTGTTTATTTTACTATCCACAATATATTCTGTAAACACACTGATTTATATCTTGCCTCAAATTTTATAAGAATAATCAGGCTTATTATAGAGTGGAACAATACGTGAACGACAGTGATGTATGTAAATGACACCTCTCTCTGTGCATCCACTAAAATAGATTGTAACGTATTTTAAATATATGTATATTAAAATGATAATTCAGATCGAGTTTTTGGCCGATTCTTCTCAATGTCGGGGTTGTTCTCAAACTGATGGTAGTGTTGATGTTTTTAACCGCCTTATTAGGCCTTAAATTAAATAAAGTATTTATGATTATGACTTTGAAATGCCTTTATAACATAGGATTACCGTATAGCTAAGCCGCGGTTTGACCAATGGAATATTACTGCGATGTACTCAGGTTCGAACCTCGGCATGTGTCAACGATTTTTTTGGAATTTGCGTATATTTACTCATTTAAATTGGTAATACTATTAGCTAACAGTGAAGGAAAACATCGTAAGGAAATTTGTATCTAAGAAATGTTCTTATAGTACCACTGTATGTGGGAACAACATAGAACTGTGGATTATGCCCATACGTTTCTTCTGGAAGAGGTCTATGACCTTGCAGTGGATCTATTACAGACTGATGATGATTAGCGTACAGGAGTACTGAAAACGGAACCGAGCTACTGTCTGTTACACTGCTCGTGAATTTATAAATCATATATGTGATATACATATCTATACTAATATTATAAAGCTGAAGAGTTTGTTTGGTTTCACGCGCTAATCTCAGGAACTACTGGTCCGATTTGAAATATTAATTCAGTGTTATGGAACTCACTTATCGAAGAAAGTATATGGGACAAATAGGACAGGAGCACGAATGAATAATGTTATCAGCTTCTATGTAAACAAAGTCGCGAGTTCAATTAGCGTTAGCCGAAAGTAATTATTCCAGGCAGACAAAGTAAAATATTAAATCCACTACATGACGTTCCAGGATTTGATAGGTGGTAGAGCCACACTGAAGTTATTACTAGTTTCAGCATGAATGGGTCGGCTCGACCGGGGCAGTACCACCCCTCTCACAGAAAACTCGACGTAAAATAACAGTGCTTGCATTGTTGTGTTTCGTTCGCTCAGCGAGAGAGCCGGAGGCCCACCTCCCTTCCGCTTTCCTACTTTCCCTTTCATTCCCCTCCCCCGTTCCCCATATACAAGCTGGCAACGCACTTGTGACTTCCGTGTTGTCGGTAGTGTCTATGGACGGTGGTGATCACTTAATATCACGTGACCTACATATTGGTTTGCTTCCTTTGATGTAAGAAAAAAAAGATTCCGACATAAACTCCCTACATTCTTGTTATATTATTATATGAATAAGGAAATGTAAGTGCAAGCTAATAAACCCTGACTTTGTTCTATTTCTCTAATCTTTGATCAGCGGTCTAACATAATATTTGTATATATGGATCATGCCATTAAATTAGTCGTTTACCAAACCTTCGCTGGTGGCTGTACTTGAAAACCTCCAATCCTAAATCATCCACAGCCTGTCCGTTTGATGATATTTCCATCACACATGGACCTTGCACAGGCAATAAGTAATAAACCCCGATAAATCGCAGAAACACCAAAGCGACATACATCTATTTTTCCCAACAGGGTGGTCGTAAATTTTCCATACAACTTAGGTAGGATAGACTCCAATCAAACAAAATATTCTAATACATAAATTTATATTAAATAAAATAAATGCTTTTGTTCTTTTTTGCATTGTATGATAGTCTAGGGGGAATCAGTCCGCGAGAGTCCCCGACTTGGTTCACGGGCCAAAACATAAATATATATTGGAGAGTGCGAACTGTTGAGCCATGACCTATATATTTTTAACGAAGTGGGCCTCCTCTTACACTGTAGCATTAAATTCAAAATAAAGAATATTTAGGAATGAAATATAGTTTCTGATAAAAATGTGATAGGTCCTATTATTAAGATAGGAGGTCAGTTTCTATTCACGCACAGAGGTGGTTCGATACGGCAGCGGAATTTTTGTTACATCGGACTGTTCTCTCCTTTTCGTCAGCAAAAGTAAGCATTACTCTTATAAGTCCATGTTTACGTAAACATTTATATGTGTAAGTTTTTTTTATGTTTTCTAGTATCTCTACTGATTCATGGGTACTTTTTATGGTCAGAGTGGAAAATTCTTTCACAAAGACAAATTTTCACGTTTGAGAGTAAAAGAAAAGAGGAGCTTGATTTTAAACGTAATGAACTAAAAGCCAGATCACCTAATATCATTATAATAACGGTGTATTGACCTGTCCCAAGTGTGGGCGTACTTTTAGAGCGAAGATAGAATACGCCAGCCATTTACGTGAACACGAAAGGGCGGAAAAATAAACTGTTAAATTTCTTTTAGCGGTCGCTGTAACCGATAACGGTTAGGAGCAGATGATGACTTTTTTATATCATAGGAGGCAAACGAAAAGGTGGGTCACCTGATGTTAAGTGATTGCCGCCGTCCTTAGATACCAGCAACACCAGGAGAATCGCAAGTGCGTCGGCAGAATGTGTTTGAAAGAGGGGAAGAGGTAAGGGGAAGAGGAGGGGAGAGTGTCCTCCGGCACTTTCACTGACCGAACTGTTAGCTCATGTCTCTTTTCTCTGAGAGGATGGTAATACCCCGGGTGAACCGACCCACTCATGCTAAAACTAGCAATAGCTTCAGTGTGGCTCTACCACCTACAATATAATATACAGAACCTATAGTCATTATCAGCCTGTAAGAGACCCACTCCAGGCCATATGCCTCTTCCCGTAGGAAGGTATGAGCGTAATCACCACGCCAGTACACGACGTATTGGCGATTTCAAACCCTGAGAAATCCACAGTTCTATATTTTTTCCACATACAGTAGTACTACAAGAACATTTCTCAGCTTCAGGTTCCCTCACGATGCTTTCCTTCACCGTCAGCCGATACTGTTACCAATTTAAATTAGTAAATGTACGCGAATTCCGAAAAATTCGTTGGTACATGCCGGGGTTCGAACCTGCGGACATCGAAATAATATTCCACCGGTCAAACTACTAGACCACCACGACTTTTTTTAGAACCTATAGTCTATAGAGGAATTAGTTTATAGTAAGAGTAGATTGCTACTAGAGTGATGGTAGCACAGTGGATAAGACCGCGTGCCTCACACATCAGACCTACACATCCGGCTTCTCCGATTCCTTATGTCTTTAAAAATAAGCAAATCAAACACCCCCTTTTAGTGCTTACGTGACACTGTAACACTTGAATATATTATCATTATTATGTTAACTAAAGAGAGCAATAAATGCAAAAATATATACCTCGGGCACTCTGCACTTTGTAATACTATAATCTAATTGCATATGTAATGTATACATAAGTTTGATCTCACAGATTAAATTAGTTTCTGCGTGTTCGTATTATAATAGTATAATTAAAATTAACTGATTATGAATATTTCGTATTGTATCCATTCATTACAAAAAGGGTTATGAGAGAATGTAATGGAATACGAAGAACGTACCGCGAGGCCGCGCCGTGACATATTATATTCTCGTGACGAACACTGTACTGATTACGCGACGGTGTGAGTGACGGCTCCTGTTTTACTCTGATGAAGGTACTGTATCTCGCGCGGCCACCACAATTTCATAATTCATCACATATTGATTCTTATGACAATAATATTAGGCTTTTTCGTGACTTATTTTGCAATTTCACTGTACTTTTAACTGTGTCAGCGAAGACGATAACTCTGCGAGGATAATAAAAACTATCATTCAGCACATTGGTTCTTAACTTAGGGTGTAGTTCATAGCATATTTACATTATTTCTAAATAGGGGTGCGCTACTACATTACCGAATGTGTAACGAAGAGTGTTGTGAAAAACTTTTCGATATGGTGCCGTCTTTGCCGTTCCAAATTCGTACCAACCATCGGTGGCAGTAGCTTATCCATATACCCCAACGGAAGTCCAACATGGAGCTCAATGGAATAGCGACAACCGTAAGGTATCGAGAAGATTCATTATGCGGTAGTCTGGTGAAGCTGTTAAGACTTTGCTAGGTCAATAGCGTAGCCAGTTCGAGAAAAGAAAAATCATTATGCGCACGCTAGCGCTGTGAAATAGGTTGCCTGATATGGTTTTTCCACAGGGCTATGACATAGGGCTCCGGCTATAACATAGGGCTCCTCAAAAAATAATTAAAACACTCTGTTAAAGTGCGATAACACAACGGTGATGCACCTGGTGTTGCAATTGTCCATAGATGATGGTAGCCAATTAACATCAATAGGCCTTCTGCCAGTTTGCTGTCCTGTGATATAAAAAGCGGACTTCGCGTAAAAGCAACGAAAGTACTAAAAAGCCAAGGAGGTTTTTTTGTGAACAAAATTGCAGACAAAAGCCGATCGACTAGATTACTATTTTGGAAAACTTTGGAAATGTAGACCAAGGACATAAAGGATTATGGAGACGCGTCATAACTTCTTACCTCAATTGTTTTAATTAATTCAGATGAATTAAGTTGTGAGTAATGAGTGAGTCTGCAATACATGTGGCGCCACGTCGCGGACGTCGCTCGAATTTATATTCGTATCTTACTATGATGTAACTCTCGTAATATTTGGCCCCAAACGTGTTAAAATTCTGCAACGTTAGAGACGCAGAGCAATGTATTCAACGAACTCACTACTCTTGGATTCGCTGCGTAGATTATAAGCATAAATGCATGATACTTTAGGAAAAAGCAGAAGATAACCCTTCACGCTTTCCTGCATTCTTTCTCAAACTTTTTTTTCGTCGGATGAAAATTGGAAGCGATAAAATTAATTTTATCAAAAATACGCAACTTCCAGACATTTGTGAGTTTATTTATTGATATTGATATGAAATGTTCGACGCAGATTGCTCTATAAATACAGCGGGAGATGGCGCGCCGTGACGAGACGCGGCCAGCTCTGACTGACGCCGACATGTGTCTCATAAATCCTACAAATTTTAATAGACGAGGCACTTAGTTATCTTGAATGTCAGCAATGTCTCGACTCGACGTACTGCCAGTTGATTTAGAAAACAAATTCGAAGAAATATCCAAGTCTCAAAACTACAACTTAACATCACTAATCTTTCATTTATAATCTTTCCATGGCATTAGCTCTACTGAATATGTGTGTATATGATTCAACTATCTTCTGCTCGCGGTTTCGTTTACATAGAATAGTTACTTTGGGTTAGCATTAAATTTAACTCGCAACTCCGTATATAAGGTGAAATAATTTTAAATAATATGTTAAGCCCGACTTTATTATACATTGTTCATTAGTACTCCGCTCCTATTGGTCTTAGCGTGGTGATATATTCATTGACGAATGAGCTATCTAACGCTGCCAGAATTTTTCAAATCGGACCAGTAGTACATTAGCGCGTTCAAGCAAACATACTCTTCAGCTTTATTATATCTACATATTAATACGTGAAACATAAAAATTGTATCCCTTTTTAACCCATTTCCCGTCAACGGGTGAACTTGAAATTTGGCATAGTTAAAGTTTATATGGCGGAGAAGTGCAGAAAGCTGTTTATTTCATATAAAATGCATTAGAAGTACATTAAATTAATTAAAATATGCACTACTCACACCACTACTTGAATTTTACACAACATATACACACATATAAATAAAAAAGACATTTTGACAGCCGTCAATAATTACGAACTTCAAAAAAGGTTCTGAAGGAGGTTGCCATATATTTTTTAAGTCTTACATTCAACAATGATATTATAAAATATAACTATTATTACGATATTTATAACACGACTTACGTTCCACACCTTACATACTCTTTGAATTTAACTGGTCAAGTTACAGGTTAATTTTACAATAATTTCATATTTTTAACATGAATGACGTTGCATGCCTTATATGCCCTTTGAAATCAATTGGTCAAATTGTAGGTTAATTTTATAATAATATGATGTGTAAATTCATAATATATAATACATATATAATTATTTGTTAAACATAAATAATTAATTGATAAACTTATCTTTAGTAGATTTATGGAACTACTGAAATAATTATTATTCTCTTTGGGTTTATTGGTACATTTTTAGGAGACAGGAGTGCTTTTACTTTATGTCATTTGGCTACATGTTGTCATTAGAGAAAGGCAATATTGTCAAAGTTAAAGTCGATATTATAATGTTTATTATTTTCTTTGGCGAACTCACTTCAAATGATGATTTAATAAAAAATGAGCCAAATAATACATTGTATAATCAAAATAAGGGTTCTGTTCATAAAAGTAATCCATGATTTGGACTTCCCAGGTTACAATGTTGCAAATCAACTTCATGTAGCAACAAAAATAATTTATTTTCAAAAGCTAATGGTAGTATTAAAAACATCTTTGTCTTGGATTCATTATTTAATTGTATTGTACATCCATTACTTTTCCAAACGATGATACTGGGCATATCACTATTTCTCATAATAAACAGACTACATTTAATTCAATATCACCTCCCACGGCAGCGGCTCAAGCCTAGGTTCGATCCCTCGGTAGGGAGCCCTTGAGTACGTTGCTTGCGCGATACGGTGACACACAAATATACATCACCGCTACAACACTACACGTTCACCTTCACACACGTGCACGCCTACACGCTTACACATGAAAGTGGAAGGGCTTACTTTTTTCCCTTATCGAACAGAAAAACTCTCAATTTTCCGATAATAAATATATGGAGGAGTTGTTGAGGCGTGTATGCTTGGTACACATATACGTTTCAACAACTCATACATATATGATTAGTTAGCTAGGTTAGCTAAGATAGGTCGCGATTTTGCATGCAACAGGCAACAGCCAAGCCGAGGTGTGCCGTGCACCCTTGAGCTGGTTGCCAAAATAAAATCGGGTGAGTGCCTTAAGCGCTCGCCTTAGTAGTCCGGTGAAGCTGTTAAGACCTTGCTGGGTCAATAGCGTGGTAATTTCGAAAAAACAAAAAAAAAATCTTTATCACCCAGATATACACCCACCCATGTGGTGTGTAAAATTAATTGAAAATTGTGTCATGGGTTGCGTTAAATTCCTTTATTTTCGTAAAGTTATGTTTGCTTAAAATTTGAGGGCTTTACCACGTGATTATTGTTTCTAATTTATAATTAATTTCAATTTTCCTTTACACATAGATTTCTTTTATGTTTATATAATTAAAGATCATGGCAAATGACAGATAACTGAGTAGCCATGATGAAAACCTTTGATTATAGAAGTTATACCCTTTCACAAAAGAACCCTAATAAAGTTCAAACTTTAAAAAATCAATTAACTATGGTCGAATGTCGACCACTGGGCGCCCACTAGTTATTATAAATGTGATAAAGTTCGTACATATAGCGCCTTATCTTCTATACTAATATTATAAAGAGGTAAAGTTTGTGAGTTTGTGGCGTTATAATGAGTAATCTCAGGAACTACTGGTCTAATGTGAAAAATTCTTTCAGTTTTATATAGCTCTTTTTTTTCGAACTGACTACGCTATTGACCTAGCAAGGTCTTAACAGCTTTACCGGACTACTAAGGCGAGCGCTTGCGGCACTCAGCCGATTTTATTTGGGCAACTAGCTCAAGGGTGCATGGCACACATCGGCTTGGGCTGTTGCCTGATACATGCGATTCGCGACCTATCTGAGATAACCTAAGCTAAGCTACATATTCATACTTATATGAGTTATTAAAACATATGTGTAACAAGCATACATATATCGACAACTCTTATATGTATTTTGTGTTGGATAATTTTTCTAAACTATTTCAGTTCGATAAGGAAAATATAAAATCCTTCCAATTTCATGTGTAAGCATGTGTGCGTGCACGTGTGTTGAGGTGATATGTGTAATGGTGTCGCAGTTACAGCAACAACGTAACAAAAGTTAACATAAGCATTTTTATAATTATGAATGAATGAAATAACAATTAATTATTTCTGGGATGAACATAATATGTTAATAAATCCTCTTTTGAGATGGCTGGGATAGCACAGTAGACAACCGGAGCGAACACAAGAAAAATAAAAACAATTTTCAAACAACAAAGAAATTTAAAACAACCCTTCTGACCGAAGTTTTAAGTAACAACGTATAAAACGAGGATAAGGGTCCTAAGATGTTCCCCTGAGGTACGCCCAACAGGTGTCCGTCCCTCTCGCACTTGTGTAAATGTAATAATTCTAATTGTGTACTAAAGGGAGAGAGGCGATATAACAATTGTATAATAGAACAAACCGTGAGAACAATATAATGCTTTTTTATTATATTGAGTTTATGGCGAGTGTATCAAATGCTTTTCAGAATTCAAAAACATACTTTATTACATTTATTAATCTTAAAGGGCTTTTAAATGTTTCTTTAAATATAATAATAATAAAGCCATTTATTTCACGTTAAAAAAAAGTTAGTTAATATATTACTTAAAATTAGTTTTAATACTTTATGTTAAATCTTTTTCGTTTTGAAATATGGACCCCTGTTTGGATAAGGGCCTTATCCCAATTCTTCAAAGACCTTTGTTTTTGGCTAAACTGATCCAATCAGATCCTGTCACCCGTGTAATATCATCAGACCACCGTCTTATTGGTCTACCAACTTTCCCTTTTTTTAATATAAAACATAATAAAATCAAAAAAGAAAACAATAGCCCATATTTGTCTGTAATTAAATTAGTTTTTCTAAATTTGCTACCTTCAATTAATATGATCAGCTTTATCTTATTCTAATTTCTATAGTATATGATGACATTGATTGAAGGGGACGATTGAAGTTACTTCGTAGTATACCAGATATAGTTTAAATCAGAACTGATAATCAGAATAAATAAGAACAGAAGATGCATGCTAAATTATATCTATTGTAAATTTACTCAGGATCATGATTACATTGATTTTAAGTGCAACCCTCGGAAGAAACCTATCGATATGTGTGTTGCGACAGATTTTCAATTTGAAGGTGGTAAACAGGTGTTAGAAAACGCTAATATGATATTATCACTATATTTTTAAGTCATTCACGAAAGTGCCGCCAGAATGCTACTTAAATCATCTGTTACAGATGCAAAGGCCTAATGATGATGATGACTTTTCTTCGTGAAATGCTCCGCCTTATGGCAAGGATTCAAAGCTACATCGATCGACTTAGTATTCGACCACGGTAACTACTATACTATAATTACTCCAAATTGGTTGTTTCAACGTTGTTCTAATAGTTACAGGTTGATGTACTAATAAAAAATCAGAACTTTCGAAAGTAGTGATATGTTAGATATCTTCTGAGCGGAAGGATGTTGGTAGAGCTTTTTATAAGCTCACCTGGTTAAGTAATTGAATATCTATGTGCAACAACATTACACATAGCACTCCCACACACGTGCACGCATCCACGCTTACACATGAAAGTGGAAGGGTTTTGTTTATTTCCCTTATCGAACTGAAATAGTTTAGAAAATTATCTGATACGAAATATATATAGGAGTTGTTGAGGTATGTATGCTTGGTACACATATATGTTCCAACAACTCATATATGTATGAATAGTTAGCTTAGGTCAGGTCAGATAGTTCGCGAATTGCACATTTCAGGCAACATCCCAAGCCGAGGTGTGTCGTGCACCCTTGAGCTAGTTGTCAAATAAAATCGGCTGAGTGCCCTAAGCGCTCACCTTAGTAGTCCGGTGAAGCTATTAAGACCTTGCTGGGTCAATAGCGTAGTCATTTCGGAAAAAAAAAGTTGTTTCAGTGTATATGAATCTTAATATCAATAATGTTTAATAAAATGAAATTTGTTCTTTGATATGGAAAAAAATAATTGGTTTGAAATTAATTCTTTTTATTTATAAAATATATTTTGGGATGTAAGGGGTGTCGAGTAACATCTTAAGATTTGAGACACCCAAGCCAACCTCACCTGCACGTGGTGCACCCTGCTGATCAACAAACGAGGCAATGGCGATAGCGGGGTGGTAGGGTTATACAGCCCGACTGGGTCGCAACCACCATGTATATGGCGAAAAAGCCCGTCATAGTGACTCGCTTTTGCGCGTCGCGTTTCGGGATCAGCCTGTGCATATCCAGTACTGAGTGACTTTCGTCATTATGGCCGGCATGACAGCGGCGACCGACGATGGATGATCTGTCTCGCGGTGGTCGCCGCTGTTCTTGGATTGTACTATGCTTACCATCAGGCATAGTGCAGTCACATTGTCGTGCTTGAAAAAAAAAATATCAGCGTGCGTATGATTGTTTATAAAAAAATGTGTCTGACTGTGATAAATTCGTGTTTTTAATGGCGTTTAAAAGGTACTGAAAAAAAATGTTCCTAAACTTATTCATAAATCAAAATTAATCGAATCAAAATGCGCATTAAAAATACAACGTTAACCAGCTACCAGGTGTCCTAAATTCTGTCTATTGGTTATTGAAATTTGTGTAGGTGGTAGTGTCACGCTGAAGCTGTAACTGGTTTCAGCATGAATGGGTTGTCTCGTTCGTTTTTATACCACCCTCTCACAGAAAACTGACGTGAAATAACATTGCTTGCATTGTAGTGTTTCCTTCGGTCAGTGAGAGCGCCGGAGACCAGCCTCTCTTCCCCTTTCCTCCTTTCCCTTCCCTTACCTTCCTCCTCCCCCATATACAGGTTGGCAACTCACTTGCGACACCCCTGGTGTTGCTAGTGTCTATAGACGGTGGTGGTCACTTAACATCGCGTGACCCACCTGTTCGTTTGCCTCCTATGATACAAAAAGATATATATTGATATATTAAAGAACCAGGTATTCTAAAATTCTTGTTCATCCAACGTTGCCGGCTCTTGTACTAAGGTGTCGCAAAAAAGTCTAGTTATGTTGACTACATTTTTTATTTTTCGGTATCCTGGAGCACCCCTTGCGTTTTATGGGACAAAAAGTATATTTGATGTAATCTCGTAATATTAGTTATCACTATGTCAAGTTTCGTCAAATCGGTTCAGTACTTTCAGAGTGATGCGTGTTCATAGGGACAGACAGACAGACAGACAGACAGACAAAAATTGTAAAAAAATATTTTTGGCTTCTATATCGATAACATAGTCTACCCTGATTAAAATTTTCAATAAATTTACAGATTTCGACTTCTTACAGTTTTATTATAGTATAGATCAGGGCGGGACAACGTCCGCCGTGCCCGCTTATTTAACATCAAATGAGATTATGTTCAAACCTATAAAATTATATAAAAAAAAACAATGTAATGTATTTTATATTATTTCAAACAAGGTAAGCAATTTTACCTTGATGTACGAGTGGCGAAAAATATGCAATAATATATTAGTGCTATGTTTTATTTTCTTATAGTAATTGAGTAGATGACGAATGTAAGCAAAGTCGCGTGCGTTTGTCAGTGAACGCATGTACCTGGACACCCTTTGTTCATTGAACAATGGTCGGTGAGAGCGAGGTTGCCGCTGTATCCGCTTACCACTCCCGTGACCGTACAGTACGGCAACGCGACAGATGTGCCAGGAGGGCGCGCGCCCCGACCTCTACTATCGAAACTCGATACTAATACATGTAACTTGCTATCGAGTTTCCCATCGACCACAGCTGTATTAGGCTTTTTAATTTAACCTAAGTAAAATGCAAAACCATTCGTTCAAATAATAATTATATTATGAGGTAGCGATAATGATTCCTTGTAAGAATTTATATGACTAGCGAGCTGGGCAGACGTTGTACTGCCTTGGTAATAAAAAAAAAAATCTCATCAATTCATCCATCTCTCAATCTAAACCATTCTCGGAACCAGTGGTACACGCACACAAAATTTCATCAAAATCGGTCTAGCCGTTTAGGAGGAGTTCAGTAAGGAACAGAAGAAATTTACATATAAAGTATGATAAAGCGTTGTAGGTCTTTAGTTTAGTCTACCCCTTTTTATTATTGTTGTTGATTGTTGAATGTTGCTATATGCATATTTGTAAATAAATAAATAAGTAAAACCTACCAAAGTTTCATAAATCCTTCTTTCTAGTTTTTCTTGATGGCTATACTTACATCAAGATTCTATTTATAAAATTCCATATCTGAGATAAGAGAACGAGGAGGACGAACCTATGTTCCACGGTTTTAACTCTCGCCCACGAAAGCTTTTTAAACAGCCCACGCGAGGTATATCAAAGTCTTATTGTTATACGTGTTACAACCTCCTGATATCCTTTCCAAGGAACCCCACTAACTTACTGACCCACTGACTGACATTAAAATAAATATAAGCTATTTCTCAAATAAGCTCACCAGTACTAGTATAGAGATACGAATAAATTTAGTTTCGAAGGTATGATGTATTTAATGTAGGTCACTACGCCATCAGAAACATAAAGTAACTAATACAAGGAGATAAATCAAAACGATGAATCGCAAACTTTATGTAATATATCTCTATCGTCGTATCAATGGAAATCTTGTAGCGTTTGCCAAAATGATGTCTGCGCTGGAAACGAATTTCGTAGACTACTTCTTGCACTTTATTGGTGATTTTATGTTAAATACATTATTTGAAAGTTAATTCAAAGTAGATAAGTCTCGATATCCTATAATTAGGAGAATAGTTTTATAGTTTTATTAACAGTAAGGTGTTAATATGAGTTATATTAACAAAACATTGACTGTATATAACATATACGATATTATTGTATTGTACGATCATGATTCATCGAAAATTGACGATTCATTACAATTGTGAGAGATACTCAAACTTATATGGGATATATGAAATGGTTAATAAATTGGAACAGTGAGAAGTATATTAAAAAAAGAATAGTAAAGGTAATTTTTTTTGCAATTTACATATATATACCACGAGAGACCACTAAAACCACTACTAACCAGTGAATAAAATTATGTTTTTTGTTCTATAATCACGATGGAACGGTTGGTAAAATTTTAATTAAATTTCGCATACAACTCAGTTTGGTCACACCGAATAGGAATTAGGCTTTTTATGAATTAACATTAAGTTTAATTCGCTCTGATTGAAGCCTGTTTACAAAGCTATTAGAATTAGTAATCAGTAAGATGTTCGAACGATATACGTAAATGTAATTAACATTTAATTCGAGTTCATTTCGAATATGGAATCAGTTGCTAATGACCCATGGTAGGGGAAACAGGCTGCGCAGGCGCATGGGAATTCACAACGTCCGTTCCTTTCTCGTGTATGCGATACAGTATGGCAATACCATACATGTGTACATTGTATATTACCTATTTATACATCTATACTTCATATTATAAAGCTCAAAAGTTTGCTTGGTTGAACGCGCTACTCTCAGGAACTACTGATTCGATTTGATAAATTCTTTCAGTGTCCTATAGCTCCTTTATGGGGGACGACTGTCGGCTATAAATCATCGCGCTATAGGAGCGTAGCACCAATAAAGAATGTTTCAAAATGATTTTTCGTTTAGAAAGTTTCCGTTGCGTGCTAGCGTTAGCCCTAACTATTCCACGCAGACGAAGTCGCGGGCAGAAGCTAGTAATATTATAAATGCGAGAGTGCATTTGTTTGTAACGCTTTCATGCGTTACCCACTCGACCGATCCGGTATGACAGTATTACAGTACAGGTAGTGTACAAGTAACGACGTAGGGTAAACGTCATGTAGCAAAATGTACTATTCACCTGAACAGATCAAATATATATAGATGTGTGAAGCCGCGTGCAAAAGCTAGTATTTCATAATATTAATCGTGAAATCCTATTTGCTACTGAGTACATTTGTAGATGCATGGTTAAACATGCAAAGAAACATGCACGTATTTATTACATAACTATGTCTATCTGCATGTAGACCTACATAATTATCATCAAAGTGTAAATAACACACTGCAGGATCATAGACCTCTTCCCAAAGGAAGGTAAGGGCATACAGGTCCAGGTCTCAACAAGATGTTTTATCCTCAGCCGATAGTGTTACCAATTTAAATTAGGTAATGATTTTAAAAAAATCGTTAGTACATGCTGCGGCGCGAACTTGCGCACATCAGATTGATATTTCACCGGTCAACCTCCAAACCAGCACGACTTAGAGTTAGGTATTATTAATCAAGTTGAATATCAGATAGAAGTCAAAAAAATGTTCAAACCGTACATTAGAAAGTTTGAAATCAATTGATGTAACAATAAATATAAAAAATATCGCTCAATAAGTAATATCTGTGGACAAAGGCTCAGCGGCGGTGGGCGCGCGGCGGTCGCGGTTCTACGCAACTGAAGCCGCCATTTCTCAACCTTCGCATGCCCTCAGGGACGGACGAATTCTGAATGCCCCAATTAAAACAAATTGAATTTATAAACGATATAAATATATTCATTCTTGAAACGTTGAATATAATTCTTTTGTAAAGTTTTTTTAATAATAACGCATTGCTAAATAATCTCTTAGTCCATGTGATTTAAAGAGGTTGCTGGGAGTTTTTGGCGGGGTCTTGGTATGTTATATAGCGGATTTTATATTTTACCAGCGAGCACGGTGGACATTGTTCCACTCTGATAATAAAAAATGACAAATTATAATGCTACTGGTGAAAACTGCACGAAAATCCGTTCAGTAGTTTCTGAATTTATCGCGAACAGACAAAGAGACATGACAGAGGACTTTGTTTTGTAATATGTAGTAATTCATAATCTTGTATTATTTGTATTGTATTGTTTGTGTATAGTGTTATTGTGCACAAGTAAAGTGGATGGGAAATCATGAATTCTGATCTGCCACAAAAACTTTCTGGAAAATTCTAACTAGATGGCTAACATCTTGTTACTTAATTGAAATGATAACAAGAAACTTGTAATATCATTATCTACTAGATAATGAGAGTAATAATCTACTACAGGATTAATTGACAAAAAAAGTGTTATTGTAGCGTTGAGGTAGGAGTTTTAATGTGGAGGGGCAGTTTTTCAGGTTGGAGAGCATGCTCGATCCCTGGCTTCCCCTACAATGTGGCGGACGGTACACCGTGGGTTTTAGTCCGTGGGAGTCGGACATAACCCACACTCAACCCCGGGAGGGTGGCGTATCCATAAAGGGTTTCCCCATGTTAATAAAAAAGGGGTTTTAATGTGAAACATCTATAGGCGCGAGTAAGCCTTAAAATAAACTAAAACCTGAACCTGAAAACCGGAAAACAATGGAATAACTGTGCCCTATTTTAAATTTTTAAAACAATTATAGTCTAGTAAAGTGGATGCTACTTTGCACTTCCGCTTGGAACTGATTGACCACTACTACGTCTAACTACAACAAAAAGAAAACCAATTAAATTAGAAACATATATTTTGTATATATTAATTATATAAATAAAACAATCAAACGTATGTTGAGCTGCAAAATATCAATATTACATATACACAGGCTCCTATACAACGTGTCGCTAGTCTGATATAAACTAAATATGTCATGATCATGTTGAGGTCATTGGTGACGCGAACTCGTAAGTTTTTCTGTTACCAAATATGTTTTTTTTTAAATATCTCAACGCGACTGAAGAATTTTAAAATTAGAAAGACGTGACACAGATTATATTGTAGATAATATCAAAGTACCCTCCAAATGAGCGCAGAAATACAAAAAATGCTCAAAATCGGTAGCATTGTTTAAGTGTTTTTTTTTTATATCAAAGTAGGCAAACAAACTGGTGGGTCACGTGATGTTAAGTGATCACCACCGTCCATAGACACTAACGATATCAGGGACGTCGCAAGTGCGTTGCCAGCCTGTATATGGGAGAAGCGGGAGGGGAAAGAAAGGCAAAGAAGGAAAGAGGAAGGGACGTGGGCCTCCGGCTCTCTCACTGACCGAACGAAACACAACAATGCAAACACTGTTATTTCACGTCGGTTATCGGTGAGAGGGGTGGTACTACCCCGGAGGAGCCGACCCATTCATGCTGAAAACAAAAATAGCTTAAGAAATACAAGCACATCGCAATTTTTTATATATAAAGTCATAAAACAAGTTTACCTGACAGCGATTTACGATCATTTAGAAAGTTTGTACTCAAAAGTTCTTGAACTAGTTATAACAATGAGTACAAAAGTTTTACCTAACGCCGGGACAGCGTCTCTCAAACTTACCGTCATCGCTCCCACAACACTATTAAAATTTATTAAGTATGCCTTATAAACGAAAGACGTCATCCTGGTTACTTTTTGAAGTGAAAACTTCTGTAGGCGCGTTGAGCGATTTTTTTTGGCAGTAGATAAATTTATAATTTCCCGTCATGACATGCTAGGAAGAGTGACTGGCCGTATTCTGCTTGTGCAGCTTCACGTAAAACTAGCGACGCGTGGTATAGTGGCCTGTGTACATATAATATCGCTATTTTGCAGTTTATCATACATTTGACTGATTAATAGACTTTATAAAATGTATATAATTATTGTTCCGAGTGCCAAGAGATTTGAAAACTACACTAATGTTAAAAATCTCAATAAAAAAATTCTTAAATGTAAATATTGTCATTCATAGTATATTAATTAATATCAGTATTTCAAATGCTATTTATTTTTTGTTTTGAGTTTCCATTTCTATCGGCAGTTCTTATGAGCATCAAAATAGCTGTTGCTTGATATATCGATTCAAAAATAACTATCCAAGAGGGTAATTAACAATATCTGTACATATTTATGCATTTTATGTGTATACATACATTTATCATGTAGTTAACGTTCTGACAATTCTAGCTAAAGCTTTTGGTGGGATCTTGGAATGTCATGTAGTGGATTTTATATTTTATTCATAATCTTGTGTTACTTGACTCTATATTATGTAATAGTGGTTATGTTTTTTTTTTCTCGAACTGACTACGCTATTGGCCTTACTAGGTCTTCACAGCTTCACCGAACTCATAGTGGTTATGTTTTAGTAATATAGTTTAGTTATTGTGCACAAGTGAAGTGGATGAGAAATAATACCACGGAACATGATTTTGACAGGGCAGAAAAACTTTCTGGAAAGATCTAACAAATGGGCCACCATCTTCACCTAAAAAAACCTGTTGTCAACTATGTGTACGCACGTATGTGGGGTGCAGTGTCGTTCGTGTAGTTACATAATGAATGCGGTATCGCCCTATCTTCCGAACAGTGTGCCCAAAACACAATTATTATGTCAATTCTATGTTGAGAAGTGACCGTCCGAAAAATTAAACGTTTTTTTTTTCTTGGAAATGAAAACGCTGTTGACCTAGAAAGGTCTTTATAGCTTCGCCAAACTACAAATTAAACGTTTTTATTAGTAGATGTAGGCGAATATCGAAAAATTCGTTGGTGCATATGCGGGTTCCAACTTACTATTGAAATTTTACCATTTAAACACTCAACCACCGTGACGTCTTGATTTCGTAAAATAGGTAATTCGAAACCGGTTGCCACATTTGCTTAAGGCTGAACTTGATGCAGCTTTGTAGCACTTTCGTTTTTTTTTTATTATAGTCTTGTGTATTACACGAATATTGTGTGTTACAATCAGAATTTAACTTGGATCTCAAACACAACTGCTAGGTGACGTCATCTTTTCAGGAGCGTTGCTACAAGGACCAGTGGTGGATTTAGACAAAGGCCCGTGAAGCCAAGGCCTATGGCGGCAGGATTTTAGGGGCGACAAAATTTTGGAGACAGCTGAATTTTAAAAACGGTAAAATGTCAAAATAATTATAAAAATAATGCCAATTGCTTTTGCTGCGAATTACTTAAACATTTTTTAAATGATCTGAGTATTTTACTAACCCATATTTTTTTCTGCGCAATGTGATTTTATTTATCTGATCAATATTAGTAGTCTCTGAGCATAATAATGTCTCAATTTTACAAAATTATTAACTCTAATAGCGGGAGTTTATAATTATGTGATATTTCATTAACTTTATTGAGTAACATTAATTCAATTTATAAAATGTTTTAAATCTGCTTTTTTTTAAATTTCAATTATTTTTTGAAAACTCTCTTTCCATAAATTTATTGTGATAATTTGATTAGAGCCAATATTTTCAAAATCGACTGTGATCCCTTTTCATGGATTCTATATAGAGATTTGAAATTACATAGATATAAGCCGTACATCCCAAAGAAATTGTTCAATTTTTTTTTAACAAATTTATAGTTTGACATGACATGGGTTTGAAGCACAAAAAAACCCATGTATTAAAAAAAGAAGTGATTCAGCGTCGTTAATTGATTTATGTATATTAATCTGAAATAAATTCTGATTAGAAATAGGTAATTTACACATGTTTAACACACTCTAAAGCAGTGTTTCCCAACGTGGGGCCCACGCCCCACAGGGGAGCAATTTAAGACTTGACACTCGGATAATTAAATGTAATGCTAGATATCGGTGGTTAATTTAACAAACATGGTAGATTCTTAAATAAAATTCTGTTAATAATGATTAGGTATAATTTCGTTTTACGTTACCAAAATATCAACTGGCTAATTAGAGTCGTCAGTCAAGTCAAGTAAGTTTTTCATTATATGTTTTGAAATTTTACTTACGATGTTTTGATAACAATTTCATAGTGATCTCTTCCTAAAACTTATCATTTTTATTTACTAAAGGAACAAAGCAATTTCTAAAGGTTAAACATTGTGAATGAGGGCGGGGCATAAAATTTTTTAGAAATATTAAGGTGGGACTTAAAAAGTTTGGGAAACACTGCTCTAAAGAGTTATGTTTTAGTAAATAATGTATATTTAAAGGTATCTTCAACTATGTTAACCAATAAAATATTATATTTAAGTTAATAAAATTCGATACATATAATAATTTAAATATTTGTAACTTGCATTTAGTATTGATACTCTCTTCCTCAGAAATGAAAATGAGCGGCATTCCTTACAGAGCCTTGATGAAGCCCAAACAAACATTAATGCACCACTGACAGAGACCACTTCTTTTGCAAGCAAAAATTTATAAAACTTTACCAAGAAATTATCGTTAATTGGCCTGTATTATAAAAAAAAACTATAGTGTTTCTAGCAGTCTCTATGTAGTGGGAAGCACGTTATGATTCAACACTAACTTGCAACACATTTTGATACCAAGCATCTTTATGATAAGTTGTTTCACAGTTTATCAAAGCTAAAGCAGATTTTTATTTGCATAAATGTATTGTATTATGTGTCGAGTGGTCACTAGTACGGTAGAATGCGATGTACCTCTCGGGTTGTTTCTAGGAAGGAATTGTTTTTCAGTGGAACCAGCGCGTTGTGTAAACGGAGACCGCTTTCCGCCGTCACCGCTGCGCTCTGACATTCTTTCCAGACTGTTTCATAACGTGTATTGTTTTATGACACTATACACAATAAATACTTCACGTAATAATTAAATTACTCAAACTGTGTAACAGTTTAATGTATATTATGAATTGTTTCTTTCTATCACTATATGTTGTAAAACAAAGTCCTCCGCCGTATCTGTTTGTCCGTGTCTCAAAAAGTACTGAGCGAATTCTCATACACTAATAGATAGACTAATTCACGAAGAAAATGTAAGTGTATAATTTGTTAAGATTTTTTATAGATTAGCTCAAATATAACGATAAATGTTCGATAAGTGTCGGTATAAGTAAAACTGTCTGGAAGTTTTTGCCGAAAACGCTGCCTAATAATCCCTTTGAGATACTTATAACAAAACAATAGAGATAATAAATGACGGAGGTGAAGTCGCGAGCATCAATTAGTCTATATCTAAATATATAAAAATCCAGTGTTATGATGTATATCCACGATGTACTTAGAAACTACTCAAACGATCTTCATCAAAGTTTGCATTTATGTATAACTTGACCCAACTTAAGAGATACGATAATATATATTTAGATTAATGACTTCAACATTTTTTAATAAAACAATAAATGATTGTCAATGTTAATTATTATTATAACTGTAGGTGTCATCAGTCACAGATAGATGGCTCTTTAGAATAGTTTCTTGTCAGAAAACTGTAGGAGCGACTGTTATACATATCACATAGATGGCGTCACATTTTAATTTTGAATTTCGTTTTCAATAACTGAGCCACAACAACGCGTGTCTCCGTCAACTAGTCTATTAGTATATAAATAGGCAGTAGGGAAATGGTTAAAAGCATTTCCTTCTATTTCTTCGTCGACTTTTTTCATTCCTTTCTTATTTAGTAGATATTGACGAGATTTTGTGTTATTTATAAGAAAAATAATGAAGTTTTTTTTTATCTATGGTCGAAGTTCAGACAGTAGACGAGCATTCATATTAATTAATCTGTAGGTTTTACTATACATTAAAAAAAAATCCGATATGTTTTGATCATTATGATTAACCTGTAAAAAAGAGAATGCAGGGCCATAGGACCTCTTCCCGGAGGAAGATATGAGCATAATTTTAAGATCAGCTTACGATGTACTGACGATTTCAAATTACGAGAAATCCACATTTCTCATGTTCAGGTTTCCTCTCGATGTTTTTCTCCACCGTCACCTGATAGTGTTATCAATTTAACATTAGTAAATGAAAATGAAATTAATGAAATCCTATAAATCCGTTGGTACATACTGGGGTTCGAACCTGCGATTATCGGATTGATGCTCCATCGGTCAGACTACCCGATCACCAGGACATAGAAAATAGAAATAGTGAATAAAAAAGAAAACTGTATTCAGTTGTTCTTAATTTAATGAAGTTTTGTGTGTAAATATATATGGGGTATATAGATAATTTCCAAATTAATAAGCTATAAAAATTATTTATCAATGATATTGTACAAAAGAATAAGTAAAAAAGGTTCAAAAAACTTTAAATCTTAGTCGAATATGATAAGTTTGTAAATGAATTTTTACTTATATTTTAAAACTAGCCTCTGCCCGCGACTTCGTTCGCGTGGAATAGTTACTTTGGCCTAAAACTAACACGCAGCGGAAGCGCTCAAGAAAAAAAAAACAATTTTGAAACATTCTTCATTGGTGCTCCGCTCTGATCGATCTTAGCGTGATGATATATGGCATATAAACATCCTCGATAAATGGGCTATATAACATTAAAAGAATATTTCAAATCGGACTAGTAGTTTCTGAGATGACCCCCTACAACGTCACAAACTTTACCTCTTTATAATATTAGTTAGTATAGATCTATAAAAACATAACAGTGTTGGTTATAAAATTATATCAGTTTTGAAATTAAATATATGGCTGTGTATAATCTTTATTAAATTCTTTTGAAAATGAAGTACAAATATTTTAATTATTTTTTAAATTATACGTTAACAATAGGGTAATGATAATTTCCGTGTACAAAAATTAATAAAAAACTCATACTTCGTTTTTAAGATAAATCCATACATACATATATACGGATTTAGCGATATATTTTTAAACAATGTCCTTAAAAATAGATATTTATAACAAAATTTCGTGGAAAAAACTTCACGTACAGAGAGAATTACAGATCTACTATTATAGATACTGTCGTTTATCGAATGAAATTTTTTGTTTTCTTTTTCTTCAACTAAAATATAGAACTTTCTAAATTTTTTCATTCGAACATCTTGTCGTGATACAAATAAGAATAAATCTGTAACCGGAGTCTCACAAATACTAATTTACTACATAATAATCTTTTTATTTGTTACGTACTCAACATTTTTTGTTTCATTTTTAATGTAACAATACCTTGTGGCGGTTAACTGTCGACGTTAGCAGAACATTGCTCCTATATCTGATTATATTTGCAAGGTATTTTAAATGTTCAAACGATAACAATGTTATTTATCTCTTTACTTTATTTATCTACTAGTTTTTGCTTGCGATTTCGCCCATATTAATGTAGAATTTTTTCATCCCTGGACTTTTTTTGGATAATTAATATCTTAAGTCTATTGACAGCGAGTATGAAAAATTTAACAATAAACAAACACACTCACACTTGCATTTAAAATAATATTAAAAATTAACACGATTAAACAGTATATACACCTACTTAAATCATATGTTTCAATGTAAATACATAATGAATATAATATGGAGCAGACAACTTAGAATAAATTACTATTCGACTGATAGTCGAAGTATGACCATAGTAAAGGCTAAAAAGTTGTGTTCATGTTCATAAATAATATTGGTTCTTTTTTTTAATTAATACTAAAAAGTATTGACTACTGTATAAAGATTGTGAATTGTAGACACAAGGAGCCTGAAATGTGATGTACAGAGGCTTATAAATACAAGCTCCAGCGCACTAATTGTAAGAATAAATGCGAACTGTGTCCAAAATCTTTATCCATAACACTAATGCTACCAAAAAAAATGAATAAGGAAAATCAGTTTACAAACAGATAAGGAAACGTATTATATCCAATATGGAATTCAGCATACGAAGCTAGCGAAAACTTTGCAAACATCAAAGTCGGATAAGACAAGATGCAACATCGTCCCATGCGGTAAATACAAGGGTTTCGAGCTGCCTAGAAGGTACAGATTTAAAAGATTGCGTATTGGACGGGAACGGTGTATTGATTTTAAATATCCGTGACAGCCAGCCGGAAAGGCAACCAATTCAATATATCATAGAGTACACACTCAGTAAATACGACGGTGCCTTTAATAACCTGACTACTCTTATCGATGACGCTCTAAAATGGCTCAAATAATTACATATTCAATTATAGTAGATAATAGAATACTCCATTCTGCTATACGATTAAATAAACTGTACGAACCTCAACGAGAGTGCATTTGTTCTAATTTTGCACAGAATATAATGAAAGAACATCTTTCCAAGCGACAGAAAACAAGTCGACTAACATCAACAACACCAAGACTTAATTAACGTGCTAAAGTATGGTATATCAATGTACTAAATGCGAATTGCATTGTAGTTACAAAACTAACCAGTAAAAAGAGATGACATAGTCCAAATACAATCTCTATGGAATAAGTAATATTTAAGACCTTAGTATCTCTAACCAACATTCGATCGCTCGACACTGGAGCTTAAACTAGAAATCAAAATAGAAGTATACTTAATTCAATTTAATCAATGTGAATACGCTTATGAAAGTCAAATATCTAACATTAGTTGGGATACTTTTACTGCTTACCCAGTTATCGACAAGAATCAAAAAGAAACTCAACCTGGTTTATTTGTTATTGGCCTATCTGGTTTCTGGTTTGTTTTACGGACGTGTAATGTTTACAGATAATTACCTCAAGCCCTCTATAAGTCACACTTAAAGAAAGATGCGAAAAAAATCAAATTTTATAAGTTATGGCTTAAAAAGATTTTCGCAGGTAAATATTTGACTTGCGAAAGTTTGGACTTTGTATAATCTAAGTTTGACTTATATGGATGTGAAATAAGCAACATTCTTGTTACAGAGAAATGTAAAAAAAATTACTTCTAAGATAGTATGAACGTATTGTCAGCAATATTCTTAAAAGCAAATACCTTAGTTATTTTTCTTCAAGCTGTAGATATGATTTCAAAATCAGTTAGTTCTAGAGGTAGAAATGAAGCATAGATAGTTCAAAATACAGAGGCTATATAAATGCTTTCGAATTATTAAGGATTGCAGGAAAATACTGGTTGCGATTTGTCGGGGACTCGGATTTCGAGCAATGAAAGTATTGAAGTGTGAGTATAGGTTTTCGATTCTATTGTTTTATAATATAATTAGTTGATGTACAGAGATGTAGTTACCTCCAGACATCACTATCATTCACCGGACCTTTTAAAGATAAAGTCTTCTTGAAAGTTGATCTTATGACAATAAATCAAGCACGGCTCTATGAAATTCCGCCTTGGAACTCATGAGGCACACACGTAAAAGCTGATGAACCTGCAGGCCATAAAATAATAACAATTTGATTTTGTGTCTAATTCAAAGTATATTACAAAACTTGATTTATTATAATTACAATAGCGTCTCCAGGTAAACGGTTCCCATTAAGGTTCGTTCAATTAATGACCCGTTACACTCTATTTATGGATCTTGCGAGACTCCGAAAGCTGCGGAGGATGCATAGCGCAGTTATGTTTACTTCCCGTGTGGGTTGACGCCTTATCTACAAATAATCTAACAATGCATCAAGAGTTACTTTAAAGTCTGATGATGTATGTATTCACAACAGTATGGTTAAAGATATCTGCAGAATATATGGTAACAGAACAAATGTTTCAGAATTCCAAACTAAACAATGTAATTTAGATCGTAAATTCCAGAATTAATTAATAAGCGCAAATGTAGACAATCTAAGTCAATTAGTGTAAAAATACGCGTTACAGTACTAGAGTATATCATCCAAATTGTGTTAATTGCCGTAACTCTACTACAGACTAGTTCATATCTTACAATCAGCTGTAAGGTTGTTAATAATTCACTTCATTATTAGTTTTACGTCACGTTCCATCTGCTTTTTTGGTTATTTCTATTTTTAGTAGATTTCATTAGTTTGTTATACACGTAGTTTAAACCTGCTTTAATTCCAAAAGCTGTTAACTCGATCTCGATAGATATTCTCTCATCATTTGCAGTAGGAGATTTTAATGGAAAATTAATTTTAAGTAACATTTGTCATTACGATGGAATGCCAGTTATCGCTTATGAAATATAAATCATGAATAAAGTTGACCTAATCTATTGCTTTGGAAATGTTACTGTAAAGAACATCAAATAAACAAAATGAATTTTCTTTAAGCAGGAAATAATTTTAAATGACGTTACAGATATTGCTTCAGAACGATACGCTTGATTACAGCCTTGTAGTATAAACAAATAACAATGATCAGCAATATAACAAAGAAAAATGGAATTCACATAAATATTTATGATCCTTATAAATTATTCAGTTGGCATCTCAGACGATATGAAGTTTTTTAATTGAGAATTTGTCTTTCGCCAAATTTCTCATACATGACCAAAAACAGCTAATGTCCTATTTAGAATTACAAAGTTATTGCAGTTCCGATATTTACTTCATTAATAACTGATATTTGCTGTGTTTGTATTAACAAATGTGGACACTTAAAATCTTTATAAAGCTTTGTCATTGGACTTTGCTCTGTCTCATGTAATTGTCTTTCAATAGGCGCTATTACCGAATAATTTTCAGTTATACCAATACATACTGACTCTGATCATATGATTCTTTCTTTTAATCCTGAATTTGTACATTGTTTATTTCCTGCTTAAAGTACTTCACTGAATTTTAAAATAAATTTCGATATTGATTCCCGGTTAGGAGATTCTTTAACGAATCACTAAATTGCTAAGTATAATTATGTTTCGATTATAGAACCGAGCACCACTTTCGATTATTTTTACAAACCACCTATAGAAAAGCTTACGAAACTTAAAAGTTGCCGTTATCGAAAACAAAAATATGGTTTCGGTATCAATGGAAAAAACATGGTCCATTCGATTCTAAAGCGGAGCTGAATCAATAGCGAACAAAAAGCGTCCGAACAAACTCACGGACAGCACAGCACAACCTTAACGGTTGGACTGCAAAATCGATTGTTTTTCTCACAAAAAACGTTTGGAAAACAACGTTCCCGTAACGTTAACCAGCCCAGTAGAACCGTCAGGTGCTGTGCTGTGGTCGCTTATTCACTGTGCTTGACGAATGCAATCACAGAGATCGAGTATGACTGAAAAAACATGATGTATTGACGCTCGCGACGTCTCTCGCGGCTTGCGAGTGGCAAGTCGCAGCCGAGCATTGTCGAGACCGCGCCGCCTCGCACAGTCGCACCAGGTACCCGGCTCGCTAGCACTCACAACACAGACACAAATGGCACAGGGGTCCTCACCTGAGCCTCACGGGGGGTGGTATGTTGAAGGCCGGGAATAATTTAGCGTTGGGGCTTTCGAACAACATCGCGATTATTTTCGATTTCACCGTGCGCACATTGTGGACCTTTCTATCCGGTCCGGCGGTCGGCCGTGTACTGGCTTAGCTCGACGCTGCGCCGTGCCCTCCCCCCGTGCCGCGGTGCCCCTCGACCCGTGACGTCACGCCAGGCTTCGCGAGTTCTCCCCGCTGCTCTGACACGGGGTAACGAGAGGGATGGCAACAGATTAGTCTCAAGCCCCTATTCCGTAGGGCTTCGCTGTCTCGGTTCATACATACTTGGGTGTATTTTATTTGCCCTCTATGCGTTATTAGTCAGATAAAGTTAATCAATGCCAGTTTCCATTACCATTATGCTAATTACTAATAAGAGACTGTCCATTGAGAAGATGGTATGATTGAGATGTGACACAACGAACAAGACTACAAGAGTCATCTTTGGTCTTTCTGTAAAATTTAAAGCTATCTTTGTCCATTTGAAACTAAAAAAATTCAGAGTTACACAGCACCGTGATCATTCACCATTTATAGAGTAATTTTTATTTAAATTTATCAGTGTTATGTCAACATATCTTGCGGCTCATAGTAGAATAGAGTTTAGTTTGGATCAAAGCCAATCTATCGCACATTAAGTAATCTGTGACTTAAAAAAACCGCGGTCTATAAGTTAACTAACTGCGAGTGTTTCTGCGTATGATGTTCTTTTGTTCACAATAGTTAACTTTTAAACTTTTTTTAATATTAAAAAACATCTTAAATCTTTGCACAATATTTAAGTAACGCACGCCACACGCCATACGCAATTAGATCGTAAACAATGCTATTAACTGAAGATTTTGTGTTCATGTTATAAATTTACACAAAATGTGTAATCGCAAAAGAAATTTCCATAACTTGTGCTTTGTAATCTTTAGTATTTAACTACTTTGTATTCCTACATTTAATCTAATTTGGTTTGAATTATGATATAAATCTTTAAAGATAGACTTTTCTAAAGCCTCTGATACAGTTGCATAATATTCTGTCATCAAATTATTATAGTAACGTATTCTGTATAATTTTCCCCCTTATATATTAAATGTCTTGTGCGATATATCGTTTGTAAAAAGATTTTACGGACCGCGCACGCGGCTGTACTTCGGTGTACCACAAGGTTGTTATTTAGGTCCATGTTTATTGAACTTAATCATCTATAAATTTTGTTTAATATTGTAAAGCTTGTTCGTTTATTAATCTCGAAATTATAAATGGGTTTTGAAAGAGCCTACAAAGTGTAATATCGAGATTCATCTCGGATAAATTGCCATGAATGTATTACAAGGGTAGTATTAACGAGATTCGCTTTTTTTCTTTTTTTTTCTCAAACTGACTACGCTATTGGCCTTAATTCTTTGGCCTTTATAGCTTCACCGGACTACTAAGGCGAGTGCTTAAGGCACTCAGCCGATTTTGTAATGGTAACTAGCTCAAGGGTTCTCGGCACACCTCGGCTTAGCCGTTACCTAGAATAACCCGATCTATCCTAGCTAAACTATGCTAAGCTAATACATGTATCCATTCTTGGATCATACAATTAAAAATTGCATGATACAAAAACATATAATGTAATTCGAAAAGAGATAAACTAAACCTACTCGATTCAGTTCGATAAGGGAAAAAAAGTAAACCCTTCCACCAGGTGTGTAAGGTGCATGTCTGATTAACTATGTATGTGTAAAATCGATGTGGTGTGTACTGTATTGCGATAGCAAAATCTCTGCATCCACTCGGGTGGCCTCGAGCAAAGACATTACCAAGAAAACGCGAACAAATAATGTGCGGGTATAAAAACGATAGCTCTCTGCCCGTGACGCACAGGACAGGGATTCGCGATGTGGCCGGCCACAGAAAAATGAAAGAAAGAGATCGAATTTACAATGTGAGAGGGCGGCACCGGTGCCGGGATCTAAAAATAGAAATTACGAAATTTTTAACGGTTTAGGGGAAGATAGACGCAAACATACGAGTTTACTCTATCTTATATTGAAAAATAATTATTTTTTCGAGACGGCGGCGCGCGCGTGCCGTTGAATCATAGCCGCGATGGTGGGAAATTTCACGATCGCGCGAATGGGGCCCTGTTTGGGGTCGTTCGCGACCTCATCGTAAGCTAAGATCTCGGAGATCTCGTGAAAAACTAGGAGCTGGACGGACCAGTCCATACCGATAGATATCGCCCGATCAGTTTGCTAGACACTCTAGGTAAACTTTATGAGCTGCTCCTTCTGAACCATCTCCAGGTTTCGATTAACGACTTTAGTCTGATACCGCCTGAGCAGTTTGGATTTCGCGCCAAACATTCTTGTCCCGATCAAGTACTCCGCCTCACAGAGCACATCTTTTCTAATTTCAATAAAGATCCGCATCCGGAGCCAGATCCGCCCGTGAAAAACACTAATCCGAAACGTACAATAGCTGTCTTTTTCGATGTCGCCAAAGTCTTCGATAAGGTCTGGCACAAAGGGCTCATATACAAGTTAAATCAAGCCGATATACCCGATAGGTTAGTTCACATCATCTGTGATTATCTCGCCGATAGAACCTTCCGTTTTAGAGTAGACGGCGAACTCTCATCGCCCCGTCCGATTCGTTCAGGTGTGCCACAAGGCTCAATACTCGCGCCCACCCTCTTCAACCTGTTCATCAGTGACCTACCTAAGCTTCCGGGAGTCGAGGTAGGTTGTTATGCTCATGATACAGTCATCTACGCCTCTGGCTGGCGGCCGAGTGTTCTCAGAGATCGCATCGACGAAGCCGTTAGCACACTCGGTGATTGGTTTCTTCGATGGCGTATAGGTATTAACCCCGATAAGAGTGCCGCGATACTCTTCGATCCTAGATATCGCGATAACAAGTTAAAGCCCATAAGGCTATACAAAACCGAGATACCTTGGACCACCGAGGTCAAGTATCTCGGCGTCACATTAGACAATCATTTAACGTTTGAGTCTCATATTAAGAGAGTGCGAGACAAAGCCGCTATGGTCTTGGGTCGCCTCCATTATTTACTCTGTCAGAAGAGCAAACTGTCCCTCAGACATAAGCTCACAATATATAAAGTCTGTATTCGTCCAATTATGACTTATAGTTGTCCGGTCTTCGCCCACGCGAATAATCTCGATAAGCTTCAGGTTTTGCAGACCCGGGTTCTGCGTAAAATCACCGGTGCTCCTTGGTTCGTCCGGAAGGCGGATCTCCACAAGCACCCGGAGATGCCGTCCATCTGGACGTATATAAAATCACTTACAAGTAGTTATTTCGAGCAAGCCGCGATTAGTGGTATCCGCCGCAAATTATGAACCCCTACCCAACGCTGGGCGATATAGAAGACTTCCGCGACATATTTTTACCGATCCTCCCGACGATATCACGTCAGCGAACGATCAGTACCAGCCTGTCCCTCGTAAGAGAGCGTGCTCACGCCCACGCCCGCGTAACCACAGATCGCGCCGCCGCGGTCTGGGGGTTAATTTCGCTCCCGCACACCCGATTAGGCCTCCCACGGCAGCGGCTCAAGC
>JACEII010000193.1:51753-68582 GCA_014332785.1 Antheraea mylitta
TACAATATTAAACGCTTATCAATTAGTCTTGTTTGCTTACTAACCTTATTCAAATACGAAATACATTTAAGAGTTCGTGAGATACATATGTGTATTTTTTTAAACTTTATTTTTGGCAATCAATCTTTCAGATTATTACTGCCATTGTCACGTAGTCAATAATATTACAAGCGTCGTACGATCATTTCAATATCAAGCGTCGTGTGAATCAATATTCTAACAAGATGGTGGATCCCTTGATAGAACCTTCCAGGGAGTTTTTGTGGCATGTCAGAATTTCATGCTCCATAGAATTATTTTCCATTCACTTCACTTATGCACAATAAACCAACTTTATTATTCACCCGATTAGGCCTCCCACGGCAGCGGCTCAAGCCTAGGTTCGATCCCTCGGTAGGGAGCCCTTGAGTGCGTTGCTTGCGCGATACGGTGACACACAAATATACATCACTGCTACAACACTACACGATCACCCCCACACACGTGCACGCCTACACGCTTACACATGAGAGTGGAGGGGTTACTTTTTTCCCTTATCGAACTGAAAAACTCTCAATTTTCCGATAATAAATATATGGAAGAGTTGTTGAGGCGTGTGTGCTTGGTACACATATACGGTTCAACAACTCATACATATATGAATAGTTAGCTAGGTTAGCTAAGATAGGTCGCGATTTTGCATGCAACAGGCAACAGCCAAGCCGAGGTGTGCCGTGCACCCTTGAGCTGGTTGCCATAATAAAATCGGCTGAGTGCCTTAAGCGCTCGCTTTAGTAGTCCGGTGAAGCTGTTAAGACCTTGATGGGTCAATATCGTAGTCATTTCGAGAAAAAAAACAACTTTATACGTAAACACCACCAAATTTACACAATATATAGTCAAATAACACAAGATTATGAATAAAATATAAAATCCACTACATGACAAACTAAAATCTCGCCAAAAACTCCACATGTGTATTTTGGTATATAATTTGTCAAGGATTTTTTTCTAATCAGTGCGAGACAACGTCTGCCAGGCCTGCTAGTTTACAATAAATTTAAATGTGTCAGCCAGTCTGCCAAACAGAATATACTCGTACTACATGACATACTCGCAAGCTATACATAATTCTATGGGGTTGACTCGCGTGCAGAGTAAAATGCATTAAGTTCTTTGTAGTTAACCAGTAAGTTGCTTGTTGATACGAACGCTGTTTACATCACTGCTACAACATCACACATATCACCTATACACACGTGCACGCCTACACGCTTACACGCTGTTTCTCTTTTTTACAGAAATAAACGACAAAGAGTTCTACCCTTATTTTTCCTTATCCTATCCTATCCTATATAGTTTAGAGGATTTTTTCCGATACAAAATACATATAGGAGTTGTTGAGGCACGCATGCTTGGTACACATGCATGTTTCAATAACTCATATAAGTATATCTAGATAGCTTAGCTTATCTCAGATAGGTCGCGATTTTTGCACAAAATAGGTGATAGCCCAAGCCGAGGTGTGCCGTGCACCCTTGAGTTAGTCGCCCAAACATCCCAAATCGGCTGAGTACCTTTAGCGCTCGCCTCAATAGTTCGGTGAAGCTGTAAAGACCTTTCCAGGTTAACAGCGTTTTCATTTCGAAAAAAAAAAATACGAACGCTTTACAAAGTACAAGCTAACACAACCCTAATAAGTACCAGAGAATGCGTTACATACATCGCTCTGCTCATATATCTTTGTACCGCGCCTGCAGGAGCTGATTTTGTTCCTAGTAAAGTGTTTGTTATTGGTATACGGAACCACAGTGTAGTGTCAGGCCGATGGCGCGATGTTCCAGTCGGCTGCTCGAGTCGTTTGGTGATTAGAAAGCGAAACGGTATCGAGGGGGCCGATAGCCCGAGACGGTGACCGCTACCCGCCGCGCGTCGCCAGCGTCTTACGTCACCAGTTCTGGTTGCTAATATTTTGTGCTATGTCCTATGCAGAATTAGTCTAAACATAAGTATTTAACTCAGATAATTTACATTGTTGTGTGATTTGCGTAGTATATTTGAAGAAACATCTAGACCAGACGCAAGCATCATTCTTTGGCATGTTGTACGCAGACAGGTGTCATTGTTTTTAGTATCACTGTATGTATTTATTTATGGCATAATCGGATGCTAAGAAAACGAAAAATTCAGCTATGTTATGTTGTAGTAATTTAATGTTATACAACGTTATGACAATGTCCAATTTATAATTGGGACTAAAAATAGAAACATACAATAACTAGGGGTCTCAACAGACGTTGCCCTATACTGATAATATAAAGGTCTAAAATTCAACCGCAACGGCACCATCCAAGCCCGGTTGTGAATCTAAACGAATTATGAATCCAACTGAACACTCACAATATATTTCATCAAAATCTATGCAGGTAGACTTAGAAAAAGCCCTACAACCGTGTAAAACTATTTTAATTCACTTCTTAAGAACTCCTAAGTTAACGGTATACGTTAAAATTGATATCAGTCTGCCACGAATGTTATCCTTAATCGTTCATACAACAGATAAGAGAGCAAATCGATTCGCGTGAATTGGGGAAACATGTACTTCGAAAGAATCACCTCAAACAACTATCGTAGATCCCTAAAAGAGTGTAGTCGTTTTTTGATGAACGAAGAAATACACAGATTTGCCGTTTGAGCGCAAAAACTGACATATCGGTGTGTAAGAAGGTAAGTTTGTTATATATTATGGTATACCAGACTTTGTTGATCACAGACAACAAATACAAATTAACTGTAACACACAAAAATGTAACACTTTTATTAAGGAGGGATCAATTGAAATATCCTTGAAAATGCATCTGTAGTTTGCCCACCCCCCTACTACACCATACCGTCGAAATCTATTGAAAGAGTTCAAAAAACATTTTTTTTTATAATTCTATGCTATAAGACATGCTCATGGTCACAGCGTCCCTTCGTAACGTGACAGAATAAAAATGAGTACGTGTAACCGTCACGCGATTGAAGTAAAACTTATTATTTAAGTTCCGAATTAGCTGATAGATGGCACTACAGATAGTAAGGCTTTGATTTAATTTCTTACTTACCTATATTGAAACCAGATGGTAGCATGGTCGCGCTCCCATATATACATAATTATGTCTATTGTATGATTTTTATTATTATTCAATTTAATATTTATATTTGTTATTTTTATAAATTATTTATTGACAAAATCGAAGATGTTTAAAAACCGGATGTTACAGAAATGTGACGCCATATTGCCGCAGGGGACTTCCGTTGCATTGTCGTCTAGTTACTTCCTAGTCGCGCCTGAAGAAGTTTTACTTCAATAAATATAATGTTATATCATTGCATGAGCGAAGAAATCAACATAATCTAGTATTTCATCACAAATTACTGCACAATTATATCTCAAGTTGTTCCTTAATAGAGGCTCTAAATTTTGACACCGATTTTGAATATCAATTTCTTAAAACGTTTGTTTCTACAATCCAGTTGTACGTATGACTCGTTTATACAATAAGCGCGCATCCATGCACATCTTATTACCAGTGGCGGATTTGCAGTGTTGGCCGCCCTTGGCCCCAGGCCATCATATTGAGTACATAATGAATTTACTCTTATGCCAACTTTTTTTTAAGAATTTTTGTTATACGATGCGGTGCAGTGCGGCCCACCATAATATGCGCGGGCCTTTAGAATATTCACGTAATTTGAGTTAGTTCTTGTTATCATCAGTGAATGTTTTTTCGCGATTGGTCGTCCCTAATATCTGGCCGCCCTAAGCCCGGGCCTCCTGGGCCTTAGGGCAAATCAGCCACTGCTCATTACAGATATTTGACTACCGAGGCCTTGCACGAACACAATGCAAAGTGTAATTATTTAGAAAGACACAAAAGCCAAAATAAATCGCAGACGGCTGCTAGCACTACATAGAGTAAAATTACATAGTCCGTGCCAAACTTTTTGACCATTCTGTATAGGTTAGTTTCGCAGAACATATGTATTATATGTATAACATCAAGATCATTTAAGGCTAAATAAACATCAATTTTACATTTCTATAACAATTTTTTAAGTTTGCTTTATAACAAACTCTTACGCGCAAACGAATAAAAAATAGAGCTTTCATCCGTGGATATATTCAGGACGAACGAAATGATTGAATGATACTACACGTTTAGGAATTAAATAAAAATCACTACATACATTACTCCTTCTGAATCTCATGCAAATATCTGGTGACCCAAAAAACAATTTTTTTTTTACTTTACTACGAAAATATGTTATATTATCATGTTTTAAAAGTCAAAGCGCAGTTAAAAAAATTTAAGAAAAGAAAGATTTTTTAAATTTATTTTACTATTTTCTACCATTCAATTAATTACGATCCTGAAATTTTCAGGTCGATATTTTAATATTTAAAGGTAGCTCCAGATTTTTTTATGTTTCCAAGTAGAGTATTTTAGGTCGTCTTGAGAGACTTATGAACATGAATATTGACATTTAATTTTTCATATTTTCATTTTTGTCATACCAAAGAAGACCACCGGAATGCAAAATTGGAGCGATTTTCTCTATTAAAATGTCATTAACAATTATATTTTTTGATGATATCTGAAAAAATTTTTTTGCGAGCTTCATTTTAAACCTCTTAAAAGACGATAAACTAAAATGTTTTTGGATCACTCTAATATTTAATATGCCCATTATCTGAATTATCCACACACGATAATTCTTAGTTTTTTTTTTTTTTTTTTTAACTTTATTTTTGGCGATCAATCTTTCAGATTATTACTGCCATTGTCGAGTAATCAATAATATTACAAGCGTCGTACGATCATTACAATATCAAGCGTCGTATCAATCAATATTCTAACAAGATGGTGGATCTCTTGTTAGAACCCTCCAGGGAGTTTTTGTGGCACATCAGAATTTCATGCTCCGTGGTATTATTTTCCATTCACTTCACTTATGCACAATAAACTAACCATATTACATAAAACACCACCAACTTTACACAATATAGAGTCAAGAAACACAAGATTATGAATAAAATATAAAATCCACTACATGACAGACTGAAATCCCGCCAAAAATTCTAATTCTTAGTTTGAGTGTACTTTGTGCACATTAACTGTATGTTGGTTAAGTTTTTACTACATTTACACTACAATCTATTGTGATGTAGCGCGGGACATCTTTATGGACTTATATATCGGCGGAGACACTATAGACCTCCGATACCACGCTATTGACTATATCGGCGGTGTTACTAATGACCTCAAACGCTATTGGTTGAAGTTATCGGCTGCTTTTATTTACCACGATGTGAGACGCCATTGGTTGGAGGTATCGGCTGTTTATGTATCTTGATGCCTTAAAAGGCGACTGATTATGTACTCCAGTGACGCTGTTAAGACCTTGCTAGATAAATAGCGTAGTCAGTTCGAAAAAAAAAGCTACCGACGACGAGATGCTGGGCATATCCGCTCGGACAGTTCGGCTAGTCACACCTACGAATAATTCGTCGTTACTATAGTAAGCGTTATTTCTGTATTGGTTAACATTTTATTTGATTGTTCATTGTGGATAGATCGATCAAACCATAACCATGACGTCACTATGGATGACATACATGGACGCCATTTTGTCGCTGCCCCGGCTATATATTTATCACCATCAGATACACCTAAAAGACTCGAAAGTTGTGGAAATTAATGTGGTCATAAATCAAACATATTTTTTATTTATGATACTTCATTAATTTATTGTATAAAATTAAGTATTATAATAAAAACAAAAAAACAATGCCCGTGAGAAATAGGTATAATACTACGTGACCTGTGACGTCACACGCACATACGACTCTAGTAACTTCTCGAAGTAGTGTTGCCAACTCTAATTCCCGACGATTATAACACAGTTACTATTTCCGAGCGATGGTGTTGCCATCATACCTCTGATATATTAAACTCGCTATATAGTTTAAATTGTATTAATATTTTTATGGTATTATTTGTTTAAGAAGTTATAGATTTATTGTTTTTAATTTAACGGTGTCAACTAAACAGATGTCAATACAGTAATACATTTGTAAAGTATTAGGCATCAGATCGTGAAGAGGGGGGGGGGGGATGTGTTAGCGTCCGCAGCCTCCTCCCTTGCACTTGGACTTCTTGGGGGGTCGGTATGTGGAGGCGGAGGCCCCTCCACTCAGCGGCAAGAAATCTGTTAACAGACATACATGTAAGATTGCATTTCTGAGCGAATCATTAGTTCCAGTTTCTCACGGATGGCAGGAGTGATGTATTGACATGATGTAGTGTATGTAAGAAACACTATCTATATGTTAAGGTGTTTTTGTAAAAAGTTTAAGAATAGTTTGTTTTGTGTAAAAATAGTTACATCATTGAAAACCCCTACGTACATGTATATATTATATTAATCAACGTATAGCAATATGTATTATTTAGCTAATTTTATCATATACTATTTTAATTGTTCGTGTTTCCACATATGTTTTTAGTTTTTACACGTGTCTTTGTTAAGATAAACTATTTGAAAACATGGAAATAATGATAACTTTGTGTTAACAATTCAGAATAAAGAGAATAATGAGTTTGAGTTTTTAGTTAAAGGAAACATTGTGATAGAATTAATTATTATAACAGTGTAGGGCTGTTTCTGATCTATAAAGAACAGTCACCTTTCAAATTGTTAATACTTGGGGACCAACAGACTGCTGGAATAACAAGTGAATGAAAAAAAACCACTATCACAACAATAACTGCTTATTGATCACCACACTGTCACTGTGTCACAGTTAAACAGACGAATGTACTGTATATATGTAGTTACCGTCATCAGCAGCAGTCCCGAGCCTCCTGCCTCCCGCAGCGGTTCCGTACTTCTCCAACCGTTCCAGGTTCTCAGCTCGTTTACGCTCCTCGCGCTGGAATAAGACATATTGTTATAAACTCAGACTTAAGTATACATGTTTTTAATATATATGACTGTACATAAAAACAAAACCCCAACGAGAGCACCAATGACAGTATGTATCCTCACAGCAGAACACCCTCCTCACATTTACGTCTTGTAATATCCATACCGAAAGTTTAGAAGATTAAAGATTAAAGTTTGTCATTTTAATGAATGAAATAGACTAAATGTTACTTGAGGATACACTTTATGATTTTCTTGATAAGGTTTTATAGTCATCACAGTACTTTAGCAGTGTTGTGTGTTCATACAAACAGAAAGTCAAACATTTCTAAAAGTGATTAAGTGAATTTTATTACGTATTCGAAAAAAACCAGCAACAATTTATTTCACAAAAACCTAAAAAGTACAGTTACGTTAGATTTACATTCTCCTTATATGTATAGAAGTTTTATTTTGTTAACAATATTTTTTTGAAGTGTAATTTTTTATCATTTCCAGACAAAGGGTGTAAGGGGTGTCTTTGGGGTGTATGGGGTGTCGTATAACATCTAAAGACCTGAAACACCCAAGCCTACTTCACATGCACGTGGTGCACCCTGCTGAACAACGAAGAAGGCAACGGCGATAGTAGAGTGATAGGGATTTAAAGCCCGATTGGGTCGCGACCACCATACATATAATGGAAAAACCTGTAATAGTGCGCGTAATTTTGCGCGTCGCGTTTCGGGATCAGCTTGTGTATATCCAATATACCGGACGACTTTTGTCGTGGCTCGGGTACCCATGGGATTCTCCGGTAGTTCACCGCCTAAAAGAGCTGCGTTGACCCGGCGGCCAGGGAGACCTGCAGAAACGGTTGTTCCGCTGGCCGCCCGCGGTACAGTACAGAGGCCCAATCATGGATAACCACCATGGGAAGCTGCCGCACCATACCGCGCATAATCTCGGGTAGGTTCGTCGTGCCGGTTGGTGACCGGTCCCGGCGACCTATTCCGGAGGGGTATGAGGGCCCTTCAGTCCGCAAGGTCACTGCAATTCTAGCAGGAACTAAACTGAGCCGGCGATTAACATTGCTCTCCTCATTACTTTAAAAAAAAATATGACAGCGCAGACATCGAGTATGGGTTCAACAGCGGTGCACAACCCCTACACCGCTTTTACAATGGAGTTCATTAACATCCGCGGACTTCATTCTAACTTAAATGCCGTTCACCAACACCTCGAGACGGTTCAACCTGAAATGCTCTTCTTGACGGAAACACAAATTCGCCGTCCGGCCGACACATCTTATTTACACTACCCCGGGTACTCGCTTGAAGAAAACTTTCAAGCCAAAGCCGGTGTATGTGTGTATGTACGGTCGGAGGTGTGCTGTCGTCGTTTGCGCTGTTTGGAGTACCCTTCCTTCTCTGTCCTTTGGCTACACGTGGATTTGGGCGCTCAGAGCTGTATCTACGTGTGCCTCTACAGATCCCATAAAGGGGATGATGAGACTACTCGGCTCTTTGATTACTTGAGTAGGGCAGTAGATGACGCACAGGAGCAGTTTCCCACTGCGGAATTGGTGGTCTTGGGGGACTTTAATGCACACCACGAAATGTGGTTGGGTTCCTCCAAGACGAACCATGCAGGACGAACTGCCCATGCATTCGCCTTAACACATGATCTGAGTCAACTAGTGATCCAGCACACCCTTCCTGATATCACAGGTCATGCGCCCTCTTTACTGGACCTTCTGTTGACGAGTCATCCAACTGGGTATGATGTGTCAGTCAATGCTCCCTTGGGCGCATCGGATCACATCGGATCACCGCCTAGTTGTTTCCTCTGTACCACGCGCTTCACCTGCACCGAGTGTAAGTATCAAGCGCAAGGTATGGCACTACTCGTCAGCAGATTGGGATGGAATGCGGGATTATTTCGCGTCCATTTCTTGGCGGCAACGGTGTTTTGACGGAAAAGGTCCTTCAGCGATTGCCGATGCGATTGCTGACGAGATTAGGGTTGCAATGGAATATTATATTCCTTCATCTGAGATCCTCGGTAATCGCAAAGGACGCCCTTGGCACAATCGTGAATGCGCTGATGCTTTTAGTAAGAAGCAAGCCGCGTATCGCGAATGGATCAAGGGCCGCGCTAATAAGGATCCTAATATTCATTTTCTCAAATCAGCTTATAACTCTGCCACCAAAGTCTGTAAGAAGGCCTACACTAGAGCGGATGCTCAGCGCGTTGCACGCTTAGGTCATGAACTCGTAATTTATTCGACTAATAGTCGAGTCTACTAGAGTCTGGCCAAAGCTGTGCAAGCCAACTTTTGTCATCCAACGTTGCCGCCGTTGAGGTACTCTGATGGAACACTGGCCTACGAGCCGCAAAAGAAGGCAACATTATTAGCTAATCATTTTGCGGCTAATTCCTGGCTCAACAATCGAAACGCGCAACCGCCTACCATTCCTTGCTGCGGTGTCACTATGTCGGAATTAAGGTTCAGGCATCGTGACGTTCTTAAGCAACTGCGATCGCTCGATGTCCGGAAGTCTAGTGGTCCGGATGGTATCCCAGCGGTTGTTTTAAAAACATGTGCAGCCGAGTTAGCTCCAATACTAACGCGCTTGTACCGCCTGTCTTACATCTCTGGTGTCGTGCCTCGGGCTTGGAGGGAGGCCAATGTGCAACCGATACCGAAGAAGGGGGATCGGTCAGATCCTAATAACTATCGTCCAATTGCCGTAACCTCAGTGTTGTGCAAGATCATGGAGTGGATCATCAACACCCAGCTTGTCCGCTACCTGGAGGATCACTCATTGATTAATGATCGACAATATGGCTTTCGTCAAAACCGATCAACGGGTGATCTTCTGGCCTACATGCTACGCCGCTGGGGGGAGGCAATTAACAAACACGGCGAGGCCTTGGCAATCAGTCTCGACATTGCCAAAGCCTTTGATAGGGTCTGGCATCGTGGTCTTCTCTCCAAGCTTCCAGCGTACGGACTCCCCGACAATTTATGCAAGTGGATCTCTAGTGTTCTGTATGAGTGCAGAATGCGTGTTCTTGTGGAAGGATGTGATTCGCAGCTCATGTTAGTAAACGCTGGAGTTCCTCAAGGCTCTGTACTTTCACCTACTCTGTTTCTTCTGCATATCAATGATATGTTGCCTTTGGGCCGTATTCATTGCTATGCAGACGACAGTACCATCCATGAGTTATATTACTGCTTTCTTGCGGTCGGGGAAAAACAGAAAAGAGACGGTAAGAACTTGTGGCTGAGCTTGACCGGTCCTTGCTTCGCATTTCAAAATGGGGGGCAAGTAATTTGGTCGAGTTTAATGCTAACAAAACACAGATGTGCGCGTTTACTTGCAAGACATCTCCATTTACCCCCCCTTCAGAACATCTCGCTCGCAATGCGAGACAGTCTCAATATCTTGGGTGTAGATATTCGCAGCAACCTTAATCCCAGGGACTACATAGGAGCATAATCTCCACTACATCTCGGAGACTCGGAATTCTGAACAAGGTGCGACGGTTTTTCACGCCTGATCAGCTATATCTTCTTTATAAGGCACAAGTTCGGCCTTGCGTGGAATACTGTTCGCACCTCTAGGATGGTTCCGCCAAATACCTACGGGATGCTTTGGACAGGTTGCAGAGACGGGCTGTCCGCATTGTTAATGATGCAGAAATTACAGAGTTTATAGAGCCGCTACAACTGCGCAGGGATATTGCCTCACTGAGTGTGTTCTACCGTCTGTATCATGGCGAGTGTTCTGCAGAGTTGTTCAATTTAATCCCGTCCTCTCCTTTTCACAACCGGACCACGAGCGCTGGTCTACGGAGCCACAGTTTAATGGTAAACCCTATCTGGGCACGAACTAAAAAGTTCGCAACATCCTATCTTTGCCGTACGGTGAAGCTGTGGAACAATCTCCTGGCTAGTGTATTCCCTCCTTCCTATAATATGGGTCCTTCAAGCATAACTTGACGAGGCATTTTTGCAGGCCGGCATGACAGCGACGATCGACGAAAGATAACGTATCTCTCGGCAGTCGCCGTTGTTTTTGAATTGCACTGTGTTTACCATCAGGCACAGTGCAGTCACTTAGCCGTGCTACTATAAACAAAAAGGGTCCCAGTTAATTCCTCCAGTAATCATTAATATGATTACCCATGGAGATATGAAAACAATTTTACTAAAATACATTAAGAATAGATATAAGTAGAGACAGACCTCTATCTGTTCCTGTTGCGCGCGAACTGAAGCCTGCTCCAGCAACTGTTGTTGTCTCTCTCGTGCACGCTGAATCGCCTCCATGCGGGACAGAGCTTTGTCTGGATCTGTAAGAAATTTTCAATTTTCTTTATAATTACCATGTATATAACAATGCATCAACTTCAATTACTTATGCATCTACCAATTATGTAGGAAGAACAAATGGTAAAGTTCATCTGTTCAATTTCACTATAAAAGAGATTTTACCACAAAATCAATATTAAATTACTATCCTTTGAAAGCAAATTAAACTGTATTCTGAACTGGATTTGTTTATAGGTTACAATGATCACTTAATACCAACTAAACTTCACACACTATACAATTAACTTAATTATATATATATAAAAAGAATCGTATATGTACAATGGTGGTAAGTCCTACTACTTTAATTAATGTCGCAAACCCCATGGAGCAAGGAATTTTACAAACATACAATTAACAGATCCAAAGTATGTCTAGAGTCACAACAATGATTAATAAATCACAGATATAATTATCTTTATTATTAATTATCTCATGAAATACAAACCCACAATACATGGAGCATCATTTTTCAGTGAAATGTTACATAAATGTGCCTTCCAACAAAGAAAACCACTAATTTTAAACATATATTAAAACAAAATTTTAAGCCATTGTTGGTAGTTGGTTTCTATCAACTTTAAAGCTTTAGTTTATTATGATAACTTTACGATCCATCATGATATTTGTATTTAGTGTTGGCGGCAATTTATACCTTTGTAGTTTTCATTCCTAAATAGTTGTGAATTTTAGCATTGATGATGCCACTAGCTGTGCTTAATAAAATTATGTTCTGCATTCTTTACATTAAGGAAATTTGAAAATACTTCGTTCCCCTATCATTAAGTGAATACATCCATATTGATTTTAAAGTGCTCTTGTAGATAAGCCATCTGTAGCCCACCTTATATATGCTGGTGATTAATTGGTGGAAGATATTTGTTGATTATAGAAATAATATACAGCAAGCTATGTGAACACATCCACAATAAGAATAGAATACTATAAGAAACCTTTGTGATATTCAGCATCCTCCCGAGCTTGCTTGTATGCTTCTATTTTTGGCCTCAGTTTGTGCAGGATGTACAGCATGAAAGCGGCTCCCCCCACCAGGTACCAGCCATATGAAGCCAGAAATTGAGCAGCTGAAATATAACAATAAAGAAATATATGAATACATAAAACTGATGAGTTTGTAATATCAAGACAACAGTTTTTTATTAAATACATATGATAGTATATTATGTGATACTTATAACCCAAATCAGTATTTATATTTTGTGTCTGTCTGTTTGTTCCAGATAATCTTCTAAATAGTATAACTGATTTTCACAGAACTTTCACTGGGAGATAATATTATAAGGAGTAAATTAGCCTACACACATTTAATATACCCAAACTTTTTTAAAGAAAGTATTCAATATGTATTTCAATTTATTGTAATAACATTGCAAATGTTTAAAACATAAAGGTTAATGGATTTATTTTACATCTTGAATTAAGTTTACCGTAACTTAGACAAAGTCTCTTATGAGATATATGCCAATGACTATTGGGAGTTAAGACACTTACTGAAATGCATTCATCTCACTGGGAACATAACATTTATGAATAATTGGGTTTATTCGAACCACTTCTCATGTTCACAATTAATTTTAACATGATTACTGTGTAACAGAAAGAGTCTGTATTGATTTTAGCATCATCTAATTGATTCTGTCAAGCCTGTAGATACAAATATAATATAAACCAGTAAACGGAAGTTGTAATAACATCAAGATAATGAAAAATGGGGTCAACCGCAATGACACATTTTGTAAATGTGGCATATCCTTATATAGATATATTGCAAGACATTGAAATCAGTAATAGATATTTGTTTGTATATTTACCTAAAGTGATCGGGTTGAATACACTCTCCTCAGTAAACTGGGTCTGCTCCTCTTCTACTACCAACGGATCCATATTATCTAATTTGATTTATTATCTACAAAACAATAAATATATTACAAATTATAAGTGTTAAATCGAACCTCCTACAAATGAAATATATAAAATCACAATCTGAACGGACTGTTACAAAATTACTACAGTAATTTAATTATAAAACCTAACAATAAAATATGTATACATTACAGACCATAAATTTATTTCCACTTCTATAAACTAGTTTATTTCCATATATTTCCCGAAAATCTGTGATCGAAAATTAACTTTGACAATTAGTAATAATGTTGCAAGAGTCATTGAGTTGAAAGTTGCGACCGCTAGGAGTAATATTATTCTGTGGTTGCGACTTGCGATTAATAAAAAAAAAAATTACATTATGTCTGCATTTTTAAAATTTGTATAGTATAGAGGTATATCAGCTACGTGCAAATATTTTGATAAATTTAACTGTATTTAATAGCAGATTGTAATTTGGTTTTCACTATTTTTTATTGTTTGTTAAACTTCTAAGCATTAGTTTTCTAAAATTTAATACATTTTTATTTAATAGAAAAATATGAATTCAAGCTATTTGCTATAATTTACACTAGTCTGCGTTCATCAATAATGTGTATTCAATCGCGTAATTATTGTACAGAGATTTGTATAGAAATAGTATACAGAATGTTTTAAAATTATGAAAAGTTTGAAAATGTAGACAAAAAATAACTAGTATGTTGCGCGAACTCAAAAATTTACGAAAGATGCAATTAATATAATCATCTGGCGACACTCGTTAGTACTGACGTGTTTTCAGAAAAATATTTTTTTCATGTCTTTGATAAAGCATGTTTCGCATCTCCGCCAGTGTCAATATTTAAATCAATTTCAATAACCACGCTCAAAGAACATATTTTAACCTGATTGAAAGGCAGTCATGTCTCTACGAACAGTATTGAAACTATAAAACAGTTATTTTTCCATTATAGTCCCAATCAGTGTTATTTGTAGGTGGTAGAGCCCCGCTGAAGTTATTTTTGGTTTCAGCATGAATGGGTCGGCTCCTCCGGGGTACTACCACCCCTCTCACAGATAACCGACGTGAAATAACAGTCCTTGCATTGTTGTTTCGTTCGGTCAGTGAGAGAGCCGGAGGCCTACGTCCCTTCCTCTTTCCTTCCCCTCCCCCTTCTCCCATATACAGGCTGGCGACGCACTTGCGACGTCCCTGATGTCGCTAGTGTCTATGGACGGTGGTGATCACTTAACATCACGTGACCCACAAGTTCGTTTACCTCCTTTGATATAAAAAAAAATTAATTGTTGACAGTACTTGGGACTGGAAATAAGAAACAATAAGCTGTAAGCTCATATAAATCTTTGTAACCTTCAATAGATACCATACAAGATTCGGATATGGGATTTCATGAACCTTTTAGATTAGCTTAATAAATTACGGTTTAATATAAGTTTACAGCTTAATACATTTCAATCCAATGTAGACACTTTTCTATTTATATAACTGGACTAAAGTAATAAAAAGCAGGTATAATTTAAAAATATTCTATTTATTTCAATATTATTCATTATACATACATCGCGGAAACGCACATGAATCACTTACACATGTATGTACACATTGTATATTACTAGTATATACATAAGTAATGATTTACAAATTATAACTACACATGAACACTTCAATACAATGCCTTCTCCTAAACTATATATCAGAATACTTATTATAAACTATTTACTTGTGTGTAAAATTAAAAGCAGTGAAAAATCTAACACACAATTTCGTTACTTTATATATAGAAAGTCATAATCTTTGGCAGAATTTAAACCAATCAAAGTGAATCCAAATTCTTTTTTCATACACTGCTATAGAATTTACACAACTCAATACTAAAGAGTTTTAACGATTTTTTTTAAACAAGTTATCGCAGTCGACTTTATCCTAAATTAATAAAACAAAGTATACAATTACAGTTTATTATCTGTAATATTCAAAAATGGCACAACTAATCTGTCACATTTTTTTTAATTTGCTTATAACTAGCTTCGTGGAGTTTTTGGCAGGATTTTGGTGTGTCATGTAGTGGATTTTATATTTTATTCATAATTTTGTTATTTGACTCTACATTTTGTAAAATTGGCGTTGTTTTACGTAATACAGTTCAGTTACTGCGAATAAATGAAATTAGTGGAAAATAATACCACGGATCATGAATTCTGAGATGCAACAAAATCTCCCTGGAAAGTTCTAACAAGGGAGCCACCATCTTGTTAGAATATTGATTCATACGATGTTTAATATTGAAATAATCAATCGCACGACACTTATTGCGTAAAATGTGTTGTAATTTCCATTATAACTGGCAAATGCTTCTATGCTTCTGCGGAGCCAAAACAAGAAAAAGAAGAAGAACTAGCTACACAGTGTCAAGATCTACTTAAGAAATATGATAGAAGTCATAGAATTAGAAAAAAGACATCTTTGAGCGTCGACATATTCTTTAACTAAATTTAAATTTGTCTAAAAGCGGACAACGGTGTATATAAGTCGTACAGTTAAAAAGAACTTATTCAATAAAACTATATTCGAGTTTATTTTATAGTTTTTATACTGCTTCAATTAAAAATAAGACATTTGTAGACAGACATCTGAATTCCAAGAGTTAGAATACAATACAATGTGAAACAAATTCAAGTATACCTTGTAAAATGAATTAAACATAACTTATATACTACAAGTAAATTCGTAGATATAATCACATCAAACGAGTACTTACAAACTAAAATTAATTCAAATATATATACAAATACACATATTTACAACAAATATAGATTCGTTTCAAACATGTTCGTGTAAATGTTGAGAGGTCAGTGAGAAATTTATACAATTCGCTAACGTGAAATATACAAAAAAAAAAAAAAACTGTAAATTATAACCTAGCGCCACCTAGTGGTGAGTTACGAAAAAAAAATGCAATTCAACATAAAAACATCTGGTGTGTCTTATACTTATGTAAGTTTTGTATCATATAAATAAATAAACTAAGCAAAGATAGTGGGTTTTAAAGACTATTGTCTGATTCCTAAGAAAACTTAAATATTTTAATCCCTGGACTATCCAAAACCATAAGGATTTAAGCTTTATAGAACCGAATGTAGATCTTATCAAGCACTGGACAACGCACTGTTGCCAGTATAAATACCGAATTTAGTATAATAATAAAAAAACAGACATAATAAAAAAAAGATTAGATATTAAAAAAATGATCCGCCTATTTGAGATCTGGATCTAACAAAAGCAGCCGATGTTGATAAATATAACAAACTGACGGTGAGTAATTTCATTTCAAATTAACCATAAATATACATTTAGCTATGATAGATGACATGTATATAATTGTGAACGAGATAGCGCAAACTGAGACACAATGCCTCGCTTCAGTACATCGTATCATCAAGATCAACGCATATGAGTCACTAGTGTTGAAATGTTTTAGGTGATAATGAGATATCTGCCCTCACAAATGTGTTTGTGCACAAGTACATAATTAATTTGATCCAATAAGCACAATTACTCATGTGGAAATAAGTAATTTGTGGAAATCGTGGGGAGTCACTATTGACCACCGAT
>JACEII010000193.1:72143-98213 GCA_014332785.1 Antheraea mylitta
TCAAATCAAATCAAAATATCCTTTATTCAATTTAGGCCCTGAGAAGGCGCTTATGAAAGTCAAAGCTACCACCGGTTCGGAAAACAACCCAGTCATCGAGAAGAACTGGCAAGAAACTCGATCTGGTTTATCTTTTTAATATATATAATATTTAGACTATATTACATACATGATAGAAACTTTTAATGGAAACAAATTTTAATGGATGCACAGAGATGAGTCAATTCCAGACATCACTATCGTTCACATACTGATCCACTCTATAATAGCCTTTTGAGACCAAAACCCGTTTGACATGGCGATTAAATTCACAATCTGGCAAATCGGTAATATCCTTTGGAACTTTGTTATAGAACCGTACACTATTCACCAAAAAACTATTACTCGTTTTACTAAGTTTAAAACATGTGATAACAAGTTTGTCACGGTTACTCGTATTTAGACTATTGCCGGCCTTTTCCAAAATCCAGTTTATCACAGTTGGGTTTATCAAGAATGTATTGGGAAGGCAGAGTTAGATACCGAATTCCTTGAACTTAGTCTTTAAGGATTCACGAGGTCCCATATTATAAATCAGATCACAGAACAGAACACAGCAATAGCGTCCTGCGACTCCTCCCAAGCTCGAAAAATATGAATAAGTAGCGTTGCGCCGGCGTCAGTAGTTGATTTTGATATTGTGAAACCAAACTGTCGACCATCTAGAATCTTTGCTTAAGGACGGCAGTACAGAAATCGGTCTATAATTTCCAAGATTACTCCTACAGCCTGATTTAAACAAAGGAACCACTTTACTTATTTTCGTTAAATTGGGGAAGGATCCTTCTGTTATACACTGATTAAATATATTTGCGAAATATGGTGAAATATTGTTAATTAAGGACTGTACTACTATTACCGACATTCCCCAAATGTATTCGGTATGTTTCATGTTTAATAGTTTAAAAGTCCTTATTATTTCCTCGGCGCTAATAGACGTGAGATTAAATGTTGAATTTATAGGTGCACTCAGATTTTTTTGTAACGATACTGCACCATGGGCTGATGAAGTAAAATTTTTTGTTGGTGCACCAGCTATTCGTTTGCCTCCTATATTATAAAAAAAAAAAAACCACGATTATCTGACTGTATCGCGACCCCCATACACCAGACGTAACACTTGGAATAAACTATAATACGTTTAGACACGTCATGTATATCCAATATTCCGAATAATTGTATGAATCCACTTGATCACTACCACCCATAATCTTGACACAGTGATTGGCTCATCCTGTATATGTAATAATAAGTACTGGTGAATTGTACATCTGTATATCTATGTATTTTATGTATATGTTTTTAAGTGATAAATCAGTCCAACGAAAACATATAGTTGATGATAAAGCAATGTAGCAGTGTTACTGTCAGACAAGGTACAATATACAATAATGTTGTATTCGCCGTACACAGACACTCACACACATACTCACTTACACACACACACAGACACACAGGCACACACACACACAGACACACAGGCACACACACAGCAGAGACACACACACAACGCCACACCCATACCCCCACACACACACCCACACACACACACACCCACACAAACACGCACGTACACACAAAAAAATAGTTATTCATAGAACTTTTCCTAATGAAATAGGTCCAGACCATAAAATAGTAACAAATGTTTTATTTGTATTGTTTTCTATGAACTACAATACAGCTTCACTGGACTATTTTTGCGGAGGTCCTTTTATACCCGTAACAAGTCGAGTAGTAGGTAGTGGTGTGACCGGTGGGTAGGCGTCGACATATATGTATGTATGTATAATTGCATTTGTCGTTTGTGGATAAATAATAAATGCAGTATACAGACCCGGTTGTGTGCGCGCGCGTGTAGCGAGGTGCGCGCGCCCGACGACGTGCTCGCGTGCGCTCCCTCCCCCTCCCCGTCCCCCTCGTGCCCGTGCCGCTGTCTGCACGCGGGAACACACGTTATAACTCTCCAACTATATATACAGCGCGACTGGTTCATTGCCACCAATATTTTTACAGGATAATCAGTAATCGATTCTCGCTCTAAACCAATAAAATAAAATAGCTGCTTTATACTTACACCTAATTCTCTAGAGAAACACAAAACTAATATACACTCAACATCAAGTGATATACGCAAAAACGAACTCGTGTAATAGTAAGGAAAGAAATGAATCACGCCTCACAGTTCCGCCTGCATCCCGCACCTCGACCCGCGCCCCGCTACCCTATGTTCGACTGTGCCGACGTTCCGATAATAAGCAGTTATGTGATCATTAACTTTGTAAGCACTCCTTTCATGTTGTTCATTGAATTTACATGATTTTTTTTTTACATTTAAAAGATCGTTTCCATACTTTAAAAAGTTTTAGAATAAACTTTAACTATCACGCTGATAGTTTTTGACTCTATTGTTTGATATGTTGATTGTGAGTGTAGCGACATCATTATGCATATTATTGCATTGCATTATTATGTACCGGCGAGAGTATAGACTCGGCCTGCACACGTGTAACACGCGTCTACTTAAATAAAGACTCAATAGTGATCTTGGTTTTATTTTATCTAAAGAGATTAATAAGAGGCCAAACATTTAAATGAGCCTTAAGTGTAATGTGGTTGAATATTGCGAGTGTTGTACCAGTCACCCGGTACATTCTGAAGTGAAGGGTTGGGAATGACCTGTAGAGGTGTAGCGGTTCGTCGTCGTCGGTGGAGTAGCGCCGCGGCCGGTACGACCTGTCCGACTCGTAGCGGCGCGGCGACCCCGACCCCGACGCGGACCCCGAGCCCGACCACGAGCCCGACGAGGAGCTGCTCGCGACGCTGAACCGCTCCCTCACCCTGCAACACCATCGCACACGTGCACCGTCACCACATACAACAAAATTACGATATAACAATAATTAGTCTCTGATAATAGATGCGAGTAAAGCCGCGAGCATAACTATGGAGCCGTGCAAGAAAGAATTTTTGTAATTTCTGACCAACCCAGATCAGCAAAAGTAAGCAATGCTCCTACGTTCTTTCTCATGTTTACGTTAACATTCATATGAGTATTTTAAAATCTGTTCTGATCAAATAAATAAATATCGATGATGTAATTACCATCCAAACTGATTCTTGAATGAAAGACCAATTGATTTGAACTTTAGTGTACAATATTAATTTTCACAATGTACATAATAGTATGTAACGAACCAGTGACAAGCGTCGTCGGTGATCATCTCAGTTCCCCCTCCCTTGCGCGGGGGATGAGGGAACTGCTCTAGGCATATTGCCTCCTTCAGTGGCCTGTCCAGCGGTGCTCGTGAAAACGGGCACGTCCTTGGGTTGCCCTCTTAGGGCTTGTGGTGACGGGTCGTGGCCTCCTTACGGTGGTCATCGGCTTCTATTGTGGTGCAGGTATGCAGGCGTCACAGGGGTGAAGTGCCACCTGGTCTTCACGTACGGCTTCGAGCGGAGTCGGTTGTCTCCTTTTGTTTTTCATTGATTTGAGCTTCTGTGAGGAAGGGTCGTTCGCAGGCGCCATAAGGCTCCCTGCCGCTGACTCCTCCATATCTTTGCGTGGGAGAGGAGCAAACTTCCTCGCCTTCATGATGTTACCTGACCTGACGATGGTGCTTACTCTCCTGTTTCTCGATTCCCTCCTGTACACCGGAATAGCGTCGATTGTTGGAGGGATGGGCACCCCCGCAATTTATGCAGGTCGGCGGTTTTTCTCGTGGTCGTGCGCATTGATGCGCAGAATGCGGGCCTCCATGTCGCACACATGCGAGTGGGCGATGACAGTTGTGGGGAGGGTGCCGGAATTGCTGGTACCGGTGGCATTGTGCCGGCCCCTCTTCCTACGCCATCCTTTTATTCTCACTTGTAAGTGGAGAAGCTCCGTGATCTCGTAGATAGCGCGGATTGTTTTTGGCGTTCTCATTAGAGCACAGAAGAAGATGCTTCCAAGTCTCCCTCTCCTTCTTTTTATCTCCCGTGTGTGCTCCGGGTGCAGGTCCTTCTCACGGAGAGCTTACAGAAATTCGCACGGGTGGGTGTCTTCGATTAGGCCGCGGATGGCGACCTTTAGGCTGCGTTCGGTGAGGGGGAGTATTTGAGCTACTTCACCCCTTCTTCCTATTCTAGTTTCATAAGGTAGTCTCTGAGGATTTGGTTTACTGAAGGTTCCGACGGGACGAATCGGACTCCATTCCCGAACGGTCGCGCGTTAGGAGATTGTCCTAACATTTCCGCCAATCGTTTGAAGTGCTCCGTCAATCTGGGCAGGTACTCGACGACGATCGGCAGAAAACGTTGACGAGGCGTCGTAAGTAGTTTTGGCTGCGGTCGTGGCGCTACTGCCGAGGCGCTAGGTAACACCTTCTGGTAACGCCTGACGGACGCGCGGGTTTCACGGGCGCGGTGGAGTGGGCGCTAGTGGTGCGGGAGCCTTTGCGCGCGCTCGACGTGTGGTGATTTCGCGGACATCTTATTTGATTGTCCGGAATCAAGAGCGGGTCGAGGTTTCCACGAGCGGCGAATACAAGCGGCACTGTGCCTTCGGCGACAGTCTCTGCGCCGTTTTGCGCAGCCTCTCGGAGGCGCAAGTACAACACCATCCAGCGGATCATCTCCGCCGACAGAGCCCCAGTTGAAATCAGCTGGGCGAGAGTGAGCATATCACTATCGTACGCATCTGCCGGCGTCGACGGCCCGCTCTAGAGGTGTGCGTGCAGCGATGCAAAGTCGGAGTCAATTGGGAGAAGCTGTGGTTGTCGTTCTGGCAGCAGCTGAATCGGTAGGCAAGCTCGGGGCCGTACGTCTCGATGACGTAGGGTGTCGTTAGTAGGTCGGTTCGAAGCGGTGTCGCGGAACTCTGGTGTAGGCGTCCTCGTGCGCGCGTGGCGACGGAGCGAATCCGGTGACGAGCACATTTTATCCTGGTTTATTATTTACATGTTTGTGCTTACAGTTAGTAGGCAGTGCGTGCTGTAACTGCGGCACCTTTACCCATACAATAGCATTTCACATGATAGATTTATTCAATTTTGCTCTAAAAATGTTACTGTACAATATTATATATTGGTAGTAATAAACAATATTCACAATAATAAAATAAATAAATCACATAAATCGATCCTTATTTATGAAATCATCATATCGGACATAGAAAGAACATTTACATAGAGGAAAATAAATGATGAATATGATAGTTAATTAGGCTGTAACATGGACCGTAGGTTATCAAAAACAAGTAAATCAAAGACCTCCCCGCCCCGTTCAGTGTTTATGTAATACTTGAATGGCCCGATGTATATGAATATGTGTGATAGTTTTATGTATGTACATACCGCTTGACCGAGTGTTTCCGCTTGTGTGTGGTGGTCGGGGAGCTGCTGCAGGAGCTGCGCGCGCGCTTCCTCTGCAATACACACACACATTCTCTATTATACTAATCTATACCTAGATATTATACTAATCTTATTACACATACGTATTTCACCATCAAGTTTGGACTGGATTTTATAAACTGAAAAAGAGTTAGCTATACATTGTATATATAGATTTTAGGCTGTGAGAGAATGAGATAGTATGTTTTTAATGTACTCAAAATATATACAAAAAGAAGGAGATAGGAGCATTAAAATCTATAGAACATTACCTTTTGTTGGATCGTAGTGACTATCGCTTACTTTAAAAGATTATTCTGCGTTATGTATTATTAATATATATATATATATTAGAATATTACAAGTTGATTCCGAAAACTAATATTCATCACCCCCATAGTGTATTCATCTAATTCTCTTAAAAAATAAACAGACTACTAAATATCACTACTACCGCGCATGAATTACCCACAAGGTTTTTTTAAATCTAAAACTATGCTTTATTGTTCAACAGAAATGTATACACATTATTAATTCGTGTAGAAAAGTATTTAGGAGAGTCCGAGTGTCGGTTTGTTGGTGTATGAGATTTACTCACCCTGTGGTCCCCGGTGTCGTAGGTGAGCTCGACGTCGTCCTCGACCAGCTCCTCCTCCACCACCTCGATGTTGCTGTACGCGCTGGACTCGCTGGCCCCGCACACGAACGACTCTACAACAAACATACAAACGCACATTACAACCCGCTAAGACCATTTCGAACAATCTGGAATTCTCTACAAACAAACTACTCGCAGCGATGTATAAAGGAGGGTCCATTTATTAATCCCAGATCCGTAGTGAGATATCACTGAGATTCGGATATCTAAAACTACTATCTGTGCCTGCGACTCTGGACTAGGTCTATCGTCAAGAAACAAAAAACAAAAGGCCTTTTCAGGTCCAACCAGAAGCCACGATGTGATCGCGACGAACAACCCAACGCCTGCGTATGGAACTCGCCAACCCACCGGACTCCGCACACATCGTGTGCAACCTGTCGGAGGGGATCATACGGTGGATGGCGTTGTACTTGCGCATCCGAGAGGCTAAAGCTGAAAAGCAGCCCTCCAAGCAAGACGTAACGTCCTTGAGCTAGCGTCGCATGGAATGCTCCACCCTCCGGAAATCCCGAAGCCCTGGCTATATACGAAAGTCTACCAAAGTCGAGAAAGTCTGCATAGCGTTCCTGGAGAAGATCCTACATACAGCATCCCGGCTATAAGGAGGCCCGCGTATTAACTATAATGGCGCGAGCGTCGAGCTGCCTCACAGCGGACCGGCGAAATCCAAGGATGATTTAATCCACTATAGACACGGCCTTGATATAAGAACGGCGAATGAAGCCACCACAAGAGACCAATCCTGAAATGGTCTTCCGCACTGCTATATGTAGAGAGAGAAGATTACAATGGTTTGCGACTCTGTCCGCGTTGAATCTAATGTAAAGAAAAGTGACTAATAACATCATCTAAACTTATTAAGTTCATTTACTTATTTACTTTTCTGTCCTATTTAAAACGCGTCGTCATTAAAATTACACTAATGTTTGATAGAATGAACAGATTTTAACGAAACTAAAACTTGAAAATATGCTTTAGGTGTTACGGTAATAGATGGACATTTCTAAAGATAAATAAAATGTATTTCATTACTTAATCCAAGACCTTGCGTACATTTCCGAACCAATCTATAGGCAATATTTTTCTTATCTTAATAAAAACAATCGAAATTGTTTTATAAGTAAATTGTCTTTTTCCATAATATATGTTACATTTTTTCGAACTTATTACTATGGTAAGCTAATGTGCCACATCTCGTGAGAATAACAAAACGCTTTTACAACTTGCAACCATTTTTGTTTTCATAAAAATCTAAAAAATACAGATAAATTTGATTTATATTCTTGTTGTATGTATAGATTATCAAAACAATTATTGGTCTCTCCTTGTTTCTATATACAATACCTGGGCGACAGAGTTTAGCTCGGTTCTTTAAAAACATTTTTGAATTAAAATAAACTGTTAAGGTTCGTCTCACAAAATTAGCATTTGTTTACAAATAATATATCTCTTTTACTGTCCACTCGGATTCAAACTGCGGCTACATGGATTTTCAAAGCAACCGATTTCCATCTGAGCTATTTTTGTTTTGACAGCGGTGGCGAAATTTACCTTTATATTCAAGCTATATTTTTTCATTGCCTCAAAACTTAGTTAAAAAAAAATTCTATGAATAAAATCTAGCTAGATCGATCTATCGTCTCCAAAACTACCTATATACTAAGTTTGACGGAAATAGATGCCGCCTTTTCCGAGATCCTGAATATATAGAAATATACAAGAATTGTTGGTTCAAGGTATAAGATTAGATAGATAAAATGAATTAGGTATTAATGTATTATGAACTGATGAAGGCGAGTATATATGTATGTGGGGGCTGACCGTGTGTGGGGGCGGCGGGGGCGGCAGAGAGGGTGGCGGCGCTCACCTCCGCACTCTTGCTGCTCGACTTGCTCTTCTTCCCAACACCTTTACCTGTCGACGACACCATCAATCCCATACCACACGCTATAACTTTACTCGACTACGTCTTCAAATTCAAATGTATATCACATATAACTAAGAAAATCATTAATCACCTTTCACAGTAATGGCATATCAAATATATTCTAGTATATGCTTCCTTTCTCATGATATTTATACTGGGGGAATGTTTAAACGGTAACAATATTCAAGGAAATTATATTTCATGGTCACATTTCACATAAAACAAATACTAAGTAACAACAAAGAGAACCTCACTCAAAATTTATTATTAAATTTAAAATAAAGCTAATATAATCGTTATTCACTGATTGCTTGGCGCCAACTCAAAATTACTTCAGTAACACTTACATTAATTTAAGAATTTACTTATTAGACGCTTTTATTTGTAACACACAACTCGGAAGCTGAACTATAAATCATCGCCTGTTTTGTAAGTATATAGGATCAACTTCAAGGTATAAAATATGCTTTCCGTTATTTTTTTTTAAATCAGACCCTCTCACAGAAAGCCGAAGTGAACTAACAGTGCTTGCATAATTACATTTCCTTTGGTCAGTGAGAGCGTCGGAGACCTACCTCCCCACTCCTCTCTTACCCTCTCCCCGTAATCCAAAGACAGGGTGGCAACGTACTTGCAACTCCCCTGGCGTTACTAGTGTCTATGGACGGCGGCGATAACTTAAAATCAGGTGACCCACCTGTTCTTTTGCCTCCTATGATATAAAAAAAAATAACGTAACGTGTAAACTATCCCTTTCAAAGAACAATTAATCGAGGCACGGTGCGTGCCAGCATGCACACTAACGCGTTACGTAAACTAAATGTTACTACAGACACCACAGACAGTGGTGCAAGTAATAGTTATTGTACGTATTACAAGTTCATGGTAATTGCATTCAGCGATATGTTTATGCATTGGATAATGATTTTATTTAATTGTTCTTGGTGAAGTGGTCGATTGAATCACAACAATGATGTCGTTATCATGACATCGTACTTTCACATGAACGTGTCCAATCTACCGTTGGGAAGTAATTGTTCTGAGGTGAATGTTGTGGTGTACTTGGTTCGGCTGAGTGCCTTAAGCGCTCGCCTTAGTAGTCCGGTGAAGCTGTTAAGACCTTGCTAGGTCAATAGCGTAGTCAGTTCGAGAGAAAAAAAAAAAGGTGTACTTGGTGGTATGGTGGTGGTGTGTAAGGGGCGTGGCGAAACGGGAACGTGTAGCATATCGATCCGTCCGCATCGGGTGTACTATATAAATGTGTTCAGTAATGCGTCGCTGAATCGGATGAACGTGGTTGACCGTTTCTTATTATTATTTTTCATAAGATCCAGCTAACTGTACATGTATATACTTATAGTGTATTAGCCTCGGCTCGCGGCTTCGTTCGCGTGGAATAGTTATTTTAGGCTAACGCTAAGACGCAGCGGAAGCTCTCAGCAGGAAAAAAAATCCCGACTGTGAAACATTTATCGTTAGTGCTCCGCTCTTATTAGTCTTAGCGTGATGATATATAACCTATAACCGTCCTCGATGAATGAGCTATATAACACTGAAAGTATTTTTCAAATCGGACGAGTAGTTCCTGAGATTACCCCCTACAACTTGACAAACTTTACCTCTTTATAATATTAGTGTATATGTAAAATGTTGTCATGTACACCTTACACCTAGTAGGAGATGACGTAACGGTGGGGTATTGTTAGAGCGTGGTGTACCTTTCTTGTGCGCGTGCAGCGGCGTGTCGCTGTCCCAGGAATCGTCGCTCCCGGCACCCGTCGCGGCCGCCCCCGCGCGTGTGCGAGCGCGACGCGACGCCGCCGCCAGCGTCTCCGAGTCGGAGGTGTCGCTACCCGCCACGCGCGGCGCCGCTTCTGCACAACACAACACATACCTCATTTCTCTTTCTTTTCACTTTATTTTTGACAATCAATCTTTCAGATTATTACTGCCATTGTCACGTACTCAATAATATCACAACAACAATATTAAAACGTTCACGTTTTCGAATCGAATACGTACCACCAGTGGTGAGCGCCGCCAGAAAAGACAGTTTAGTGCGGACCATCGGTGGTACGCGCCGGCGTGAACGTGTTAAGTAACAAAGAGCAAAGAAATTGTATCGTGTGAAACAATATTCTAACAAGATGGTGGATCCTTTGCTAGAACCTTCTAGCGAGTTTTTGTGGCATCTCAGCATTTCATGCCCCGTAGAATTATTTTCCATTCGATTCATTTATGCACAATAAAGTAACTATATTACGTAAAACTCCACCAAATTTACAAAATATAGAGTCAAATAAACACAAGATTATGAATAAAATATAAAATCCACTACATGCCAGACTAAAATCCCGCCAAAAACTCCAACTTTCATTTAATTCATTATTTACAAAATCAGATCATATCATATAAGAGGAAAACGAACAAGTGGGTCACCTGATGTTAAGCGATCACAGTCGTCTATAGATACTAGCAACATCAAGAGAGTCGCAAGTGCGTTACCAGCCTGCTTTGGGAGGATGGAAAGAGAAGAGGGAAGGGGGAGAGGATGGGAAATGGGCCTTTGACGCTCTCACTGAGTAAACGAAACGCAACAATTAAAGCACTGTTACTTCACGTCGATTTTCTCTGAGAGGGTGTTATTAACCCGATCGAACCGACGGCTTCCTACAGAATGATGGCTTTAGCGTGGCCCTACTACCATCATAATTATGAATATAGTAAACATTCATTCTCACCGTTATTACTTTAACATATATTAGTTCGGTCAAATTAGATCAAAAGATAGAAGCCGAGGTTACAAAAATTCACATTCTGCTGAAAAGTAAAATTGTTCAAAACAATGAAAAGTGAAAAGTCTTCATTGATCCAACACCTGGGAAAAAATTACTCGGCATCAAAGGTTACAAAAACGAAGTTGTTGCGATTTCCAGCAAAACAAATAATTTATTATATATCCGAATAAAAAATGTAGATCTAATGATTATCTATAAAAATGTCCGAATACTTTTTTCTTAGGAGTCACCATTTTAGAAATATAACGATTCACAAAGTTGAAAGAGTTAAACTCAAAAACTACAGAACGAAATTTCATATGGTTTTCACCAACGTATAAAGGTGATTTATAAGAAAGAGTTAGGTACATAATTTGGCAATAATCATCGGCGACAACGTCCATCGGGACCGCTAGTATTACTTATAATAACATATATGAATATCTATGTGTTAAATAGTCGTGTGTGTCGGTACCGTTGCGTGTGCGTGTGGTCGCGTTGCGGGTGCGTGCGCGGCGAGCGTGTGCGTGCGCGCGGGTGCGGGTGCGGGCGCGAGTGCGGGCGCGCGGCGGCACTCGCGACCACAGCGCCTCGAACAGCGCCGCCAGACGCACTGTCATCGAGTATATCTGTATATAAACACAACCATCAATTACAACACTTCCTCTAATAAATACTAAAATACATTCCTTTTTATATCCTAACAAAGTAATCTCTCACTCGATATTCTCAACTTGTAAATAACAGCAATGCAAAACTAAACGAAATTTCAAATAACAAATTATTCGAAAGAGAATGGCTTTTTCAGGCAATAAACAATAAATAAATTACTTAAATCATATAAATGTAAAAATACTATAAATTACGAAAGAACATTAATTCTATTATTTAATTCAAAGTCTTGATCAATATAAAATTCTGTATATAACATGAATATATGTGTCACATATCAAAATGAGCAAAATCCAATTTATGCCGTTTATAATATTTTACGTTAATTTTGAACACCTTTAAAATTTTATACGTGTAAAATATGAAAATCATAGAAACATCTAAAGAATTTATGATCGGCAAAATTTGAACTTCGTTCTCGGTGTGTACAAAAACTGAAAATCTTAATAACAATGAATTTTGAAATGTAGCAATTCATATATAATACACAGATCAATCATACAAAATAATCCCCTTAAACGTAAACAATTAACATACTTTGTGATCTAGCGCCAGCATAACAGCAGTGCAACACAATTTCAAAATGATTTTTCCTAGAACCATAAAAGAGAATTTACTAACACATGCTATATATATTCAATGAATGAGCTGCTTTCTCAGCACACCGACTATCTTACTCGTGCACAATACAACCAACATTTAGTTGAATACGTACGAGGGCTAGAGGAGGCGACGTGCGTGTACGTGCTCGCGTGCGTGCGGACGCAATGTATGTGCAAGATACAAACAGACAAGATCAACACAATTATTATATACAGTCTATTGGTATAAAAATGTAAAAAAATTTTGCTAATGAGCGCAAAATAATAAGTTTGCGTGTGTGTGAATACTATAAACAAATACATGTAGAGTGCATAGCGAGGGAAGGGGAGCAAATGAAGATGCAAAGAGGGTGCATGCATGTCCTTACCTCGGTCGAGTCCTGTGACGCGCGGTGCGGACAAACAAACAAACAAAAAGACAAACACGCTCACACAAACCGCACGCGCAAACTGAATGGCGAGTCCGGCACCCGGGACCCCCCGCGTCCGACACGATGCGGGTCCCGGGCCCCGGCTGCCCTCTATGTACATACACACTGACAGAATGTCGAAGAGGTAAACGTGGCTTCCATCATCAAAATAATGTCATACATTTAATTGTGTTCAAAAAGACTAAGTGTTTCGGAACGAAACGTTTTTTACGCTGGCTGTAATTCCGAAACAATAGTGGAATAATTCGGCGGGGAGTTTTTCTGCTAGCCACAAATAATGTACAACGGTGGAGGGACATGGGAAAAAATAGGACTCCCTTTTTTGAGGTAAAACTTCTTCAGGCGTGACTAGGAGGTAACTGGACGACAATGCATCGGAAGTCCTTTACGGTAAAATGGAAATATGGCACTGGATGGATTTAAAGATGGAAGGATAATGGACCGCTGTGCATTATAATGTTTTATAATAATTTTAGCCTAAACAACGTTTACAAGTGGTGTTTACGGAAATTTTGTCAACTAATACTTTTTCGACCAACACGACCACAATGACCGAATCGACAACGACAACGACTAGACAACGAACAGACAAGAGGACAATTGTATATTTGGGGGCACCTGGCTAATTGAATTATGTCTTTTTTTTTTTTCTCGAACTGACTACGCTATTGACCTGGCAAGGTCTTTACAGCTTCACCGGACTACTAAGACGAGCGCTTAAGGCACTCAGCCGATTTTATTTTTGGTAACTAGCTCAAGGGTGCTCGGCACACCTCGGCTTGGCCGTTACCTCGAAAAATCCCGATCTGACCTAGCTAAACTATGCTAAGCTATACATGTATCCATTTTTGTATCATGCAATTAAAATTGCATGATACAAAAACACAACATGTGAATCGAAAAGGAGTAAACTAAATCTATTCGATTCAGTTCGATAAGGGAAAAAAAGTTAACAAAAACAACCCTTCCACAAATGTGTGAGGTGCGTGTCTGATTAACTATGTATGTGTAAAATCGATGTAGTGATGTGTTAATTTGTATCACGAAGCAGAGTCTTTGCGACCGGCCGGCCGGCCTCGAACAAAAACCCTACTAAGAACCACGAACATAGTGTACGGGAACAGAAACGATAGATCTCTGCCCATGACACATGGGACAGGGATTCGCGATGTGGCCGGCCACTGATAAAAATAGAAATTTTAAAAGAGATCGAATTTACAATTTAAACGAGGGGCGCTGAGCCCGGGATCTAAAAATAGACCGACACCGAGTCGGAATCTAAAAATAGAACTGAAATGACGACATTGTTTAACGATTTTAGGGGAAGATAGACATAAACGCGCGAGTTTATTCTATCTTATATTATAACTTTATTATTATTTCGCGACGGCGGCACGGGCCAACCGTTGAATCGTTGCCGCGATGGCGGGAAATTGCGCGATTGCGCGAATGGGGCCCTGTTTGGGGTCATTAGCGACCTCATCGTATGCTAAGATCTCTGAGATCTCATGGAAGACAAGGAGCTGGGCAAACCAGTCCATACCAGATAGAACGGAGGTGACTGCGGTGTTCACCTGTAGAGGCTTAACCGCCTGAGGGCGAGGCATAGGCTGAGGGGCTATCCTAGGGGTCCACGGAGCCTGAGGGGCCCGCGCAGGGCGGAGGGGTGCGCTAGGCGCGGGTACGGGCGTTACCGGCGCACGAGAAGTGCTCGGCAGGCTCGGGAAGGCCTCTCTAGAGTTGAGAGGCGGAGGTCGGGGCCTAACGGGAGCGGCAGGCGCCCTGGACGGGGAGACCTGCCTGCGGTCGCGAGGGCAACGAGTGCGGGGGGCGCGGGGGCAACCGCGATAGTTCGCGGTGTGCCCGGTCGCGCCGCAAAGGACACAGCTGGGAGGCTCAGAGGAGGTCGGGGTGCGGATATACTCCCTAGTGGAGTAATCTCCGAGGCATTTTACGCACCTGGGACGCAGGTGGCAATTGCGGGCGGAGTGTCCGTACACCTGACAGTTGTGACACTGTGAGGGTAAGAACGTTTTGCGCGGGGGCTCAACGGTAATACCGGTGAGGCCGCACAGAGACGAAAGAGAGAAGGTAGCCTTCCCTTCTCTAGTGCGGTCTAGAATGACCAGCACTAGATTGTAGGGCGCTTTCGTACGGGGATGGTACATCCTATGTACCTCTCTGATAGGAAAATCTCGCGACTGAAGGTCGGCTGAGATTTCCTGAATCGGGATCTCTACTGGGACTCTGCGGAGGACTGCTCGCAGCGGGCGCTCGTCTTCGAGCGCGTGGGTGAAATAACCGAACTTCTTTTCTGTGAGAAAAGAAGTCAGTCGACGATGATCGTCGGTGGTAGGGACTTTCACTTTAATGCCGGTAACAGTGTTGACGACAGATGTGAAGAAGATTCTCCGCGAGTTTAAACTCGCGGAAATCGCGACCCAAGACGCCTTGTCTTGAATCGTAACGGGCGGGGGTGGGCGAGGCTTCTTATTCGAAGCAGGGGCGGCGTGGCTAGACGCCGACGAAGTGTTACGGCCGGAATCCGTTCGCACGGCGCCGGCCGGAGACACGGGACGGGAAGAGCCGGCTTTCCGGCCGTGTGAGACGGTGATAAAACCGTCGTCGGAGGGCTTGACTGCCGGTATGGACGGATCAACGTCCATATCGGGGTCTGGGAGTGAGCGAGACAGAGAATCTACACTTTCGTCAATCGGGAGTGACGAAAAAGAATTCGCTACTGCGACATTGACGGAGGGCTTGGAGGAGGGCTGCGCGGTCGGAGGTCTCTCCTTCCGCAGCTTCTTGGCCTTGGGCTTCCTATCCGAGACAGGAGTGCGTGAGCGACCAGACTCACTGTCGGATTCTACCTCCCGGGAGGGACCCGGTGAGATAGGTATTCCAAATTTGATGCAAGTATCGTACATAGCTTTTAGAACTCTCTGATACTCAACTGGGTTGGTTTTGAAGAGGTGTGCCGTCTCTGGCAAGAAGGAGGTCGGATCCTGCATCCTATGATAAGTATCGGCAAAATGTTGCCCGAAACGTAGATCGTTATCAGAGGAGGCCATACCGGGGCCTGAGGAGGGGTGCGGGGCGGGAAAAGACATTTGAAACCTCCCTGCCAGAGGGGCAGGGGGTCGCGTCTGTTTGAAGTTAACGGACACCGGAGTCCGGGCCAAAAGGAGACTGTGGGCGAAGTGCAATGCCTCACAGGGGACCTATAGTGCCTAGGGGGAGGCCCTAACACTTCTTTCTTCGGCTGCACGACGACACGGAGCTCGAACCACGAAGCGCTGGACTCCCTGGAACGCGAACCGGCGACACGCAGCACACGGAGAACACGCAGGACGCACTGAAAAGTGCGATTAGAATTGCACCGAAAAGTGCAGTTTGCTGCGTTCTGAAAAGAACGCCTTACGATTGAGCCCTCTAAACGTTAAAGAGAAACGTGAAAGTATCGAGCGTACCGAAATACCGAAAAAGTTTTCGACGTGAAACACGGTCGCGTAATCGCGTCGCGAACACTTACGAACAACCGGAACGAACACGAATAAAAATTCACGTCGAAAAATACTATAAGAGCGCACGCGTCCGAACTAGGACTGTTGATAAAATATCGATATATCGATATTTTTATCTTAAAATATCGATATTTTTTAGTAATATTTTTTGGGCGATATATCGATATTTTGATATTATAATTTGGATATCGGCGGTCGATATTTTTTTTATTCATAATCATTTTCTTAGCCTTATTCCACCTAGGTTGACTCGATACATTATGTTTTTCTTTTCCAGTCTCCTCCTCCAGAATTCACACCTATTACATATGTTATTTTTACATACTTTATCCATACTTTTTCGGTTTCCTCTACTTTTATATCTATTCACCTTCATACTTAAAACTATTCTAGTTATAAGTCTTTCATCTCTCTTTATGACATGCCTGTATCATGCTAACCTATTATTTCTCAACTTGTCTGTCACTGGTGATGTTTTCAATCTTTATCTGATACGTTTTTATTCTATCACTTCTAGTTACACCATACATCTTAACAATCGCAGCTCTGCCGCGTACAGTTTTTTCTCATCCGTTTCTTTTGTAACCCAGCACTCAGATGCATGCAGTATGACAGTCTTATAACAATTTTATACGCCTTCCCCGTGAGTTTCAAGGGCGTTCGTGGATCGCATAACCTGAACATCTTTCTCAATTTCGTGCATCCTGCATTTATCCTATTCCTTCCGTTATTGTCTACACTGCCACGTTTTGGATCAATGAATATGAAGCAGGCTAGTAGTAATCGTAGTACCTAGTGAAACAGCTGAACATATGAAGTAAATAGTATTTTAAAAATCTCTTGCTGAAAAATATTCATTTCCATTAGCCTGTAAGAGAGACACTGCAGGACTACAGACCTTTTCCTGAAAGAAGGTATGGATATAATCACCACACTAGCCCACGGCGTATTGGCAATTTCAAACTCTGAGAAAACCACAATTGTACGTTTTCTCACATATAGTAATTACTACCAGAACATTTCTCAGGCTCAGGTTTTCTCACGGGGTTTTCCTAGACCGTCAGACGATACTGTTACCAATTTAAATTAGTAAGTGTACGCGAATTTTGTAAAATTCATTATTACACACCGGGGTTCGAACCAACAGACATCGAAATGTTATTTTACTAGTGAAACTAGTAGACTACCACTATTTAAAAAACTTGGTAACTGATGGACTGAAAAATATTGGTACACATAATTATCTTATTTAGATCAAACAATAATGATGACGATTATCAATATGATTGAATGACGTTTGTGGCTTTTAGAACTGTACTGTTATATTTTAAAACATATATGGTATAAACTGTACAAGTATACTGGATTAAAAACTGTAAATCAATGTTAAGCTGAATTACATTTTTTTAAACATAGCCGATATATCGATATTTTTTTCCAATATTTCGAGGTCCGATATTGATTGATATTTTCATAAATATCGATATATCGAAAATCCGATATTTTAAAAAATATCAACAGTCCTAGTCCGAACCCCACGGCAGCGAGAATCGGACCTTGATCCGATCGACAGCTGTATGTCGATAAAAGACAACGACCTTATGAAAGCGCGAGCTAACTGTACTGTGGCGTCATCTCTTAACGACAAACTAAAACATATTAACCAATTATCTTGAACAAGTGGTTTGAAGTTGCATCCGCACAAACTTCACTCAAGAACGAGATACAAATAGTGCGCACATATTAAATTGATAAACGCAGATTCAATTGTAACAAGTCACGAAATTCCTTTTATTAAATTCACGCTGAAGTAATGTAAACATCGCTACACTAAGAAAAAACTTAAGACATAAAATAGTAAACTGCAATAATTAATGAGAAATATGAAGTAATTGGGTTTGAAAGACAAAGAAAATTATGCGAATTGGATTTTAAAACTGCGATTTTGGGCTGTATATGCATTGTAATATGAAAAAAATAGGATTTTTATATAATGAAGTATTTGTGTTATTATAATTAAATACGAGTGCGTGTAAAGGTCGCGCCCGCACCTACGTACACGCAGTAGCGCACGCGCACGTAACTGCTCACTCGTAAATCCTGTGATCGCGAGTGAGTGAGACGTAAAAACTTGTACAATATTTCTTGATACGTGCGTCAAACAGATTGTAATTGAATAGTTAGTATAAACACGAGCGGAATCGCTGCCATAGCCAATATATGGTATTTCCCCGACAGAACTGTATGTGTGTATGAGCATAACAGACAATATGATCATCATATATGAGTTGTTACATTTCAAAATGAGCAAATCAATTGTAATTGTTTATACGAAAACATTTAATTTCTTGCACGTCGCTATAAGGGTAAGAAATTGTAAATATCTGTTTTATAATTTCGTTTTTTTTTTTTAATGCTTTTCTTTTCGTAAGACGTTTGTTAGATTATTGTTTATTATAAAGATGAGGGTGACGTGTTTAAATTTTTACTTTTCAGAAGGTTTTAAAAAATAATATAAAATATTAGGAACGGCTAAAACGTGATTTTGCTTATTTTAAAATGTAATGATTTATTTATTTATAAATGTATATGTAAACGTTGTCATAGATTTAGTATTGTAATTAATGAATGATTATAACCAGACGGAATGAATTTTATATTTTACTTGAGCACTTTTTATTTTGTAAAGTTGTGTGTACGTGCGTGTTTGTGTGCGTGCGTGCGTGCGTGCGTGCGCGTACTGACCCGGCTGCGTTTGTTGGTGTTGTAGAGCCTGCTGTTGGCGAAGACGAGCCTGACGTCCGCCGCGAACTGTTCCGGCGCGGAGTACTCGCCGGTGGAGAGCTTGCTCCCGACGGTGCCGAGGTCCATGCCGCGCTCCACCACCAGGTGGTAGTCTGCACCGCAACATCCCACATACATCACCATCTCATAATAAACGTGAAGAAACTACATGAGGCCTTGCTTTTCACTAAATCACTACCAGAATTTATACTCGATTCTGTAAATGTTTGCAGATTGGCATGATTTTTTTTTTAAGTTAATAAATGACGAAATGTAACGAAGGATGCCACCCATCTGGAATGAAGTAATTGTTAACGCGACTGAACCCGCAGACGACAGAAGCGAGGAGAGAGCGGAGGTCGGGGGTGAAGCTCAGGCGACGCGGGGAACGGACGGCTCCTGCATTCAGACTGCCGCCACGAAACCATGTACATTGTATTACTAATTCACAGTGATAAACATTAAATCAATGTAAACAAAATAAAAATAGTATCATTTTAACAGTAATTATTATCACCTGTAGCTTTACACGACCAGTTTTTATGGGTCTACAATTGTAAAGCTGTTGTTTAGAGATTGCTTCTCTTCAGATATGAATTTAAGCAATTGTTGTGTAAATATACACATTACTACTACATATTAGTATGTACAATTTTACTCGTAAGTGCAAATTGCTACAGAAATATTGAGATAATGTGTCTCTTGCAGTTGTTATTAAAATTAAGTTTGTTGTGTTGCGTACCTGGCGCCTGCTCTAGCGAGACGGGCTGCATGAAGGGCTGCGCGTCCGTAGAGGAGACCAGTTCGCGGAGCACCCCCTCGCACTGCGCACGCCACTTCGCCGCGCGCACATCGCCCGCTCCCGGACACTCGCCGCGGCCACCCCGCGCCCTTCGCGCCTTGCCCTGCCGGGACACGTGCACCTCGTTCTACATGCTCCAATATATTAATACGTTCAACCTAAATGGAGGACAACTGCCTCTAAAGTGCAGCAGCTGAAACACTACACTCACTGACTATAACGAATTATTAAGGAATCATAAAGGATTTTATAACATTACTCTAGTGCTCTGAAGTTAGTTTCCTCTGTTTATAAATTTCCAAAGTTTTTATTTTTCGACATCTCACAATTAATATATAATGATTGCTTCTCACCAATATTACATGAAATAAAACCGCATAAAATGTATTAATGAATTAAAAAATATTTATGTTATAATCATGTTTCATTGCAGACTCTATGTCACTTTCATGCAAAAAACTTCAAATATCTTGTTAGTTAGTCTCACATATACAAATTTACTATATCTATTTTATAAAAATGTCTATTCAATAGATCTATTAATCAATATTATAATTATAATTTTTAATAGTAACTCGAGCAATATTTAAAGTCAATTATGCTTATGTACATAGACAAATGTGTCTACGGTTTCTCATCAAAATGATATTTAATACGAATTAATTATAGCAAATAAGTGGTAGGAATATAATAATAGTAGGAAATAATAATATAGAATATAATAACACAAATCAAAGTTACAATTAATTCAAAAAAATGATCTACAAGAAAAACTCAATATAGATTTGTTTGCAATGGGATGTTTTAAACTATGGCAGTGATGCGAGCAAATAGTATCGATTATATGGAAACATATTGTTGTTGAATTCGGTCGGAGCGACCTCACGTTATATAGTGTTAGCGGAACCGTGCCACGTACCTTGGTGGAGGAGGCGGCGAGCGGCTCCTCGTCCGACGAGTGGTAGGCGGCCGCCAGCTCGTGGTACTTCGACACCACGTCCACCTCGCGCCAGTGACTGCAACACAACCACATACACGGCCTCATCTACTGTGTGTCACGATGTTTCCAATAGAGAGAGTCGAATGTATGAAGCGGGGTGGGGGCTGTGTGGGCGCATTATCTGCGCAGGTGGCGAGGCGCCTCGTTAACTATTATATCTCTCGCTAATGTGCACATAAAAAATATGAAACATATAAAAAGTTACATGAGCACTATTGTCGTGGTCGTGTGTGTGTGATGGTGTAGTGGTACCTGATGACGTGCAGCAGCAGGTCAGTGAGGAGGCGCGCTTGCCGTACGATGGGTGAGCGCGGCTCGTTGAAGAGCTCCGCGTTGGTGGCGAGGTACCGCACGTCGAACTGGGCGGCCGCGGCGCGACGGTAGAACTGCAACCCGATACACTCTCGCTCTAACACTGCCTACCCTCACTATCTCATACACTACCCACTCTAATTTCATCCTATTAATATTACTAATAGTAATCTACTTCATTACTTTACATTTCGACACTACTGACATTCCTTTTACCGTAAGGCACGATTATTTTTTTATTAGTACAAACTGTATTAAATAGTGTACGAATTTTCAAAATTACATACGTAAGAAGCGTGAAGTATGATGCATATAAATAAATGTCTCGATGCATCGGTAAATACAAAAAAAAAACATATTATTTTCAATTTTTTATTCTGATAACAAAAGCGCGTCATTAAGAAACTATTGAAAACAGTTGAAGAACAATAAAAATTTGAGAAAGAAATGAACGCTGCTCCTTCATAACGAAACCATTCAACAGATTTTGATAAAATTTTTCACTAATACAAATTATAACTCACTAGTCTCTGCTCGGCACTTCGTCCGCGTGGAATAACTAATATGGACCAACGCTAATACGCAATAGAAGCTATCAGAAGATTTTGATAGTTATCTACGAGTAATTTATATAAACCGTTAATATAAAAACAATGTTTCCTATTAATATCCATAACACATATAAATGCAGAATAAACCATGAATAGTCCTTAGTTATCATATACGAATTTATAACGTATGAGTGCACAACACTCCGACTTGTAAGTTGACTACAATTTTATTTTTAATAATTAGTTTGACTACAATAAAATATTAAATTGAAAATAATTAATACTGCAAAAAAATAAGGTTATCTTCGAAACAGGAAGGGCTTTCAATAAAGTTGTGTATTTTATACCAACGTTAAAATATGAAATAGAAATAGATTAGAAAATGCTAAATAGAAGAAGATGGATGTATTCGTATAACGCGCGCTACGAGCCGTAGCGAATGTAGCGAGTGCGCGTAGCGGACACTACGTGTGCTACGAAAATACTATTTATAAAGGGCCAGACAATTATATATATTATTACGGAAGCATCAAAATTTAACATCTTTTAAATATCAGGCTAAATAGTGAAGTAATTGAAAGAAGTTCAGAGTAAATAATTAAAAGTGTATATTTATTTGTGACTTATATTTTTTCTAAACATCGCGCCATGCGTATAAACAAAGAAAATAAAATGGTCAGGGAGAGGGTAACGTAGTTAGTTTACCAGGTTATCGAATCGTCCCTTGATGGTGGCGAGGTCTATCGGGTACGGCACGACGCGCGCGTACTGCGGGTACGCCTGCAGGTCCACCGGCGCCACGAACGGCTCCGCCACCGCCAGCGACATCACCTGCGATATGTGGTGAGCGATGGCGCGGCACGCGTTCCCCCCGCCCCCGGCGCCCCCGCCCGCGCCCCAGTCGCCCCGTCCCGCCCGGTACAGCACGCGCTCCAGCTCGTGCGGCAGCACCGGCACCGCGCCGCCCGCCGTCGCCGGCAGCCGGTCCGGGTCCAGCGGCTCCAGGTCCCACGGCGACAGCCGCTCCACCTCCCCGTTGTCCCACCGCACGCGCAGCGACAGGAAGTGCTCGGCCGCGCGAGTCGCCCACTCCGCGCCCCCCGCCGCGCTCGCCCCCGCCGCGCTCACGCCCGCGCACCGCTCCACCACGACGCCCGTCCACCACGAGTCGTCGATCATGCAGCGGAACCTGTCGCCGGGTCCCCAGCGCCGCGCGACGGCGGTCTCGTACTGCTGGTGCAGCACGAGGAAGTCGATCACGTCGGGCATGTCGTGGTACCGCACGGTGAAGCAGCGCGCGCGACGCGACTCGCCGACGCTGTCGCGCGACAGACGCACGCACGCGACGCGCGGCGGCTTTATCTCGTAACGGATTCCCACCACCTTCACCAGCTCGCATTCCTGACCACGCACAGCAACAATACGCTAGCTCAAACTGTACACAGTTACTATACTTATAGAGGACACTCTGCACCTCCTCGCGTCCATGTTGAAGCTCAATCGATGACTGCTGTCGGGTGAAATGAAACTGAAAGACCAACTGACAAAGGACAATTTTTCGAAGCATAAACCAAACAAAAGGCTTTATTTTTCGTTTGTCCGATAATAAATATCGAAGGTTATTAACTCCGAGTCACCCCTTACAGATTTCAGCATCCGACAATGCACCTAAGTTTATTACGTTTGTTTGCATACTTATTCAAGTCTTAGAACAAATTATAGATTTCCTTTGTTGTTTATTAGGACTTATTTTGATTTTATTACTTTATATGTTAAATAGGACCATAAACTATCATCTCTTTGCAATTGCAAGCGACTAACAGACAACGTGGCCGAGGAACGTTCTGAAGGAATAATGCAGTCTTTTTGGATATATTGTCGCAGACTTGCTAATATATTTACTTGCTATGTACCTACGTATTTTTATTTTGTTTTATACTTGGCAACCAATTTTCTAATAGATTATTACTGCCATTGCCAAGTAGGTAGAGATATTGCAAGTTTCCCGCGACCACTTCAATATTAATCAAGTTGAGGACGTCTTGGGACCTCTTCACTTGTATACAATATCGGAGTTGTATTAAGTAAAACAACACCATTATTACGAAATATGTAGATAAATAACACAAGATTGTAGCTACCGAGTATGTCATCCTCTGTGGAAGACTTGCAGAAATCTTTGTAATATTGTAATTGGATGTCGTTCAAACAATTGAACAAACAAATGAAATATCGTGTGTCTGTATAAATACCATATATGGTCATATAAATAAACAGTCTATTTTACGCACTCAGAGTATTAATAAGCTGTCCATGTCAGTCTAGACTTCTATAGTAATGAGCTGCAGGTCCTACAAAATTATAAATAAAATCCTATATGGCATCTCTAGATCCCACCAAAAAGCAAGTTATATGTTTATTATTTGATGTTTTAGAGATCCAGGAGTTTCGACTGACCTGTATGTGGGTCCGGTCCCAGGGCTTGTCGCGCGCGTTCACCTTGTACAGGTCCTTCTCCGCGACCGCCTCGAAGTACCGCTGGTGTCCCTGCACACGCGCACACACATACGTACACATACACACTACTCACCGCCACTATACGGGGCACATATCGGGAGTCGCACGTCAAAATGGACTATTTCATAAACAATATGTTTTAGTGCATACAAATTAACATTATGGTTTTTTTTATAACTTGTCCTAAAAATTTGTTTTGCATTTTAGATGTAACTTTATATATACTTTTTCTTTGTTCATTTCTTGTTTTTATATGAGCTTTATCACAAAATTGAGAAAATAAAAAATATATATTATCAAACAATCTGATTTCATGTGGAATTCCCCGTATAAATCTAAGTATGTTCATGAATATGGTTATCTTGTCAATTATATATTATAATGATTGATACCTTTCTATACCATGACCTAATGTAAGTGGATGGTTGTCATCGATATATTCTACATATATAATTCTTCCGTATGTGTGTCTATGTGAATGAACTCATCCTCAATGGATAAACAGATTTTGAATTTGAATTCAAGGATGGAGTAAACCCACAGTATCCAGTTAGTGACAATGCGGTCTGATTCTACGAGTTTTTTATTATCATGGCAGGATCAGATCCGCCAAAGCCATAAATATTCTGTATAATAAGTTTAAAATTGTATGATTGTTGCAAATTGTTAACTATATAATACAAATTTAATTTATAATTCTCCATAATTTGCTGCTTCTTTGTATTCAAAAATGTATTACTTATACTAATATTTATAGGAATCGATTAAACAATAATAAAATATTGAGATACAGCAAGATGGATGCGAAATATATCTCCTCAGAGGATCAATTAGATATATTAAATGTTATAGAAATTATTCATATGGAGTTTAAAATTTTATATTCCACATATCGTCGCAAAGAATATTCAAGCTAAAAAGAATGTCTGCTCTAACCCTTCATAAACCGTTCACCACAAGATTTGTGGTGTTGGATACACGTGTAAAATAATTGTATGTTTGTGTTGATAGAATTGACAGTATTGAGAAGAGTGCGAGTACAGACCAGCCTGAAGTAGAGGCAGACGTCACCCATCTGCGGGTGGTAGGGAGCCTTGCGCGGCGCCACCGCCGTCAGCCACTCCCCGGGACGGTACAGCTCCGGCAGCTCCTCGCCGCCACCACCGCCACCACCGCCCGTCACGTCACCGCCACTAACACCACCACCACCACCAGCACCACCACCACCGCCATCGCCACCGTCGGGCGGCGCGGTGCTGGGGCCGGCTCGCTCCGAGCGCTTCACGGTCGAGCTCGGGCTGTACCTGAGCACGTTCAACTCGTCATTACAGCCTCAATCACCAGAACTATACTATAACATCGGGAGTGGAGCCCTCGAGTACGCTACTCGCGCGATATACTCACACGAAATCTTACATCACTGCCACAAAATTATACATATCACTTCCACACACGTGCACGCATACACGCTTACACATGAAAGTCAAAGGGTTTTTATTTTTTTCCCTTATTGAACTGAAATAGTTTAGGAAATTATCCGAAGCGAAATATATATGAGATTTGTTGATTTGAGGTATGTATGCTTGATATACATATATGTTCCAACAACTCATAAATATGAATTGTTAGGTTAGCTTAACTCAGACAGGTCGCGAATTGCACGTATCAGGCAACAGCGCAAGCTGAGGTGTGCCGTGCACCCTTGAGCTAGTTGTCAAATAAAATCGGCACAGTGCCTTATGCACTCGCCTTAGTAGTCCAGTGAAGCTGTTAATAGCTTGTTAGGTCAATAGCGTAGTCAGATCCGAAAAAAGGCAAATGAGTAGGGCTCTTAGGGCATTTATTATATACACGAAACCACGAAAGAGTTCAAACTGAATTTATAGGCAAGTTCAAAATGAATAATGGGCAACTTCAAAAAGTATGTATAGACAACTACAAAATTAATGTATAGGCAAGTTAAAAATAAATATATAGGCAGGTTCAAACTAAATGTATAGACAAGTTCAAAATAAGTATATGGGCAAGTTCAAAATGAATTAATTGACAAGTTCAAAATAAATGTATTGACAAGTTCAAAATGAATGTATTGACAAGTT
>JACEII010000193.1:98223-153189 GCA_014332785.1 Antheraea mylitta
TGAATGTATTGACAAGTTCAAAATAAATGTATTGACAAGTTCAAAATGAATGTATAGGCAAGTTCAAAATGAATGTATAGGCAAGTGTAAGCGAATGAATAAATGAGTTGTATTACCTCTTGGCGGGCAGCGGCCTCCGCCTCGCGCGAGCCGGCGGCGCGAACGCGGCTCCCGCCTCCCAGTCCGAGTACTGCGACGAGTCGGAACTGCAAAACACATGCCGATATCGATAATTTTATTCAATATTTATAAAGACTACCAACATAGCTCTATTCATGTATTTTATAATTATACAATTGTGGAGTTTATTTAGTTCGCTTTTAACTGGGTTATAATTAAAACGTAACTGTATTTTAATATGCAGTTTTAATATCGGTTTAAAACGCAATTTATGTATATTAGTTTATGAACATAGAGTAATTAAGAATATTACTTAAAATTACACAAATTAATTTTAGTATTTACCAACATTAAATAATTATACAAACTATAGCTACAACTATGATTAGTAACGTAAAGAATTGAGAAATGTCTAGGGATCTAGTAACAGTTTATCAGTTCAATCTTTAAGTCATCTAGATTTATTCTTTCTATATTCGAGAAAGTAACAATCCTGTAATAAAAATTAAGAAAACACTGCTACAAACCATAGTAACTTATGCGGTGTGAATACTCACTTATCACTTTTAGAGCCCGATTGAGAGCTGCAGTGAAACAAATACGCATTATATTATACTTTGTAACCATTAATAGATTCAGTTTCAACATTTCCACAAGCAACCCTCTTTTCTGGCACGACAAGTGCTTGATTATAGAGAGGAAGAAGGAAAATAACTATGTTATAGGAGAAAATAGGTAAATCTATTCTATACATACAATAAAAATGAAGTGTCTGTATGTTATATCAATTTTTTTTACTGATTGGGTATGAAAATATACCCGATACTGATAACAAAAATAAAATTTTTAATATTTCTGCCCGCCTGTCTGTCTATTTGTTCCGGGTAATCTCCGAAACGGCAGGGCCGATTTTGACGGGAATTTTACTGGCAGGTAGCGAATTTTTTTTTTCATGAACTAACTACGTTAATGACCTTTTGATATTTTTGTTAATGACATTGTCAATTATGATTTTGTGACTATACAAAAAATAAACGCTTGTCTGTTCAGCAAGAAATCGTATTATGAAACTCTTTATGTAATACGTTTATGAACTTAGATCTTATTAGAAAGACCCCTTCTATCTTCAAAGTTACTAATAATTAAAATATCGATTTACGCAATAAGCTGATAATTATTCCTCTAAAAAAAAATGTAGAATGAGTTGAAATCTCGCTAAATTTCATACGGACAAAGTCGCGGGTAACAACTAGTCTAAAATAAAACAACCTCAATTACTTTTTATAAGATTCGCTGTCTACCGGTGCAAATCCCATGACATTCGGTCTAACAGTTTTGGAGAAAGCGCTGTGCGGGAATCCACGGTTGACAGCTAGTAGAAATTAATATTGCCTAAATTATCTTTAAGCTGACTGTTAGTGAGAGTCTCATAAAGATCTGTCTCACCGTTTTGGAGATATTTTAGTACTGTGGGCGAAACCAGGATCAACAGCTAGTATAAACTAAAATTGCTTGAATAACCTTTTACAAGGTCAGCTATCTGCCAATGAAAGTTTCGCGAAGATAGCTCTAACGCTTGAGATAGTACTCCGAGCAAAGCCACGGTTAACAGCTAGTCTAAATTAAAATAGACTAAGTTACTTGTTATGATGTGCGTGCGACAGTATGAGATGGCGGGGGTGCAGTTACCTGGAGCAGTCGGTGGGGTCGGGCGGGAGGAGCGCGACAGTATGAGATGGCGGGGGTGCAGTTACCTGGACCAGTCGGTGGGGTCGGGCGGGAGGAGCGCGACAGTATGAGATGGCGGGGGTGCAGTTACCTGGAGCAGTCGGTGGGGTCGGACGGGAGGAGCGCGACAGTATGAGATGGCGGGGGTGCAGTTACCTGGAGCAGTCGGTGGGGTCGGGCGGGAGGAGCGCGACAGTATGAGATGGCGGGAGTGCAGTTACCTGGAGCAGTCGGTGGGGTCGTAGCTGGAGGCGGCATCGGCACGGGACGCGCGGGAGGAGCGCGACGTGCGGGATGTGCGGGAGGAGCGAGAGGAGCGCGCGGAGGCGGAGAGTCGCACGGATGAGTCTGATGTGTCGGATCGCTCCGACGCACTTTCGAGGTCCACTTCCGCGTCGGGCGGCTCTTCTATCACGCGTTGCACCTGTATTCCAACATTTTCATTTTTTATTTAATATGAATTATTTATACAATATACATATATGTGGCGCGTGCGGGGGGCGGGCGCGAGGCGCGAGGGTATAGTGTGGGAGGTGGTGCGAGGGTGGGGGGGGGGGGGGGGACCTGGGGGTGCAGCGGGGGGGGGGGGGGGGGGGGCGGCGGCACGTCGTCTCGGTCCGCCGGTGCCGTCGGGCGCTGTGCTGATCATGAGGGGGCGGCGTCGCATCTCGCGCCGGTACCAGCTCTGCTCTAGCGCATTCAGCTCCGCCCTGGACACGTTGTACTCTTAACCCATCAGACCAACATGTCATAAGACATGTCATCTCACTAGTTTTACTTCACTGGGAATGCAAAACGTCTACTATGTTATTTAAATATTTATCTCAAAGTTAATTACGGATCTTTTGCTGGTTTGGGGTATATTAACGTAAACATCAGAGAGTGTAATCTCCTACAGCTTTGATCCTTTATAAACCTCATAGCCGACCAAGTTTGTGTTATTTATTTACAATGATAACATTCATAATTCTTAAATATTTTTTTATCTTTAGTTTAAATAATATGAACAGCTGGATAATATATAATTTAAAATACAGTAAAGAAATTACGGCTAATTATATTATAATTAATAGCGTTGTGGTTTGTCTTTGACCCAGTGTAAACTATAAATTTGGTATGTGGTAAGGGAACCTTACTATGTATTGCGACATACCCGGCTTGTTCAAGTCGGTGCTGGTGCGCAGGTGCGAGCGGCTGCACCAGTGGGCGCGAACTGTGCGGCACCAGCAGCGGGTCCCCGCGCTGCCACGAGCCCAGCGTGTGCCGCACCCCCTCGCCCCGCCACACGCCCCGCACCCCGCCGCCCGCCCCCGCGCCCCCCTCCAGCCCGATCTCGTCCCCGTCGACGCCCGCCGCCAGCGCCTCTATCAGCGAGTCGATGCGACTGCGCGCCGCCGCCGCCGCCGCCGGGATCAGCTGCGACAGCGCCAGGTTCTCGCGGCCCGGCACCAGCCGCTGGAACTGCGGCGCGTGCGGCGCTCCCTCCACGTCCACCAGGAACGGCGGCGCCATCAGGTGCGGCGGCGTCTCCGTCTGCTCGTCCAGCGCGCCCCCCAGCGCGTCTCGCACTGCGGACACGCACACCTCGCGTTACTGCACCCCGCCTCCCGCCGCCGCCACCATCGCCGCGCTCGCTCGCGCGCACTCACCCAGCGGCCGGTAGTCCGTGTGGAAGAACAGCTCGGTGGGCAGCTCCGCGAGCAGCCTGTGCCCGCGACCGAGGCCCAGCAGCAACAGGTGCCCGTGAGAGTCTGTCGCCGCTATGCTGGCGCCTCCGCCCCATTTCGCGTCGAATATCGCGCCGTCGCCCTGACCCTCGATGCGATTGTGGAAGTGCGCGAGCGCTTCGCCCGCGGGCGCGTCCCACACGAACAGCTGCCCGTCGTGACCGGCGGAGAGTACCACTCCTGGCAGGAAAGGGTGCGCTTCGAGCACGTACGCTTCGTCCTTGTGCCCGGAAAGTACGCGCAGCGGGCGACACGAGCGCGAGCACCACACCCTCACCGTACAATCGGATACCGCGGTGAAGATTAGTGCGTCACTGCAGTCCCACGCGACCATGGTGACCTTGAGCCTCTTGTGGTGGTCGCGGCGGAGTTCAGGCGGCAGCAGCATAGCGTGTCGCCACTGCGTCGCGTGCAGCGTCCACAGCGCCGCGCTGCCGTCCTTGCTGCCCGAGACGAAGCGCAGGCCGCGGTGCGCCCACGCGAGGCTGTCGACGGCGTCCGCGTGCACCGCGATCTCGAGTACGCGCGTGGGGCCTCCGCCCCCGCCCCCGGCGCCGGTGCCGGTGCCCGGCATGGCGTACAGGCGCACGTGCTGGTCCGCGGAGCCGCAGGCGAGGAGAGCGCCGCCCGGGGACCAGGCGGCGCAGATCATGTGGCAGGCGCCGGGGCGGAGGCGCTCGACGTACTGCACGGGCTGCGAGAGGAACTGTCCGTCGCCGGAGCAGGTCCAGAAGGCGACGGAGCCGTCGGTGGAGGTGGAGGCGAGCCAGCGCACGGAGCCGCGGCAGGCGGGCGACCACTGCACGGAGGTGATGGTGCCGGCGTGCGCGTGCAGCACGGCGCGCGGGGCTCCGGTCGCGAGACACCAGACGCGCACGAGCCGCTCGACGGAGCCGCAGGCGAGCAGGGCTCCGTCGGCGGACACGCAGATGTCCGTGATCTCGGCGCCGCAGCCGCGCAGTGTGGCGACGAGCCTGCCGTCGCACGCGCTCCACACCTTCACCAGCAGGTCGTCCGCGCCCTGACACACGACACGACAATATCACTTCACTCAGTTATACCTCAATACTTGCTTGTTTTTTTATAAGACACTTCTATCATCTAACAATCTAACATCAAACATTCATATTGGTACATAAATATCCGTTATATCACCAAATGAGTCGGTCGTTATATTTCAAAATGAGCTAAATGCAATTTAAGTCGTTCATATAACAGGTTTAATTTTTTTACGATTTTCTATTTTTATGCACCACGAACAAAGTTCAAATTTTGCAGTTCATAACTTCTTAATTATTTATTTTTTTATAATTTTCATATTGTACACATACAAAACTTGAAGAAATGAATAGTAACATAAAATATAATTTACAGCTAAAATTGGATTTAGCAAATTTTGAAATGTAAAATAATAAACAATATTGCTTATATGGATTAACTTTATATAATCAAAATCGTTCCTGATATAAAATTTTATGTATGAATTACAAACTACATATGAATACCAAAATGCTTATAACGTTTGACCACAGAGTAGAACATAGTAAAATAGGCAGCGGAGGAATTTATTCCACATTCGCAACTTGTTATGAAGACTAAATACTGGCGATATACGAAAATCGTACGTGGGTACAGTTCGCGGACACTATGCAGGTCAGTAATGACGTAATCAGACTAGACGCAACGATTCTGCCTCAAGGGGGGCAGCATCACGACACGATGACACAATGAAAGAGACGACACGATAATCACAAAGCATTCCTGAAGACTCAAAGAGTTACGATTGCTATGAACCTGTCACGATTTGAAGTGGCCCCCAATGAGCTAAGCAGTCGGAGGCTATACCGTAATGAAAGGCCTGAGGGCTTTAACAATTATCTAACATGACGATTCTCATTTTGGATATAAATTTCTTACTTTTGATATAATATCTATTTAGGTACAATTCAGACTTATAAGTATTATACATCGATAGATTCGTCTCAAAAAACTCTACATAATGCAATATTTACCTAATACCTATAATAACTAAATAGTTATCTATATATCAATATGTGAAGCAAAGTCTTTGTACCCTTTTTAACTGATTTCCCGTGAATGAGTGAACTTTTAAATTTGGCATAGTTAAAATTTATTTGGCGGAGAAGCGCAGAAAGCTGTTTATTTTATATAAAATGCATTAGAAGTACATTAAATTAATTAAAATATGCATTACTCACACTACTGCTTCAATTTTAGACGACATCTACACACATGTAAATGAAAAAAAAAACAGTTTGAAAGATCCTTAACTTTACTCTTACGTTCCAATTACCTATCTTTTCATTATTATTAAAATAACTGACGTTGCGTCCCTTACGTGCCCTTTAAATGAACTGGTCAAATTGTAGATTAATTTTATAATAATATACTGTGTAAATTTATAATATTCATTAATAAATAATTGATAAATAATGTATCTTTATTAAATCTAAAGAAACACTGAAATAATAATTATTCTGTTTCGTCTTATTGAATGTCACATTTTTTAGGTGACAAGACTGTTTTCTATTCATGTAGTGACATTGCTTGATGTTCTCATAAAATTAAAGCAATACTACCAAAGTGAACGTCAATATTTTAATGTTTAGTATTTTGTCATGGTGAACTCGCTTCAAATGATGATTCAATGAAAAAATATACTTTGTAAAACCAAAGTAAGAAAATGTGTTTGCTAATGAAAGTAATTTATGACTTAGATCCCCGCCGTTACAATGATTTAGTTTAACCTGATGCAGCAATCATATTTAGTACATTTGATGATGAATTTTGAACAAGAATGAATTCATTTTCAAAAGATTATGATAGTATTAAAAACGTCTTTGTTTTGGATTAATCATATGATTCTATTGTGTATCCATTATTTTTCCAAATGATCATACTGGCCATGTCACTATTCCTCACAATGTACAGACTACATACAATTCAACATAACCCAGAATGACCCATGATGTTGTGTAAAATTAATTGAAAATTGTGTCATGAGTTACGATATATTCCTTTATTTTCGTATAGTTATGTTTACTTTGAATTTGAGACCCTTACTACCTTACATCATCGCCTGTTTTTTTTGTTTTAAATTTAAAATTACTTTCAATTTTTATATAGACATACATTTTTTTTGTTCATATAATCAAAAAAATGGCAAACAACTGAGTAGCCATGACGAAAACCTTTCATTATAGAAGTATATCCTTTGACAAAAGAACCCTAATAAAGTTCAAACTTGAACTATGGTCGAATGTCGACCACTGGGCGCCCACTAGTACACAGAAAACATACAATTTAAAATGAAATTTCAATTTCTCAATTTTTACTATGGCCTTTTTTGACCTTTCTAAACATTTTATTCGTACAGAACTATTATACCTCGTATATTACATATTACACACAAAAATTACACATATTTTCACATTTTACGTAATACAATTTACGAGTATTCAGTTCTACATTTTCCATTATTTCTTAACAATTTTAGTGTCTAAACATACCTTCTACAGTAAAAACAATTAATATAAATGAATTAGTATGATAATTTAATTATTTAAGGACGCGCTCTCAAATTTTAGAAGTTCAGTTTCGGCATCGAGATCTGCTAGACGCGTATAGCTCACGACATGACCGACATGAAAACTGATAAGCCAAGCACTTATAGCGATGAGACGATGATACTTTTATAAAAAATATTACAATATTTACTTATTATTTATATTCTACTTTTTGTTATATTTGATGTAATAGTACCAAAAAAAATAATAGTTTCCCAATGTCATACTCACTCAAAAACAGTATAACTAAACGTAAATATGTATACGTAATAGACAGAAACATCGAATTTGTGTTCAAATATTTATCCCCTTAGTGCCCGATCAAGGCTTAATTTCTCAGCATTTTCATGAAGAGTAGTGTTACGGGCAGCTGAGCCTCGTAATGTTTATCGTATTTTAAAATATAGAATATATAAAAATACCTTATGTAAAGCAGGTATTATGACGTAAAAGTCTCTTAAATAAAATAAATCTTGTGAAGCTTAACATCGTAAAGTATATAACAACGTATTATGAACGTGTAGGTCATAATATTTCATGTAAAGTTTTGTATGTTTGCATGTAGTTAAATAATAATACTTCGAATATTAAAGAGTCTTACGCCATTTAATATAATGTCTTATGTAGTAATAAAGTTCTTATGTCGTTTATGCAAATTTCTATGCAGTATTAATGGGTATTATGTCGTTTAATGTCTCGTACATAGAATACCTCACGGTAAAGTAGTATGTGTTGATATAAAATGTTTGTGTTAATGTATCTTGAGTTATAATGTCCTAAAAAGAGGAAATGATGTGTTCTTATGTACATTGGTCAAGTAAATAACCTTATGTAACGTTTGAAAATATCGGTTACGGTAATTTGAAATTACCCGCCAAACCGATTATTATTATTATTTGAAGGAAATTATACTGAACCACCACGTAAAATGTATCGTCGATTCATGTAGTCCGATGAAGCTGTTAAGACCTTGATGGGTCAATAGCGTAGACATTTCGAAAAAAAAAATCGTCGATTCATGTAAACTGTAAATGTGTATGGTAAATTGCAGCGTCCCGTCCTTAGGACACAAATAATGTATTAGCTGTAAATCTGTAATTGGTTACTTATATATGAAAAATCGTGTGTAAACCACCGGCTGTCACGACATGATTACAATAATGTGAAAAAGTATTCCTACAAATATACAGTCCACTGAAGTTTCTGCTGCTGAAGTTTTATTGATCCCGGATAGGACCTTGACCCCAACAAGTAGTATTGCGATAACTGGATCATAGTCTAGGTAATAGCTAGAAACATCAAGGTTGTACTTAGATGTTTAGTCTCCTAGTGTATGAGCAAGGTTTCAATATTTTTAAGTTTAATTAAAACAGTATTATTTATGATAATTGAATCTTAGTATAGTACTAATAGTTAGAAACATTGAGTTTGCACTCAAAGTCTCAGTCAACTGTCAGCTAAATGTTTCTTATCTTAGGACCAGATGAGAGCTATTTCATGATAAAAGAATTTTAATATTAATAATAGCTAGACACATGAAGTTTGCGCTCTAAGGTTGAGTCTTGAGGTATCAGACAAGAGTATAATTTCTCATAGACCATGTGAGTAGCTGTATCATGATAACAGAATTTTGGTACTGATAATCGCAAGAAACCTCAACTTTGCGATCAGTGGTCTAGTCTCATAGTCAGATCAACGTTTCATTTTATAGATCAGATGAGTAGCTGTATCATGATAATTGAACTTTAGTATTCTTAGTAGCTACAAACATCAGGTTTGGGTTCAGATGTTTAGTCTACACTGTCTGATGAAAGTTTCATTTCACATGTGTAGATGCGCTAGATGCGTAAGCGTATCTTTGTCGTGATACCAAAATTTTTGTATAGTATAAAGTAACTAGAAATATAGAGATTATGCTGAAAAGTATTATAGTGTTTTCCGATTAGGCCTCCCACGGCAGCGGCTCAAGCCTAGGTTCGATCCCTCGGTAGGGAGCCCTTGAGTGCGTTGCGCCCGCGATACACAAACACACAAATATACATCACCGCTACAACACTATACGATCACCCCCACGCACGTGCACGCCTACACACTTACACATGAAAGTGGAAGGGTTTACTTTTTTCCCTTATTGAACTGAAAAACTCTCAATTTTCCGATAATAAATATATAAATATTTATTATTTTTAACATATTTTTAACAGAATATATACAATAATATCATAAACACGCTGCAGAATTTACAAACAAATGTAATCTTTCAAAAGAATCAAATATAAGGCTTATTCTTTATAAGAACATGTTCTCTCAAGTCTTGTTTATAATGAAACAAATCATTTGGTGAAAAGTTTATCTAAGCTGGAGATGCAAAGTTTGTCGGTGGAATTAGGGCTCGTTTTACACAAAGGCCGTTATATGCTGCACGTTGTTGTATTATCGGTATTATAACTTACAATTCAGGTGTTTTGTAGTATGTTGCTCACAGAATTATTTTTGATATAGAAGCAAACGCTAAGTTAAAATTCTCTTATTTAAATCTCTGAGCACATACTCATATCTGTAGCTAATATCTATATGTACTAAAATTCAGTTATCACGATATAGCCACTTGTCTAGCCCATGAGGAATTAAACATTAATAAGACACTATGATTTTTTTTTTATTTCGAAATGTCTACGCTATTGACCCAGTAAGGTCTTAACAGCTTCACCGGACTACTAAGGCGAGCGCTTAAGGCACTCAGCCGATTCCATTCTGGCAACCAGCTCAAGGGTGCACGGCACACCTCGGCCTGGCTGTTGCCTGTTGCATGCAAAATCGCGACTTATCTTAGCTAACCTAGCTAACTATTCATATATGTATGGGTTGTTGAAACGTATATGTATACCAAGCATACACGCCTCAACACCTCCTCCATACATTTGCTATCGGAAAATTGAGAGTTTTTCAGTTCGATAAGGAAAAAAAAGTAAACCCTTCCACTTTCATGTGTAAGCGTGTAGGCGTGCACGTGTGTGGGGGGTGATCGTGTAGTGTTGTAGCGGTGATGTATATTTGTGTGTTACTGTATCGCGCAAGCAACGCACTCAAGGGCTCCCTACCGAGGTATCGAACCTAGGCTTGAGCCGCTGCCGTGGAAAGCCTAATCGGTAGTAGAGAGCTAAGACTAATTTATGTAAATGTATACATGGAACCAATATGGCCAGCACAATTAGATATATAGATTAGTTTTACAAGAAGTGCAAAGTACTGACTGTGATCACGTATCTGCCTGTAGGATCGAACACGAGGCAGTAGACTGCGGAGAGATGTCCGAGTGTCCTGCGTTGTAGTTGCAGGTTGCAGAGCGCACGCCGCGGGAACACGGAGGGACCGCCCGCACCCCCCGGCACCGCGGCCGCGCTCAGACCCAACTCACGGTGCATCAGCCGGCGAGCTGAACACCCACACTTATCAATCAATACCGACTCACAGCACTGCACGCTAAAATAAATCAGCCGGGTTTAAAAGACACCTCACCGAGTGACTGATCCTGTGTCAACGAGCAGTACTTCGGGGTGGGACGAACTAGCCATTCGCTCAACAGTGACAGCCGCGCTCGTAGCCCGAGCTCGGACGCGGGGGGCGACGACGACGCATTCTGTGACCCCTCCCCCACAACCGACAGAGCTGGAGATATGCGTGCTAGTTGTAAAGCGCGCCCGCACACTCCCACCAGCCTGTTCCATGATAACTCTGAGTAGCGAGATTCCTGAAAATTATTTACTTCATATTACATTCTATAGTTATAGTACTGAAATACTGTTAGTACAATAGTCTCACTATTCCAGCAATTCACTAGTGTATATATCCAATAATCCAGCACACTACGGCCTGCAGACCCATATCAATATAAGTATTGTAGGTAAACATATCAAGTAAATGGTAACATACATTTTTTTTTTGTATCTGTTTAATTTGCCATAGAGCACTTAATATGTTTTCTATACAGTTCAATAATCCGATACTCCCTGGTTTTCAATAGTGCCAGATTAATGAGAATCTACTATATAAATAAATGTCAAATCACATCCTTCACTCTGTGTAATAAAGCTGTAATTCTAGCTTGTGGTATAACATAGCACAAGCACAGTTAGTACTAGCAACTAAACTGTGGGTAAGAATGTAGTGCTGTGTCAACATATATTATTGGTCATTTTTGATGGTTGGATGTCCTTGTATATCCATGTATTTTCCCATCTCACAATGATGAAAAATGTTGTTTGGAAATCCAAGTACAAGTTATCATCTGGAATTATTAATCTTCCGCATTAACAGGACACACCTTTTGAATGACATTGTAAACATATATTACAATTAACAATATGTAATTTTATCTGTATGTAATAATTATGTTAATGTACAAATATACATAATAATTACATTGCAACTGTTTGTGACTTCAATCATGTTATAATTTGTTCAGAAAAAAAAACATGACCTATCTCATTTCAGGAGTTGAACAAATTTTAGAATAGTAATCATTTCTACACAAGTTTATCTTTTCGCTTCTTATGGGGAGTATGGCTAACAAAAAACAGGGCATATATGTTGTATGAGGTTAATTATTAGTAAAGACAGAAAGAATAATTGAAAGACAAACAACAAATTGAACATGTAATTGTTTATAAATAGTAAACTTAAAAAATAATACGTGAAACAAATAATTATGTAAAATTCTAAACATTTATGCAAAAAATCACCTTGCATTCACAACTTAAAAATGACCGCCAAATGCATAGACGCGCATTCGGTACAAATCGAGCATCATCGACTGGAACCCGACCAATCATGAATCGTGACGCTCGTGAACATACGAGTGAAACGGGTGATACAATTTTGAGCGACGAAGACAGAGATAGATATATACTTGATTACGGTTTGTTGGATACTATTGCATGATATAACATTTTTTTTGCAAAATGTCGAAAAATAGTATATTACTAACATAAACATAAAAAATGCATTTTTACTGCACTTCCACCATATTTTTACGCACAGTTTCGTATGAAATACATTTTAAGTTTTTTTCGCATTTTAGCAGTTTTTACAGATTTACAAACAAACATTTCGATTAAAAACATGTTTAAAAGCATAATAATAGTAATAAAAATGAATAAAACTCACTAATTCACGGTACGATTGAGCGTGCTCGCCGCCCAGCCAATCGAGCCTACGCGGAAGAACCTGTAACAAATATAATGCTACTAAAACTTTTCAGGAAAGTTTCAGCGAGTTTGACAGAACGATCCACGTGCGTTTGCAACCAAAACAAACCTAAGTTCTCAACCCGGCACTAGGAAAAGCTCAAACTTACCTCGACACTCTCGAGCTCTTTCAACAAAGTCTGTAATGAAAAATCACATTTTTAACTATTTCATGTACAAATTTATTAATTTCAAATCATTTAGTACCAAATTTACCTTTGCAGTCTCTTTAAGAGGTCCTCCAGTGAGAAATTTCGCTATCAGAAAGTACAGTTCTGAAATCGGAAAAGCTGCTATTACAAGACCTTGTACGACGGCCACTGATTATTTCAACTTTAAATTTACAACTGTTGCGCTTACCGGGGACGATGTCGTGCTCCTCGTTAGATTCCTCCATTTCTCTAGTATTTTTTACAGCATAAAAACTTACACTCAGACATCACAATCACTGTAAAAATCACGAAAACATTTCACTTTACATTGTTGACGAACAGATAATGTAACCTTCGAAATTATAGCAAAATGGCGTACGTCGCGTCGGTAAGTCAGTCAGTCACAAGAACGTGTCGTTAAAACAGTCTAATTTTACTCTCAAGTGGTTTTCACTAAATAAAGTAGATGGCGCATAAAGCCTTTAAAAATTATTATTTTACAGTTTTAACTTTCATTCATGATATATTTATGTGTAGAATACGTGTATTTTATTTCTGACAAAATTAATACTGCTTTAGATCTGGATAACGTGCGGCCAAATGTATAATAAAGTAGATAGTATTTTGTAAAATGATTGTAGTTTTTTTTATTATAGGCGACATCGAACGTCATTTATGTCAAACAACCGGGCCAGAGGCCTTTGCTAAAGGTCGCAATGCAAGTTTTCGTAATAAAATCATGGGTTTTGCATATAAATTATGTTTTATGAATTACAGTATAATTGTACAGTACACTCACGTGTGCAGACTAATTAGTGTTTACATATATTTACTAAATACGTGTAGTGCCGGTTTTGGAAGTACTGTCTGAATTTGTGAGTGCGTATCACCCACCAACGGCAGCGAGCACAACAATCGGGGAAGCTGTTAGAATGCTGCTTCGGTGATCCGACTCGATTCAGCCGCCGCTATTTGAAGTAAATTTTTTTACCACTATCGTTCCTTGAGATAATCGGATCATTGTTTGAATGCTTAGTGTGTATTGATTATTTCTATAAATATATGAGGGTTGGCCTGAATCTCAGCCAAGCGAGAGACTTGAGAAGGGTTGCGAATGATCCAATCGATAGCTTGTACTTGTTCTGTACAACAATTTCAATGGAGCTATATATTATGATAGAAATTGGTAAGTGTTAATCAGTAGGATATCTTATGTTATTGTTAAGTTCAATTTTCGTATTAAATGGTTACGCATAAATAAATTTCGTAGTCTTTGTACATAAATCGTGGACACTAAAATTCTAATAGAGTCCGGAAGCTAAAACCATGTTCATTTGGTGATTCTATTTACATTGTTAAAATATATATACTATTTATTTTTAGCTGTAGCAAAAATTGCTCTTCACATATCAATTATAATGTTTATCAAAGCACTCTATTAGGTAAAACTTTTAGGATTATATTTACTTTTTGATACATTCTGGCTAAGGATCGGAGATGTTTCCTGATTTTTTTATGTAATTTAAAAACTTATTAAGGAAGAGGTTTATTTAGGTAATTGAAACATTATATTGATATGTTAGTGTCATATTGTACACCTAATTAAGTTATACTACACATAACAAATAATTTATAATAGATAGCTATATAACTGATGCAATTTGAATGTGCTGAGTGGCTGTGAATTTGTAGGTCATTAATAAAAATATTTGCGTCTCATGATATGTGTTTTAATATATTTTTACATTTGACTGTTCATGTGTAACTTGTAACAGACTATCCGCTTCATCCAGATTGGTTCGTTTCTGTCGATGTCGCATTCCTGGTGTCTCCGTCTCTTACAGATTGAGACTCGATTTGATATTACAGTGATATGTTAGAAACCAATTTATTTTAAATCTCCAACAAAAAATAGCCCAAATGTATGTAAAATTATCTACAGGACCTCAAAGATACAAAAATAATATCAAAATTGGTTATGGAGGAGAGTTATGGATACATGCTCTCCAATATTTTCTATATAAACAACATTTACATCTTTATGTGTATTTAACATTAATTTCATTTTCTTTGATAGTTTTCTTTACAAATGATTCTTACTACAAACCAGAAAAAACCATGCTGTAATTTTTTTTTAAATATTGTCATAATTTAACATGAAACTTTACAAACTTTACCACTTGTCCTTGGACTATAATATTATACTCAGTATGGTGTTAGAATAACACAATATATGTTTTAATTTACTTTGGTATGCTACTGTAGAATCATTGAATATTGTCCATACTTAACAATATTTTTACTAAAGATTCATATATATCCATACACCTCACAGGTTTTGTTGACGAATATTACAACAAGTGAGTTTCCGAACAAACAAGCATCCTTCCCGCCCACCTTCCTCTCTTTCCCTCCTCTCAAAAACTCAAAGTGAAATTAACACTCGAACAGTGCCTGTCCCATGGGCTTGACGCAAAACGCAATAAACGCAACAAAAATTGGAATTTCTAATAATTCTGTGAACTTCTATGAACTTAGTGATATCGAATCATAATAACGACGTGAGTGAGGTGATAAAAAGGAATTCAAACCGCTTCAAGATTGTTGAATCCACATATCCTCCCGCTGAACCAGCACCTATTTTTACGCATTGCAACCCCCAGGTGTAATTCCAGGTCTAACTCATATTATGTTTGTTTTTTCTTATATTTATCTATATCATATTTCTGTCTATGTATATTAAGATCCTATCAAAAAAATAAACGTGAAATGAGAGCCAAGTTCAATATTGTGATATATGCCTTGGTTGTTGACTTCAATGGCAAAACAGGTGAGATCTAAACGAGTGCCAAGCACAATGTACTAGGCTATCAACTATCAAAGCTATCAAATATCAAAATACTCTACTAAAAATTAAATATCAAACTACTATCCTAAAAACTAAATATCAAACAACTATCAAATATCAAAGATAGCAAATGTATTAAGCTATCAAGTCAATGTACTAAGCTAAGTGTTTAAAATTAATTTTATTGAATACTGGTCCTTACCCAAGACTTAGATCCTGTGTAATTTACCAAATACATTTTTGTTTGATGCAAGCTTGCAAGTGGGGTTGCTGATAAGGATACTGCTTCTTTATTATATCAAGTCCTTACATAATGAAATTGGTGTTTTGTCAATCTGGTCATTTTGGTCTTAAACATTTAGCATTTGAACGGGAATTCCAAATTCATTTATTTCAAATTAAGCTTATCTAATTGTATATCAAATGTACTGATTTATTTATTTTCCTATCATTTCATTTGTCTTTAATATCTTCTTTATATAAAATATAAAATTTTATTAGCTATGCCCCTGACTAATCTATGTCCTGGTGAAATTTCAATTATAAATAGTGATTAATAAAATTATAAAATTGTACTGTGTAATAAAACTCAACATTGATGATTTCATTGGTCTCACTCTTAATAAACATGTGTTAATTTGCTTAATACGTAATAATTAAACAACTGTAAAAATAATATTAAAATATTTTTAATGAATAATCTGTGTTTTAAGTGTAGTTTTAAATACTGAGCTCAATATTGTTGTTATGTAATATACTAAAAACTGTACAAATTTAGTTTCTTTAGTGTTTTATTACAAGAACGATGTACAGTTATATTAATGTCCTCATGTATGTAAAACATATCTATACTAATATTATAAAGCTGAAGAGTTTGTTTGTTTCGTTGAACCCGCTAATCTCAAGAACTACCGGTCAGATTTGAAAGTTTCTTTTAGTGTTAGTTTATTTATCGAGGATGGCTATAGGCAACATATCATCATGTTAAAACCAATAGAAGCTGAGCACTAATGAAGAATGTCTTAAAATCGGGCTATTTAGGAAGCTTACGCTGCATGTTAATGTCAGTAGTACCTGGGCGACCGAGCCTAGCTCGGTTCTTTAAAAAACATTTTTAAATTAAAATAAACTTGTTAGGTTTGCCTTATAATATGAACATTTTGTCAAAAAAAAAAAAACCAATACAAAGGCACCGACTTCCAATGCATCTCTTAGTAGCACACATATATGTTTCATTAAATTTGGTTAATTTGATAAACTATTTATTTTCCGGTTTTTAGTGCCTTATTTTTATGCCTCTGATTAATATTGAAGTCGGTTAATACTTTTTTTTGAAAATTTACTTTATTTTTCCATTTTTAGTGTACATATTTTTTTTTCTAAAACATGCGGGTCACCTGATGGTAAGTGATCACCGTCGCCCATGGATACCTGCAACACGAAAGGAATCACAGATGCGTTGCCGGCCCTTAAGAAAGGAGTAGGCTTGTTTCTTGAAAGTTGTGTTACTTTGTCACGGAGCCCATAATCAGAACCTAACCAAAATCTCATCAAACTACCCTTGAAGAACATTCTTTACAATAAAAAAGGAATCATCGAAATCGGTTGGCATGATATTGAGTTATTCGTCTATTTGTCGTATACACACCAAATGCAAATTTGACACTTATACGGTTTTTGCACTGGATGCCGTTGACAGAACTGTACCAAAAAATGGGACCCCACGGGAAGCACTAGCTTTCAAATAAAAAAAGAATCATCAAAATCGGTTCAGCCAGTCCAAAGTTATGAGGTAACAAACATAAAAAAAAAAACATACAGTCGAATTGATAACCTCCTCCTTTTTTATTTGAAGTCGGTTAAAAACGTAACCAATTTCTATACGATATAGAATCAAGTAACACAATATTATGAATAAAATATAAAATCCACTACATGACAGACTGAAATCCTGCGAAGAACTCTTCAAAAACTTTATTCTACGTTAGTTTTGTTCTCAATTTTTTATTTGTGATATATTACGTATTATAAAAGTAAAGTGAGTGTAATTTATATTAAAATAAATAATTTTTGGTGAATATATCTGTGATGCTACAAATATCAACATTTTTTTTTACCTCTGTCGATATGTCTGTTTTTTCATTTGTTTCGGGTAATTTCTGAAACGACTGGACCTATTTGAACGTTTTTTTTTTCTTACAAATGACTACGCTTAACAGCTTCACCGGACTACAAGTAATATTTGAATGGGAATTTTACGGGCAAATAAGTAATTAATTAGCTGTTTTATTTTAAGCTAGCGGGTTCAGCAGACGTTTCCCGCCCTGATAATAAGACAAACTATACCTAAACCTTGCCTGCATGAAGACGTGTTTCCGAGATCCGAAATAAATACAAAATACAAATATAATGATATACAAGAATTGCTTGTTTAAAGGTATTAGATATCGGTTTCAGACTTAGTAAAACCAGTAATAGTTTCTTAGGTAATAGTGTTAGGTTTTACAAAAAATGCCCAAAACATGTTACCGATTTGCCAGACTGCAAATTTAAGCGCTACGTCAAGCGGGTTTTAATGTCAAAAGGATATTATAGAGTGCATCAGTATGTGAACGATAGTGATGCCTGGAATTGACTCCTTTCTGTGCATCCACTATAAGCTATTGTATGATGTATTGGAAATATATGTAAAAAAAAATGTACCTGATCGAGTTTCTTGTGGGTTCTCGATGGCTGGGTTGTTTTCCGAACCGGTGGTAGTTTTGACGTTCATTAGCGCCTTATTAGAACCTAAACTGAATAAAGTATTTTTGATTTTGATTTTGGTGTGTAAACTACTACTATACTAAATTTCTTGATAATTTGTTCGCCTTGTGTAATTTTTTTATCTTTTATGTTTTCTTTTAAGTAAGATAGAGGTATAAGAATGTTATATACATGTAAAATATATCTCATATATTATACTAGTGTATAAATTATTACCATGCAAAATTTCATCAAAATCCATCCAGTAGTTTTTGCGTGAATGCCGTATAAACGACAGATAGATGAAAATTTTTAAAGCCATGTAAATGTATTCTGTCGTTGATTACAAGCGGGACCTTGTTTGCTGTGCCAGCTAGTACTAAAAAAAGGAATGTCATCTGCCATTTTTTGCAATATATTTTTAACATAAAATTATTAATATAAAACACAATATTGCAAAAAAGGGCAGATGCTTTTCTTTTTTTTGGATGCCAGAATAGTGATACACTTAAGTATGCTGTCTTTTGGGATCAGCCTGTATATATCCTAGAACTATATGGGTGGTAAGGTTTTAATATAAATAGAATTATAGGAATATCTGATATCTATAAAATGTAACTTAAACTTCTAGGATTATGCTACTACTCTTAACTAAATGTTCAGTTATAACTTAATTTGAAATCATATAGGGATCTTTGTCTGTTGTTAATGGTGTTTCATCAACATTTCTCGTCTTGTAATTTCATTGTAATAGCTTTATCCCATGGTTTCAATTACAATTGTGTTTTTTGCCCTGCACATGTGATACTCGTGTTCATGTATTCACTTCTACACTTACTGTAACTTCGTCCTTACTTTTTGGCAAATGTTTTCTATTCTCCTTGCTGCATTACAGAAGGTCAAACCTTGTTAGGAATCCATAAAATGCAGTTTAATATAGCAATAGTTGACCTGTTACAGTATAATGTCGGGATCTGCAGCTAGCAGTGCGACCGGCGCGAGCTCTGCGGCCGCAGTCTCCGTCACCACGCTTGGTGGCCTTGGAGGCTCCCTAGAGGACAAGGTGATCTTTCACCGTTTCTGTAGAATAAACTAACCTAATTTTCCTGAAAGATGCTGATATGAAAAAACTTTTCAGGACTGCGACCTGCTATGTCCTGTGTGCTTTGAACTAATCGAAGAGGCATATGTGACGCGCTGTGGACACTCGTTCTGCTTTGCTTGCATCAGCAAGTCTGTAGAGTTACACCGGCGCTGTCCGAAGTGTGGCGCCGCTCTTGCCTCCAGAGAACACATCTTCCCTAACTTTTTGCTCAATGAATTAGTGAGTGCATGAAATGCAGTGTCCACGTGGGCTTTCGGATTTTACACTGAAGATACTCTTCCATGTTATGCAGGTTGCGAAACGTCGGGTGCGGGCGCCGCGACCGGGCAGCGAGACAGGTAACGTAGCAGAGGGCTCGCGGCTGCGGTCGCTGCTGGCGGCGGAGTCGCGGCACCTCGCCCTACCAGAAGTGGAGTCCATGCTGGAGCTGCTAACACGACGCAAACGGCTGCTAGAGGCAGAGTGCTCCGCAGCGCATCACCGCCTGCTTTACGAGTTCCTGGCGCATTTGCATCGGCACCGTCAGCATCAGCTGCACCAGCTCGCGAGGGAGGCTAACCTAGTGCAGAAGGTAGAACTGATGTCCTTCGCTACTCGGCATGAATATAGAATATCGTGACGAGAGGTAGTTGTGTAGGACATGGAGCACGTGGCGGGGGTGCTGAAGGAGCTGCGCGCGGGGGCGGCGGGACTGGCGCGGGGTGCGGAGGATGGCGAGGCGGTGGCGGGGGTGGGGGCGGAGGCGGAGGGCGGGGGTGGCGGAGGGGCGCAGGGGGAGGCGGTGCGGGCGCTGCGCCGTGAGATCGCGGACATAGCCGGAAGCCTCGCAGATACAGCCGCTAATGTCGACGGTTAGTTAGTGGAAACCTATTCACTATATTTCAACTTCATCTATCACAGATTGAGAGACATTGTGACATTTTTATTCACAGTGAATTAAATTTTAATGGATATTTTTTTTATTTTAAGGTTTTTATAGAGGAAATAACATCAGTAAAGCCATTTAAAAGATCACAGAGATATAAATCGTATTTATTTTCTTCTATACATATAATAAAAATGAAGTGTCTGTATGTAATATCAAACATTTTTACTGATTGGGTACGAAAGTAGATATAGAGGTCAATTGATAACAAAAATGCAATTTTTAAAATTTTTGTCGGTCTGTCTGTTTGTTTGTTCCGGGTAATCTCCGAAACGGCTGGACCCATTATGACGGAAATTTCACTAGCAGATAGTTGATATACATACAATACAGAAAAACATAATAGGCTGCAATACATCGGATTACTTAGGTTACTCTAAATTATTGGCCCGTTGCTCCCCAATATCGGGGGGCCGGGTGCCGGCAACTTTTCATGGGAGTCGTGCGGGCGATGGCCGCCTACGGGGCACCGGTCTGGGCAGACGCCCTCGGTGCCGACAACGTGCGTACGGTGCCACTGAGGACGATCCGGGCGTACCGGGCGGTGTCCTCGGTGGCTACGGTCCTGCGGGAGTGGATTGGTCGCGAGTGGGGCTCCCTGACGTTCAGGCTGGTGCAGGTGCTGACCGGACACGGTTGTTTCGGGTGGTACCTGCACCGGATCGCTCGAAGGGAGCCGACCGCCGCCTGTCACGAGTGCGGCGCTGTGGAGGATACCGCGCAGCACATTCTGTCTGAATGTGCTGCGTGGGAGGTGGAGCGCCGCACTCAGACAGTGGCGGTAGGAGAAAATTTGTCGCTGCCGAGCGTGGTTTTGTCCATGCTCGGTAGCGAGCAGGCATGGCGAGCAGTGGCCTCCTTTTGCGAGGAAGTCATCTTGCAAAAGGAGGCGGCGGATAGGGCCCGCGAGGCGGACCCCCTCTGTGGCCGTCTTCGCCAACGGAGGACCGGCAGGAGGAGGCGGCGCTTTGCCCAACTCCTTCTGCCACTGTAGCTGGACCTGAGAGGAGGTAGTCGGGAGGCTCCTCCCCTCATTGCACAGGTCTGGCTGACGTAGGGTGGGGGGCAGCTGGTGTGTGCCCAGCTGCCTCTCTATAGCTAGGAACCCGGCGGCCACCTTCTGCCGGGCGGACCGTTGGGGCGGCTATCTAAGGGGAATAGCTTAGACCGATCCCTTGCCGCCCCAACATCACGGTCTGTCGGTACACCGTGGGGCTTTAGTCCGTGCGAATCAGATATAACCCACTCTCTCCCCGGGAGGGATAAGGGATTTCCTCAAGTAAAAAAAAGGCTACTCCAAATTAGACTAGGTGTTAACTGTGGCTTCATCCGCAATGCTATCTCCAAAACGGTTTGACCGACTGTCATGGAACTTACACTAACAGATAGCGGACATCACAATACGTAATTTAGTCTGTTTTCATTTAGACTAGCTGTTAACCGTAGCTTTGTCCGCAGTGCTATTTCCAAAATGGTTAGACCGGTCTTCACGAAACTTTCATTGGCAGATAGCTGACCTTACAAAAAGTAATTCAAACAATTATAGTTCACACTAGCTGTTAACCGTGGATTTGCCCACAGTACTTTCTCCAAAACGGATAGACCGATTTTCACGGGACTTTCACTGGTAGACAACAAACCTTATAAAAAGTAATTGAGGTTATTCTATTTTAGACTAGCTGTTAACCGCGACTATGTCTGTATGAAATTTAGCAAGATTTCAACTCGTTCTTTATTTTTAATTGTAGAAATAATTATCAGCTTACTGTGTACAATTCAATATTTTAATTATTAGTAACTTTGAAGATAGAAGAGGTCTTCCTAATAAAATCTTAGTTCATAAACGTATTACATAAAGAGTTTCATAATACGATTTCTTGCTGAACAGACAAGCGTTTATTTTTTGTATAGTCACAAAATCGTAATTGACAATGTATATAGAATGAAATGTAATCATTATAATAATATTTAAGTTATTGTTTCATTAATCCGTACACAGTGTAAGTGAGCACTAAGGTAGTTAAAATTCCAAATATATTATTGATGGTGAAACTCATTAGGCATGATTGTTAGTATTTATATATCTAATGTCTATATTACATGTTACTGTAAGTGGCGTGTGTGTCGTACTTACAATTGTTTTTAAAGAGCATTTGTATAATTGTACATGGTCTTACAACTTTATAATTGTTTAAGACGAATTAAAAAAAAGCGTGCGGAGTACAGCTAGTTGTTAATAATTGGACAATGCAAGTACAACTCCTTGAAGATTTCCATAAACATAAGAGTTTTGGGTAAAGGAGTGCTTACTTTTGTAATCCGTAGAAAGAATATGAAGACATAAATATTAATAGAATATTTTAAAAAGTAAAGAATAAGTGATTATGGATACAGGTGACAATGTTCAAGGTTCAAGTGATAATTCTTGTATATCCTTCAAAGGATATGTATGAATAATAATTGTGTTTATTACAGTAAGTATGGATCTGTCATGTCATTGACTTGTTTGTCTATGTGTCTAGTAGCGTTGCATTGATATGTCAAAATGTGTATTATATAAGAGTAGTATGTTGTCTCTTTGTTAATAACTTTAATATATTAAAATAAATTATTTGATACGATCTTCATCGTGTATGGTTCTCTGGTCTATGTGTGTATATATATTGGCATTTCAAAAGGGTAAGGAGTTATGTGTGTGTATGTGTTAGGGAGCCAGACTTGTGGCTCGTCTGAGGAGAGTTTCGCGGGGGGCGGGGCCGCGGGCGCGGGGGGAGGTGAGGCTCTCTCCGCGCGGTGGAGGAGGCTCACCGCGCACTTCGACGATTTCGTACAGGTACCCTATCTACTATTACACATACATTAATTGTTTTCTATTTTCTAGTATGTCATTTTTAAATGGGCAAATTACTACGAATATGACTTCATTTTTTTATCTGTTTGATTTTGAATATCTTGAAAGTGTATTGCATGTTTATAAATTTGGATAAGATTGGTAATATATGCTGATAAATTTGAAAAGTTTAAACAGTTCAAAATGATTTCTACAAAAAGCGATCTAGTGAGTTTGAGTAGATTTGGATGAAATTTGGTCTGAAGGAATTGTAATAATATTTAAGACATGGTGATTACATTATCTATTCTAATATTATAAAGAGGTAAAGTTTGTGAGTTTGTGACGTTGTAGGGGGTAATCCCAGGAACTACTGATCCGATTTAAAAAAATCTTTTATTGTTATATAGCTCATTTATCGAGGATGGTTATAGGCTATATATCATCACGCTAATACCAATAAGAGCGGAGCAACAATGAAGAATGTTTAAAAATCGGAGTGTTTTTTCCTCTTTAGAGCTTTCGCTGCATATTAGTTAGCCTAAATTAACTATGAACGAAGTCGCGGGCAGAGGCTAGTCAGTAATATAATTGGAGACGCAAGCGCCGTATACCGGTGGGTAATTCGTCGTCACAATATCGAGGACAAAATAGTGAAGGAAAGGAAGCGGGAAGGTGAAAACTAAACTGGTCTTCTCCTGAGCGTTTTTCAGCGTCCCCGACTGCGTGCAGCCGTCCAGAGCACCCCCAGCAGCACACTGCGTTTCTCTTTCATTAGGATCACTATAGTTTAGTATACAGAACCAACGTCTCCATCGTACGGATACGGGAAGCGAATAATCATAGGTTTTCACCTATAATGGCGCGATAAATCTCCTGAATTCTTCAATACTACTCGGAGCGCGGGATGTAAAACGAAGAACGAAAATATACAGATGACGTCGGCGGTGATAGACGTTGCGAGAAGAATGTTGCGGCGACCAATTGTGCACGACTGGAAAGGGGTGGGATGTCATGGAGTTGTCGGGAGTGATACTAGATGGCGTGCTTAGTTGGAACTGTCCTCTATTGCAGTGTTACTTTGCGCACCGTTCCGACGAGTTGTACTTCGGCGCGTCCGCGGCGGACACTCCCGCGCCGCCCGCGCCCCCCACGCCCTCGCACTCGCTCGAGGGGCTGACGAGCGTGCCGGGCCCCGCGCCGCCCCCGCTCCCCCCCGTCCCCGCCGCCCCCCTCGCGAGCTCCGCCCCCGACGCGGACCACGTGCCGCAGGGCCCGGGGCCGGAGGCGGGGCGCGGGGGAGGCGGGGGCGGCGGAGGGGACCAGCGGCTCCCGGAGCAGGCGGTGGGGCTGGAGCCGGTAGAGCCGCTGGGGGCGGAATCCCCGGTGCGTACGTCATCGTTGCCGCACTCGCGAGGGTTGGACGCCTTCCGCGAGGATCTCGTCGCTTTCACCGCATACAGGTACTGTAGTACTGTTCTCTTTATGGGTGTTTATAATGCCTGTAGGGGTTAAGAACAAGGTGTAATGATCGCCGATTAGTCTAAGACACCGATCAACGTCACTAGTTAACACGTTGGCGATAAACACTGATTTAGTAACTAAGGGTGGATATTGAAGATATGTGTAAAATGTGGTTTATAAATTTTTACACTGATAAATAATTAATAAAGTCAGCCTTGTGTACAATTGTGAAATTAAAAACATCAGTTGATTACTTTCCAAACGGAATAAGCAATATTTATTAATAAATATATAGTGTAAAAAATAACTTAGCTTCAATATTAATCCAAGGCCATGAATTATCATTACAGCTTACCGAAAGGCCTCTAAGAGCTAACTTAATACGTCCCATGTGATAATGAAGTATGTAAAGCGACAACAACAGTACAATTTTTGCAACTCATTTGGAGCCGTTTCCCTTGTAGTGGACACGGACCGAGGGTGTCCATTCAGGCCATTAATATCTGCAAAACTTTAAAATTATCTCTTTTGAAGACGAGCTCATATTATAAAAAGTCCTCACCTTACATATGTTTTTTGTGGTGCTCATTTGTGGGATTAAAGTTGTTTGTTAGCTCACAATTTGAATAAAAGCCTAATTAGATAAATAAATAAAAGTCACAGTTTATATCAATTTATTATTTGCATTTACACATTACATTAATCTCTTAATCAAATTATATTTAGATACTGATCTTATAATGTATGCACGTTTATCTGCACGTCAGCACCCAAACTAATGTGGAACGGAAAACCTATAATGCGCATCCTATAGATTTATATGTGTACATCCCCACACACAATTATTTTATTTAATGTTTTATAGTGGTGTTATGCAACCCAACCTAATTTTACTAATATGTTTATACTCGAAACAAACAAAAGAGCAAAACAGATTCACTATTACATTCGCGACAAAATTAAGTTCTACATTAATTTTTAATCACAGTTTAGTTTGTTGTTCAAAGATAGCGACACAGTACAGATAGCTTGCGCTATCATATGGTTGCGATCTTTAAATGGAACGTGGATGTTGATCCGGTATAATTCAATTAGTCACGTGGCCCAAATAATCAATGGGCAGTTACACTGCTTATTTATCCCGCTAAGTGGGACACTGTCGGTGGTACCTGTATTGTCAAGCTTGTGTCAAATACGTACATTCATAGATAAGAATATAAATGGATAACTATAAGATCAGCTTTTATCAGGTTAAGGAAGCATTTCCTATTCTTTAACCCCTTTTTTAAACTGGCTATAGTCATTAAAGAATACATGATTATTAATTAAAAAAAAACGCACTAATACAAATAGCGTAGAACAAGGTAAGGTTAAATTAGCACGATGACAATTGTCTGATATTGACAACCACAGAGTTGTAGTAATAATATTCGTCCAATAAGGCAGGCGAAGGAATTAATCCATACTGCCAATTCTGAAGTTGTCAATATATGTGGTTCTTGTATATTCTGTAGTGAGTTTTATTCTGTGTTCAAGTTAATATAAAGGCATACGCGCCAAATCTTCTATATAATACTTTGTAATTTTTTAACCATCTTTTTTATCTTAATTTTTCAAGTTATTTCTTTTGCCAATTCTGAAGATGTCAATACGGATAGTTCTTATGTATTCTTTAGTCTGTTTTCTTCTATATCCAAGTAAAATACCGAAAGAAAAAGAAAATACCACCAACTTTACACAATATAGAGTCAAGTAACACAAGATTATGAATAAAATATAAAATCCACTACATGACAGTCTAAAACCCCGCCAAAAAACACCCAACCACAGAGTACCTGTTGACAACTCGTTGACATGAACCAGCGATGCAAGCATCATCTGTGATTAGCTTTGCCTGTGCCTCCGCATTGCCCTCTTGTTTGTTTGTTACCTGAATCATTTTCTATAATACGAGTATATAATTCTCAGTATTTGTAAGTCCATTTGTATATTCCTTCTTTTTTTTAAATTAAGGCTCTAGAAGGTTGTCATAATTTAATTTTGACATGAATAACAGTTTAAAAGAAAGGGGTTAGATTTGAGATGCGCTTTATTTATAGTTCTATCATTTATGATGTACAGTCGGAGGCATATTATTTTAATGTATGCGTTTTTCCCACGCCTCGATGAGTCATCGTGTTACTTCTAGAATGGTCTAGCATTCTCGTTTGTATTCAGGTAATGTGTTATTGTGAAAGTGTTTGTGTATATATGAGTGGTGGTGTGTGGACAGAGCGCTGCGGCCGCTGGCGACGCTGTCGTACTGCAGCGACGCCATCAACTACTCGACCATAGTCTCCACCATAGAGTTCGACAAGGACGAGGAGTTCTTCGCCATCGCCGGAGTCACTAAGAGGATCAAGGTACGTTTTCTATTGTTCATTATATTTCTTTTTACGAAATTTAACAAAATCAGTGATAAGTTTTTTCAATCATATATATTTATATTGTGCGAAGTTTTAATAAAGTTAGTTGAGGATTAATTTTTTTACAATTCCTATATGTATTAATCATTTTATGTTGTTGTTGTGTTAATGTAGATTTCACCTAGCTCATGGATGTAGTGACCCTTTTGAATGGTAGTTTGTTTGTTCATGCGTTTTTAATAATTTATACAATATATAATAAGAATGTAAACCCAATGAGTCTGCACTTTTTTGATTTACGTGAAAAAAATTGTTGCAGTTGTCTAGGAATAAGTAACAGAATAAATTTCAATCATTTTTTTAAAATGTCTGTTTGTTTGTATGGACACGCACCTTACAGGCCGGCATGACAGCGGTGACCGGCGATGGACAGTCTGTCTCTCGGTGGTCGCCACTATTTTTGGATCGTACTATGCTTACCATCAGGCATAGTATAGTCACTTTGTCGTGCTACAATAAAAGTTAAATTATAAGGCATATTTTCGAGAGTATTTTAGGCTTTGTTTTATTAAAAGTGGTTCACTTTATTGAAAGTTGCCGTAGTTTGAAGTATGAGCGAAGATTAGTAACTTATACTGTTATTATAAAGTTGATGGGTTTCTTTGTACTGTTGAACGCGCTAATTTTGGGAACTACTGGTTTGATTTGAAATTTTCTTGTAGTAGTAGATAGTCCATTTACTGAGTTTATATATAATCACGTTAATAATATTTTTTTCTTTTGTGAACTTTTGCTACGTATATGTATTAGGTTAAAGTAATTATTTCGAGTGGATGAAGTTGCGGGTAGAAGCTAGTGTCAATATAAAAATTTTATAACAATTATTTAAGGTTTATGATTATTTGACAATATATTTAGTAGGATGTTTTTGAAAGTAAGACTATTTATTCTTGAACTCATTGGGGTATTGTTAATTAGGAATAGTTTGACATCATTTCTCAACATGAATGTAGCGTCGTTTATTGATGACTGACGGTGTTATGTGGAATAGTCTATCATTGTATTTGTATAGATGGGGATTAGAGTGTGTGTGTGTGTGTTGGACGTCATGTGTTCACGTAGATAAAGCTGTGTGTAGAAGTTAGTATGCAGTCAGAAACATTAATCAGTGTGTGTGTGTGTGTGTGGGGGGGGGGATACAGGTGTTCGAGTTCGAGTCGGTGGTGCGCGACGCGGTGGACGTGCACTACCCGTGCGCGGAGATGCAGTGCGCGCACAAGATCTCGTGCGTGTCGTGGAACGCGTACCACAAGAACGTGCTCGCGTCCGCCGACTACGAGGGCACCGTCTCCGTGTGGGACGCCGCCACCGGGACCCGCACCCGCGCGCTCCAGGAGCACGACAAGCGCTGCTGGTCCGTGCACTTCAACCGCGCCGACGTGAGGCTCCTCGCCTCCGGCTCCGACGACGCGCGAGTCAAGCTCTGGGCGCTGAACGCGGACCGGTCCGTCGCGACGCTCGAGGCGCGCTTCAACGTGTGCTGCGTGCGCTTCAACCCGCGCTCCTCCTGCCACCTCGCCTTCGGTTCCGCGGACCACTGCGTGCACTACTACGACCTGCGCTCGCCCCGCCGCCCGCTCCTCGTGTTCCGCGACCACCGCAAGGCCGTCTCGTACGTGCAGTTCCTAGACTCGACGCGCCTCGTCTCCGCCTCCACCGACTCGCAGCTGAAGCTGTGGCGGGTCGACTCGCCCCGGTGTCTGCGCTCGTTCACGGGGCACGCGAACGAGAAGAACTTCGTAGGGTTGGCGACGGACGGCAAGTACGTCGCGTGCGGCTCCGAGAATAACGCCTTGTACCTCTACTACTCGGGGGTGTCGCGGCCGCTCCTCGCGCACCGGTTCGACGCGCTGCGAGGGTTCCTCGAACGCGAGAGGAGGGACGAGGAGCCCTCCGAGTTCGTGTCGGCGGTGTGTTGGCGTCGGCAGCCGCACCGCGCGCACCACCGCGTGCTCCTCGCCGCTAACAGCCAGGGCACTATCAAAGTGCTAGAGCTCATATGAACACCCCCCACCCCCCCTCCTCCCACTCGCACCTCTTTACGCGGTCTCCTAGTGCGGTATATTTTTGACAAATTTTATACCTCAACCTTCCTTATCGAATTACTCAATGAATTAATAAAGACCACATAAAAATCCGTTTTTGGACCTATCGTGAACAAGCAAACTAACGTGGCAAAGAACTTTATAATAAACAGTAATCTTGTGTTATTTAACTATATACTATGTAATATTAATGATGTTTTATGTAATATAATTTTCTTATTGTGCACAAATGAAATGGATGGTAAATAATTACTACAGGAGCATGAATTCTGAAATAAAACAAAAAAACAAGACAATGCTAGTAATAACATGAAAAATTGATTGCCAAAACTAAAACTGATAAAAAAATGTCTCAATCAATAACTCCTTCACGCCCAAGTCAGTGATAGACATTCAAATGTCCACAGATGTTAAATGTCTTCAAAATGAACCGAGTCCAATTTTAATAGCTCATATAAAAACATTAATTTTTCATAAATATTAATCAGTTTTTTAATTCCACTTTATGATATTCTAATTATACATATTTAAAATATGAAGATGTATAAAAAAAAAACATTTAAATCTTATAAACAGTAAAGATTGGATTCGGCTCATTTGAAAATGTAAAGGCTCGTACAAATATAAAAAAATAACAGTGTCTACAGCTCTGTAATATAATACATGACGTGAGTCACTCGATGGACTAATTCATGAGAGATCCTGGAAGTTGTGTAATATTGTTAAAGTGAAATATTAGAATGTTTTATAATTATTATATATATAATAATGTTATATAAGAAATAGAATTATTGTAGATTTCTGCAGTTCCATGTAGAAATATATCAGCCCTGAATAAATGTATTTCCACATAATATAATGGTATTTATTTCAAACAATAATACCTTTGTAATAGTGAGTTCAAATCCAAATAAAACCGTTGTCATAACTTCCACCTCTACATGCCAAAGGAAAACTAGTGTACTGTGACCACATAGCACTGTTTTATGCCCAACTTTTATCTACTACCTTCAAATTGGAAATCTGTGAACAAATAGCTACCTGTATTCTAACAGCTACACTTTAAAAAACTGAACTTTTCTTAAATCAATTAATATTGCGGTAATAAATACTGAATCCTATGAAATCGCCTCTCAACGGTGGTATTTCAAAACCGACGGTAATCCCTTATCTTCAGGTGACGCGCCTTTTCGTGGCACAAGAACGCCATGTCTCAGGACGATAACAAGAGCTCCCCGATATGTGCGCAACGCAACCATTGCGCGCGACTTAAAATGGGAGGCACTAGACGCCTTCATCGCTAGAACAGCCACAGCTATGTTCAGGCGGACGGATGCGTCGAGCTTCCCTTGCGTCAAGGGAATCGCTTCGCTACACGCGAGACCGCCTGACAAAAGCTACAAACCGTTCCCTAGAAACCTGGTTATCTCAGAGACAGATAACCAAGAGAATTGAAGTCTCAACAAAACATGAAAACTAACCGCTCATGAATTGAGCGCGAAACACCCCAATGACCGGTGTATATCTATACACCGCGAGTGAAATCACTGCAAGAGGCACAGCCTCGGTACAGTATCCTCGCAGACCCACAGAAGGGATAGGCAAAGACGGCCCCGCGGCGGCGGCCTTTTCGTTTACCCCAAATATATATATATATATATATATATATATATTTTATGTAGAAATGTGTTCTGTTAAGTGATGGTTAATATATTCATCAACAATGATTATCATGTTAATTTCAAAAAATAATTTTCCATATTATAGATTGATTTTCTTTTTCTCGAACTGACTATGCTATTGACCTGGAAAGGCCTTAACAGCTTCACCGGACTATAAAATAATAGATATAAATAACAAATCTACTATAAACGTAATGTAATAAAATAAAAAGGAAATAATTATCAATTAATTTGGTTTGACCTCTTCGAGCGTATTTATGATATCGCATAAATTTCCGTTTCCGGCGTACGTGTTCACTTTGACAGCGAGTATTATTGACTTCCGGTCAAGTAACTCGCATAGTTTCCGTCACCATGGCAGAATGGCGCGTTCCAAATGATGTCATCTTTTTGCTTTATCGGCATTTGGGGTGTAAGGGGTGTCATAAGACTTGAGACACCCAAGCCAACATCACCTGCACGTGGTGCACCCTGCTGAATAACGAACGAGGCAATGGCGAAAAAAAGCCCGTAATAGTGATTCGCTTCTTCGGGATCAGCCTGTGCATATCCAGCTTTTTTTTTGCAGGCCGGCATGATAGTGGCGACCGGCGATGGATAGTGTGTCAATCGGTGGTCGCTATTATTTTTGGATTGCACTGTGTTTACCATCAGGCATAGTGCAGTCATTTTGCCGTGCTACAATAAAATAAAAAAAACTACTTTCTTGCCGAAAATAGGCGTGCAAGTGTAATATACGAAACGTGAGAATATTTTGGTACTTACGTATTAACGGCACCGCGCTCGCCGACCGTTGTCTTTTCTTCTCAAGTCTAACCTAATCAAAGCGAGACCATACTGTTTAGAGATACTTAATATTGAGACAAGTTGATATAAATTTCCATCAGATAATTGGTAATTTTGTATATTAGCAACTTGATGATTTCTAAGTTTAAACAAAACAGCTTCATCTCGGTTCGGTTTGGCTAGACTTGTGAGACCCCAGCTGCCGGCTCGTGCTCATGACGTTAATACATATGTACCATTATCTTTATTTCTATTTTTCGTAGATCAGAGCAAGACGATAAAAATTTTTACTTCTTAATTTATTTTAAACTAGCCTCTGCCCGCGACTTCGTTCGCGAGGAATAGATACACTAACACGCAGCAGTTCTCAAAAGAAAAAACGTCCCGATTTTGAAACATTTTTCATCTATGATTAGCTCCTATTAGTCTTAGCGTGATGATATATAGCCTATAACCATTCTCGATGAATGATCTATATAACGCTGAAAGAATTTTTCAAATCGGACCAGTAGTTCCTGAGATTCCCTCTACAACGTCACAAACTCACAAACTTTACCTCTTTATAATATTAGTATAGATTACGAAAAATAAAGCTAAAAGTAATACTATGAGTCACCGGTGCTAGACTAAAACTCCTGCAACTAACAATACGTAAATGCTACCGATTTTAGGTTAATATGATTAAGTTATCTCGGCAAACCATTTAGATATGAACAACGTGGAAATGGAAGAGTAAAGTTGTCGAAGGTTTCCTCTGAATTCATGCACCTGTCATACCGTGAAATTACTGACTCCATGCTTTGTACGCCGCCGCAATGTGAGATTGGGGATAGGTTTTATAAATATTTGCACAACATATTTCTATTCGCTACTTTTCAATGTCAGAGTTAATTTCTGTAAGGATTGCTAAAGAGTATTGTAAGTGCCGCATAAGTAGATAGTTTTTTTAATTTTACATATTAAACAGTTATTTTGTTGAGAAGGTTGTGAATACGTGATTACAAGCCCTGTCTGTTTTAAAAATACACTAGTTTACTTTATAGTGTTTTTAGTACTTAATTTTTCTAACCGGTCTTCGTTCGAATTTATCGTTTCTGTTTTCCAGTCATTTAATTAAGTGCTGCTCCTTATTTATGTGATTAATATAAGTTTTATTGTAAGGTAAAATGGATCCATTGTATATAAACATCCTGAACCTGAAACCAGTAATAACTTCGGCGTGACTCTACCACCTACAACTATCTGCCAAATGTAAAAGTAAACACGTAGACGAGTAGATGGAACTAGTTAAACTAAATATGATTACTGTCTTCCAGCGTGTACTCTCCGCACTACACTTTATTAACGTTGTTTTACCAATTAATTTAGAAACGAGAGAACCGATTCTCTCGCAAGTAACGATATTATTTCATGGTGTGCGGCCTTCACAATACATTTAACAATTGTGGCAGATACTATATATTTTGAATGATATATCTACACATCAATAATATTACACTATACATATAATAAAAATGAAGTGTCTGTATGTAATATCAAAAGAAAAAAGACCGATTTGGTATGAAAGTATACACGATTCTGATAACAAAAATGCAATTTTTATCGGTCTGTCTGTTTATTCCGGGTAATCTCCGAAACGGCTGGACCGATCCTGACGGGAATTTCACTGGCTGAAATTACAGCGGGTGACATAGGCTACTCTAAATTAGACTAAGTTTTAACCGTGGCTTCATCTACAATGCTATCTCCAAAACGGATGGACCGATTTTCACAACCAACATATCATAAAAGTAATTTAATGTATTTTAATTTAGACTAGCTGTTAACCGTGGCTTTGCCCGCAGTACTATCTCTAAAACGGTTTGACCGATCTTAAAGAAACTTTATTGGTAGATAGCTGATTTTATAAAAAGTAATTTATGTAATTTTAATTTATACTAGCTGTTAATCATGGCTTCACCTGCAATACTATTTCCAAAATAGTTGGACCCATCTTCAGAAAACTTTTATTGGTAGATAGCTGACTTTATAAAAATTAATTCAAGCGACGTAGTTTTTAGGAGTCCGATTCGTGCTTCCGTAGGGGTCGGACGCGTGCGCTCATATCGTATTTCGACGTGAATTTTTATTCGTGTTACGTTTCCGATTTTTCGTAAGTGTTCGCGACGCGGATACGCGACCGTGTTTTACGTCGAAATTTTTCGGTATTTCGGTACGTTCGTTACTCTCACGATTCTTTGTGACGTTCAGAGGGCTCAATCGTAAGGCGTTCTTTTCAGAACGCAGCAAACTGCACATTTCGGTGCAATTCTAATCGCACTTTTCAGTGCGTTCTGCGTGTCGCCGGTTCGCGTTCCAGGGAGTCCAGCGCTTCGTGGTTCGAGCTCCGTGTCGTCGTGCAGCCGAAGAAAGAAGTGTTAGGGCCTCCCCCTAGGCACTGTAGGTCCCCTGTGAGACATTGCACTTTGCCCACAGTCTCCTTTTGGCCCGGAGTCCGGAGTCCGTTAAATTCAAATAGACGCGCCCCCCTGCCCCTCTGGCAGGGAGGTTTCAAATGTCTCTTCCCGCCCCGCACCCCTCCTCAGGCCCCGGTATGGCCCAGCCAAAACCTCCCCAGCGTCTTACCGCAGAGCAGGTCGATGTTCTGCGGGAGGACCACGAGCTAGGTGTACAAATGACCCAATTCTACGCATCCAATCCTGGAGATTACATGACCCTTCTGACACGTTGCCCTGATCTATTTGTTGTCCCTGGAATTCCTATTAATCCGGGTTTTACTCGTGAGAGTGAATCCGATAGTGAGTCTGGCCGCTCACGCACTCCTGTTTCGGATAGGAAGCCCAAGGCCAAGAAGCCGCGGAAGGAGAGACCTCCGACCGCGCAGCCCTCCTCCGTGCCCTCCGTTAATGTCGCAGTAGCGAATTCTTTCTCGTCGCTTCCGTTAGATGAAAGCGTCGATTCGCTGTCTCGCTCACTCCCAGACTCCGATATGGACGTTGATCCGTCCATACCGGCAGTCAAGCCCTCCGACGACGGTTTTATTACCATCTCACACGGCCGGAAAGCCGGTTCTTCCCGTCCCGTGTCTCCGACCGGTTCCGTGCAATCGGAACTCGGTCGAAAGGCTAACACCGCCTCGGTGTCTAGCCACGCCGCCCGTGCTTCGAATAAGAAGCTTCACCCACCTCCGCCCGTTACGATTTAAGACAAGGCGTCTTGGGTCGCGATTTCCGCGAGTGTAGACTCGCGGAAAATCTTCTTCACTTCTGCCGTCAACACTGTTGCCGGCATCAAAGTGAAAGTCACTACCACCGACTGACTTCTTTTCTCACGGAAAAGAAGTTTGGTTACTTCACCCACGCGCTCGAAGATGAGCGTCCGCTGCGAGCAGTCCTCCACAGAGTCCCAGTCGAGATCCCGATAGAAGAAATCTCAGCCGACCTTCAATCGCGAGATTTTCCAGTCAGAGAGGTACATAGGATGTACCACCCTCGCACGAAAGCTCCCTACAATTTAGTGCTGGTCATTCTCGACCGCACTAAAGAGGGGAAAGCTATTTTCTCTCTCTCGTCTCTGTGCGGCCTCACCGGTATTACCGTTGAGCACCCGCGCAAAACGTTCGTACCCTCACAGTGTCACAACTGTCAGGTGTACGGACACTCCGCCCGCAATTGCCACCTGCGTCCCAGGTGCGTAAAATGCCTCGGAGATCACACCATCTGTATCCGCACCCCGACCTCCTCCAAGCCTTCCAGCTGTGTCCTTTGCGGAGCGACCGGGCACACCGCGAACTATCGCGGTTGCCCCCGCGCCCCCCGCACTCGTCGCCCTCGCGATCGCAGGCAGGTCTCCCCGTCCAGGGCGCCTGCCGCTCCCGTTAGGCCCCGACCTCCGCCTCTGAACTCTAGAGAGGCCTTCCCGAGCCTGCCGAGCACATCTCGTGCGCCGGTAGCGCCCGTACCCGCGCCTAGCGCACCCCTTCGCCCCGCGCGGGCCCTCAAGACAGCGCCTCAGCCTATGCCTCGTCCTCAGGCGGCTAAGCCTCTACAGGCGAACGCCGCAGTCACCTCCTCTCTATCTGGCATGGACTGGTCTGCCCAGCTCCTAGTCTTCCACGAGATCTTAGCGTACGATGAGGTCGCTAATGACCCCAAACAGGGCCCCATTCGTGCGATCGCGAAGTTTCCCGCCATCGCGGCAACGATCCAACGGTTGGCCCGTGCCGCCGTCGCGAAAAATAATTTTTCAACATAAGATAGAATAAACTCGCGTGTTTATGTCTATCTTCCCCTAAAATCGTTAAACGATGTCGTCATTTTAGTTCTATTTTAGTTTCCGGCTCGGTGCCGTTCTATTTTTAGATCCCGGCCTCAGCGCCCCTCGCTTAAATTGTAAATTCGATCTATTTTAAAACTTCTATTTTTATCTGTGGCCGGCCACATCGCGAATCCCTGTCCCATGCGTCATGGGCAGAGATCTATCGTTTCTATTCCCGTACACTATTGTTCCGCGGTTTCTCAGTAGGGTTTTTGTTCGAGGCCACTCGGGTGGACACAAAGACCCTGCTTCGCGATACAGATTAACACATCACTACATCGATTTCACACATACACAGTTAATCAGACATGCACCTTACACATCTGTGGAAGGGTTGTTTTTGGTAAAATTTTTTTCCTTATCGAACTGAATCGAGTAGATTTAGTTTATTTCCTTTCGATTCGCATGTTGTGTTTTTGTATCATGCAATTTTAATTGCATGATCCAAAAATGGATACATGTATAGCTTAGCATAGTTTAGCTAGGTCAGATCGGGTTTTTTCGATGTAACTGCCGAGCCGAGGTGTGCCGAGCACCCTTGAGCTAGTTACCAAAAATAAAATTGGCTGAGTGCCTTAAGCGCTCGCCTTAGTAGTCCGGTGAAGCTGTAAAGACCTTGCCAGGTCAATAGCGTAGACAGTTCGAGAAAAAAAAAATAAACACTAGACACGGTCGCTATCGAGCTGCCGGAAAGTACGAATCTCTGTGTGACGTCATTATACTGCAAAATAAGTAACCACCACAATTATAACACTAGTGAAGTCAGCCTTGCTGACGTCACGCTTTTTAAAAATACTATCGAGGGTCCTCCGTCATACATTTTTTTTTTAAAAGCGCGCGAAGCTGCGGTTACCGTTAGTAAATAAATATTATTGGAAAATGCATCATTTGTCAACGATAAGCGTTGTCACGACTGTATCAGTTTGACATCATTTCACTGACAGATGATGTTTTTTCTAATAAAACATTCGCTAGCATAAAGGTCGTAAATGAATTCAAACAGAATGTATAGTTCTCATAAGACCAGTAAGCCGTTTTTCAACGAGATATAAACTCTCAGGCAATTACTAATTAAAAAATAAAACAACAAATAGTTTGAAATCAACCAGAACAATATTTTATGTATAAAAGTTTAACAATAATTAATAACACAAGTCTTATAATATGGTATTCGGGTTGAACAGTTTGCGGGAGCGCGTCGCCCCCCTCCCCTGCCCCCGCTGTTCAGTCTCCTTCTCCCTTCCCCTCTCCCTCTCCGCCGCCCCCAACGAGCTGCGCAACCGCTTGCTCGGCGGAGAACTCTCTGCAACAACAAACTCCACCGTACCAAACTCACCGCAACACGCAATAAGTATGAACTTCTACAACTAGTACGAGATCAAAGACTATACAGCATCCAATCACAGATCACGTCACACTACCGAGAAGCATTACAACAGTTCTATTAGTCTTGACAGCTTCAGTGTCAGGGACTAACATGTAGAGAACAAGAATTTTTTTTTGCAAATGACTTAATTTTTTTTAAATATTGCAATCTATATTTCAATTAATTATTATTTGTAGTATTGTATTGGTTTCTATATAAGCATGTTTTTGACATATTTCTACTCACTTAAGTATTTTTATGCAAAGTTACAGAAATATTTACACACCCGCTATTACCAACGGCTGTTGACATGAAGATATATATCGGGGGAGTAACTATTGATTTGCGTCTGTACTATTGACTAATATTGATCCGTACTAATGACTGGCTACTATATACCCCGTTCAGACCACCCTTGGTTGGAAGTAATGACTGTTCATTCGTCTTGATTATTATTAATTGCCAGCTTTCGCTAATTGCCTGAAGAAGCGACTGCCAACTATATTCTGACCATGCTCGCTCAGACAGTTGGGCAAGTCGCATGTACAGATAACCCGCTACTACACTCAGTGTTGCATTTCTGTAGCGACTAGCGTTTTTATCCAATTAGTCTTGGTGGATTGTTCGATTAAATCATGACCACGATATCGCTAGGAATGACGTCATATTTCTACATGGACGCCATTTTATCTTCACCCCAACAAATATAATACAGCTATGGACGCGACTTCGTCCGCCTCCAACTTAATGTAAAAACAGTCTTTCGTTTACTGTCTCTTAGATATTATTTATCTATACTAGTCTATACTAATACTATAAAGAGGTACAATTTGTGTTTGTGACCTTGTAGGAGGTAATCTCAGGAACTACTGGACCGATTTGAAAAATTCTTCCAGTGTTATAGAGCTCATTGATCGAGGACGGCTACGCTAAGACCAATAGGAGCGGAGAACCAATAAAAAATTTTCAAAATCGGGATTTTTGTTTTACTCTTGAGATCTTCTGCTGCGTGCTAGCGTTAGCCCAAAGTAACTGTTACTACCCGGACGAAGTCGTAGGCATGGGCTGGTACAATATATAATATCCTATTTTTGTAAAAGATTGAATTGTATTTACCTACCTACTCTTTTCTCGTCCTTACCTCAAGCTGTTATTCAAATTACAATAACTCTGGATAAAGTAATCCGATTTTGATGAAACAAAAACTAAATGATACTTTGGGATATGCTTTATGATTTTCTTGAAGACGTTTTATCATGAAAGTTGTATAGGTTTTATTATGAATGCTGTATTTTACTTGTGATACGTGTCCAAGCAAACAGACAGGCATTTCTAAAAATGACTGAAATGTTCAAGGTTTTTTTTTCTCACAAATATATAAAAGTATAGACATATTAGATTGACTATACATATATATATATCTGACCTCCGTCTGTGTCAGAATGTTGTTGGTGGAGAGGCCGAGGCGGAACTCTCGTAGAGGCGGCCTCCACCTCCGTCCGGTCGAATATTGAGTTCCTTCGCTGTGGTCTTCTCTTATTCTTAATATTACCTGCAGAAAAAGCTTTTTAACTTCTATACAGAACAAATACATCTAAAAACATTATAACACAGTTTTAGAGGATATTTAGTCTGTGTTATTTGCCTCTATTTTTATAATATTGGTTATGTGATACGCAATATAGTTTGGTTATTGTGCACAAGAAGTGTATGAGAAATAATACCACGGAGCATGAATTCCAAGATACCACCATCTTGTTAGAAAAACGAAATGATCACGACATTTGTAATATTATTACTTACTCGATTACTAGATTAAAAGTTATATTATAACAGAATGAAAACATTGTTAATAATATGTGTGAGCTGTGTTGTTATATTTTCAGACTTAGTAGTTCAGTTTGTTGCTTAATGTTTTCATTTACATATGATTGAAAAGTACTTGTGGTACTACACTTAAACAAGCTTTGCTTGAATTTTTTTACATACTTATGTTGCTACAATTATCTCTCTCTCTCTTGGGATCCTATGTCCCCAAATTGTCGGGGCAGAGGGCAGACACAATATTTCTCCGTCTCAATCTGTCGATGGCTTGACACTTCACCTCACTCCAAGTAAGCCCAATTTTCGCGGACTCCGCGAGCACAGATCTTCACCAAGTTTAGCTGTTGTCCCTTGAACAAAGTGTGGCCGATCCAGGCCCATTTTCGACGTCGCACTTGTTGGTCTATGGGATCTTCATGGCACATTTTCCACAACTTTGCATTGCTGATTGTCATTGGCCAGAAGATTTTCAATATGACGTATTCGATATGACGTAAACTGCGGTTAACGAAGACTTGGAGCTGATGTCTGAGATCTACGGTAGTCTTCCATGTCTCACATCCATACAGCAAGACTGACTTGACGTTTGACTTAAATATTTTCAGTTTCACTCTTCTAGAGAGGTATTTGGCTAGTAGCTATATGGGCCTAAGACACGCGAAGGCGCGCTTTGCTTTGGCAATCCGAGATGCAATGTCAAGCTCTGATCCTCCAGTTGGTGACACGACACTGCCAAGATATGTGGAATTGGAGACTGGTTCCACTACCCCCTCTCCAATTAAAAGTGGGATGTCATTATTTGAAGCCAGTCGCATATCTTTAGTCTTTTTTAAGTTGATCTTAAGGCCCACACGTGCTGCTTCGCACTGCAAGTTGTCGAGCTTATTCTACATTTCAACACGCCTGTGACTGAGCAAGCATAGGTCGTCAGCGTAATCTATGTCTTGTAGATAGTCCGTAAGACCCCACTCTATGCCATAATGGGCGTTGCTGTTGACACGCGTCATGACTCCATCCAGAACCACAAGAAACAGCATGGGTGTGACAGCAGGTGACAGTAGGCATCCTTGTCTCACACCAGAATGCACGCTAATTCTCTCCGAAATCAATCCATCATGGCGTAACTTGCATGAGTAGTTGTCATACGCATATTTAATAAGTTTAATGATTTTGGAGGGAACACCAACTTCTGTTAATCGCGCCCATATCGCAGACTTTTTCAAAATCTACAAAAAGAGAATCTCCCTTTGAAATTCTGATGTCTGTTCTATAATAATCCGCAGCGTATTAATTTGGTCTATGCATGACCTTCCAGGGCGGAAGCCTGCCTGCTCACGACGGAGTAGTCGTTCTACAAATTTTGAATGGCGATGTAAAATAATCCTACACAAAACTTTCGAGGGGATAGACAATAAAGTGATTCCCCTCCAATTGTTACACTGACATAAGTCACACTTTTTCGGCAAGGTCACCAGAAGACCTGTCCTCCATTTATCTGGCCACTCCTCTTTTTCCCAGATCTTCTTAACAAGAGGAGCCAAAACTGCCGCCGCTGTAGCCACATCCACCTTAAGCATTTCCGCTAATATACAGTCTGCTCCTGGGGGTTTATTCTCTTTAAGCTTACAGATTGCATTATACAATTCATCGTAGGAGGGTCGTTCAATGTTTACATCTAATAGGTGGGGCGTATTATTTGGCGCAGATTGTGTTTCTGTTTCAGATGAATTATCTCATATTACTTGTTAAAGCAGCAGAGCAGCTGAGCATGCTGTGCTAGGGTGTCGGCCCATCGTTGTTTATCCTTACGTAAGCTGCGAAAAATCGCCTTCCGCATAGTCCTGTATTGTCCTTTTAGATTTTCGGTACGTTCCACATTGTGTTCCGCAAGCATTTGTATTTTTATGGCTCGTCTTTGCTCAATAAGGATCCACGTCCTTTGCGACATCCAATCTTTACGCTTTGGTGCTCGATAGTCAAGTACATTGGAGCTGGTTTCTGCATACACCAATTTGTTAGCCCACTCAGGGTTGATACTATCTTCAGTCATATTCAGGCACGAGAATCGGTTGCGCAACTCAAAGCAGAAATTGTCACGGATTTCTGGAACCTTCAGCTTTGATGTATTGGACTTCTTACAAATTTTATCTCCTGATGGTCGACTAGGTACGGCAACCTTGTTTCATTTGGGCTACTATCAATCCGTGATCGCTATAAATATCTGCTCCTCTACAGTTGCGTACGTTTAAAAGAGAGCTATGCCATTTACTACTTATGGTGATGTGGTCTATTTGATTACGTGTGTGGTTATTAGGTGACGTCCAAGTGTAATTTTACGAGCCCGCGAATTGAAGCGCGCTATCATGATCCGCTCCGAAACTGGCTTTCAGTCAATAAGACACCGTTTTGCTTCTCGAGAAAGTAAGTGTCCGACTCCGTACTGATGAATGTCGTTCTCATTTTCATTACCTGAGTACAGAAGCGTACAACCTTTAGGAGAATGGGTCTCTCCAAAACCATTCCACAGCGCACTTCGGCTATAGCGAGAAATAGGAGGTTGTATTTTAAGAGATTCTCCTCTGCTTGGGCTAGTATAGTGTGACTGCTGAGAGTTCTAACATTCCATAAGCCGAATCGTGCCCGTTTTTTCATGCCAAAGGTCATTGTAATAGAATCGGTCCGGTTATTCATTGAGTCTGTTTCAGGAATCGGTTTGATTTCAGGTATGTAGGCGATTAACCCACAGTACCCTAGAGCAATGGTGGGGCTCCCACCTCTGAGCCCATGGATGAGCTCGGTTTTATCACGGGTATCCTCCCTAGTGAGACGTTTCTGTTTTATGGCGCAGAAGACTCGCCTGACGGCCTGCATCCTTAGCAACTACAGCTGACAGATGGCGGTCGCGCGGCTACACGGCTGTAGCAGGTCCCAGGGTGGACGACGGGGACTGCCCGAGGCATTGCTTATAACAAGTGTTCCGCCATAAACACAGCAATTGGTTTTCTTGACATTTTGTAGAGCACGCTAATCTCACCAACTAACGTACCCACAAGACCTTACCTCGATTTCCCACCCCTTTCCTACAAATATATTGACATTAAATAAATATTTGTATTTTATAGGTTCAAAGAGATTGATTTTACCTGAATGTATAGATTATCCCTGTGAAGTAAGAAGAAATTATTGAGAGTTAATGGTTATAATGGAAGTTGTGTGTGTCAATTTGTTACATTATAATGATAAAACTATAGTAACAAATTTGAAATAGGTAGTACATTTTTAATGAATAGTTTTTTGTAGATTAATATTATCAATTATTTTTAAACAAAACTGTTAGAAGGAAGTTTCTTATTATTGTATATAACATTATTGTGTGTATGTTATTTATTCAGACCTTTATTTATAGAATTTAATTATGTTGTTGGAACTTTTGTTTCATAAAACTATTAAAAGATATATAACTTCTCACATGCGTGCGTATGTAGGAACATTTTTTTTTTGCTTTGTAAAATCTTTTTTATGCAATTACTTCTTATTGTATCATGAGAGGGTAAAAGATATTAAATGTGCATTATTTGTAAGTGTTAGGTAGAACATGAAAAGTACCGATTTATATGAGTTTTATTAAAAACTGACAGTATATTAAAAAGCTATAAATAAAATGTTTTAGACTTTGAATAGAACAGCTGGAGTATTTTTATGTTGTAGTAGCGGGCCGGCGGATGTTGTCTCGCTTTGGCAATAGAAACAAACTGGACAGATTGTATCACAAACAGACAGACTTGACATAGGGCTCTGTCTTACAATATGCAGTGAGAGTGACGGAGGTGTGCATCGCGTATTATGTAGTGAGTAGGGAGAGTGACCTGTAGCGGCCGCCGCCCGCAGCGCCGCCGCGCGACCCGCCGGCAGCGACAGCTTGCTCAGCGCCGGCAGCAAGTACCGCAGGTACCGGTTCCGCAGCGACTGCCACGTGCGCCCTGCACACACACGCCGCACACGCGCGCTCAGTGCCCGTCACAACACAACACAACACAACACTCCACAACACAACACAACACACACTCACTCTGCCCCGACAGCGCGTGGTACTGCTCGCACAGCTCCCGCCACACCGCGTTCCCGTTGACGCGAGTCGCGCGCGCCCCCTCGCACACCCACGACACGATCGCCTGGTCCTCCAGCACCGAGTACTCCTGCACTCCGCTGCGGTGTCCCCTAACCAACAAGTACTTGCTGCAATCATATGTACCACGTCAACCCGTTCACACCGCTCTACCCGCACCCTCGATTCAATCTTACTCTATATTTACCCGACACCAAGACATATACTTCATTAGATTATAACATTACTACGACTTCTGTTCCCTTATTGGACTGAAATAGTTCAGAAGTTTATAAAATACAAAATATATGTAGAAGTTGTTGAGGTATGTATGCTTGGTGCACATATATGTTCCAACAACTCAAATATGAATGAATAGTTAGTTTAGCTTAGATTAGCTCTGATAGATCGCAAATTACATAAAACAAGCAACAACCAAGCCAAGGTGTGCCATGGATCCTTGAACTAGTTGCCCAAATAAAATCGTCTGAGTGCCTTAAGCATTCGCCTTTGTAGTCCAGTGAAACCAGGTAGCAAAGTCAGTTTGAGAAAAAAAAAAAAAACTCCAGTTTCTGTGAATCATAATGCATGGGAATAAAAAAACTTACCGCCTAGACACTTTTAAAGTGGGCTGGAGCTTCGGATTCTTCAGAGGCACCTTCTGCGTTAAACTCTTCTGTGGCGAACTTGTCTGCATCAAACTGTTGTTTGACAAACTCTTCTGTGGCGATCTGTTCTGCGGAGAACTCCTTTGCAGGGGGTTCTTTTTTACGAATGCATCATCACTATCGCTGCTCACTGTCGTAGTATCTACACTCAGTGGCTTTGGTGCCTTTTTCAATACTTTGGTCGTTTCCGGGGAATTCTCCCCTAAAACTCTGATACTCCGCCTAGTTCTGGGATGCGAGGTGTGCTCGGGTTCTTCTCCATGTGTTTTGATTCTAGAGGCCGCTAAGTTTTCCTTGTCCGTGTCCTCGTTGTTCCTGTTTCGTTGATTGCGAGTCCGGGCGGCGGCGAGGCTGCGCCGCGTCCTGTACCCGAGGGGTTCGCGAGAAGAGTTCTCGGAGACGGAGCGGAGGCCGAGCTGTGAGGCGAAGTCTGCGAGACGCGAGTCCGGTGCGCGGCGCCGCCCACGCGCTAACATCTCCGTGATTCGCGGGCAGCGCTCGACGCGCACTAGTGGGTTGATGCCATAGAATATTGTCTGTTTGTAAGCGTCGTCCGAATCGAATCGCAGCAACACATCCTCTGAAGAATACTTTTCTAAGAATGCTCGCAATACTATCACGTCTGACTCATCTATTGTGAGCTCCTTACATATATTGTCCTCTCTATGTGTGCCCGCAACTGATGATTGCTCCTCCAGAGACAGTGCACCGCTCCACTCTGAGCTCTCTGTCTCAGATGTAGGCTTTGAGATTCGGGAGGATCCTTTCTCTCTGACCACATGTTTTTTATGATTTGTCTTACTTTTAGTCACAGGATGTGAATGGGGCTTGTTATTACCTTCAATAATTTTGGATATAAATTTAGCAACATCCTTAGCATTAGTACTCGGTTGCTTGTTTGTTCTCAGAAGATGACCGTTCTTACTGTTAGTGTGTGCTGTCTCAACATGATTCTGTGTTTTGTTACTCCTTTTGGGCACAATGACAAGAGATTCATTAGTGGATGTAGAACTTCCCCTAAGATTCTTATTCCTTGCAAATTTTTGATTGATACAATTATTGATTACATAATGAGGCTGCACTGTCTCTTTCAACGGTCTCTTAGTTGGTGTCACTTTAACAGACTTGCTTGATTGACTACTGTTTTCACTTGATTCAGAAGTGTGTCTATATTTTATGAGACTTTGTTTTGATTTTTTTAATGATTTCTTTCTTGTTACAGGTCTTTTAGAGACATTATCTATAATAACTTCAGAAACAGATTCACTTTCAGCCTGTGTTTGCTGATTGTGCTTTTCAATAGGCCTGAGTACAGGTTTGACTATGTGTACATCAGTTTGTGTCTGTTTAGCCTCAGATATTATTTCTGTTATTTTTGTATTTGTCTTGGGTCTGTAAATAAAACAATGATTAGGGTTTAGATTACCATCATAAGACTCCGGTGTTGTAAAAAACACTCTTGTATTAGTTAAGACTGTAAAATGTTTAATTGGTTACATATTAGAAAATATAACACCAAACACCAATAGATATGTTTCCACAGCTGTACTAGAGAACTTGTCCCCGTTTCAGGTTTATGATGTTAACAATTTGAAACAAATCATCATTTAACATCGGGTGAGATTATGATCAATACCTAAAAATATATTTGCCTAATTATTAGAGATCTATAGAGTATTAAAGTAACCAACATATATATGAGGGTTCATATATTAAATTAAGAAAATTAATGCTAGTTTCAATTTTAATAGTGATTCACATATAGAGTTATAAGAACTTTAAGTCACTTAGTATTCAGTATCTAAACAACAAACCAATTTATGTTACAACATACTTAAGATAACCGCAGTGTCTGCATGAAGGATGCAAAGTTTCCCTCCTGATGCTTTGATAACTCCCTTGTCTGTGGGCAATGGCATATCTTAGTATCACATTACTGTTTTTGTAAGCTATACACTATTGATTTTAATAATAATTTGTGTTTAAATACATTAACATCATACCTATATAAAAAAATTAAGTTAGGTCTAAACTTGTGTATGCATCTAATACTGTTATAGAGTGGTATCTAATGTGTGATGTCTGGTATTGACACCTTTCTCTGTGTATACACTAAAGACGATTAAAATGATAATCTATTTTAAATACAGCCAAATTTGTTATAACTACATCATATTTAGTTATGTTGTTGAGATGTTTTTGAGATACAGCATTCAGTCTGGACCTTTGTACTGAGTCTATATAATAGGTATGTTGTTCTAAATTATGTCCACATAGACGGTTTTGACTGTATATATATTCAAAGGATAAACCCATTTGAGTTTCTTACTGGTGTTTCTAGATGACTGGGTACAAAATCAAAAATTCTTTATTCAGCTTAAGCCCTAATAAGGTGCTTATGAATGTCAAAAACTACCACCGGTTCGGAAAACAGCCCAGCCATAGAGAAGAACCGGAAAGAAACTAGATTGGGTACATTTTTTTTTTACATATATTTCCAATACATCATACAATAGCTTATAGTGGATCCACAGAGAGGAGTCAATTCCAGACATCACTATCATTCACATACTGATTCACTCTATAATATCCTTTTGACACTAAAACCTGCTTGACATGGTGCTTAAATTTGCAGTCCGGCAAATCGGTATCATGTTTTGGGACTTTATTGTAGAACCTAACACTGTTACCTAAGAAACTATTACTGGTTGTTTTCGGAACCAGTAGTAGTTTCAACATTCATAAGTGTCTCATTAGGCCCTAAATTGAATGAAGTAGTTTTGCCAAGATTTTTAATTAGCTGTACCTCACAGTCACTCTGTATTTATCTGTAACAAATTTTCCCAATGTTTTAAAGTTTTAAGAACACAAGATTATTATAAGCACTACATATTGAATAAAAATGTGAAGAAGTGGGGCATGGAGTAACATGCATATGTATAGGAGAGGGGAAACAAACTGATTACATCTATACTAATATTATGATGAGGTAAGTTTAGGAGTTTGTAGGGGTTAATCTCAGGAACTACTGATCTAATTTGAAAAATACTTTCATTGTTATATAGCTCATTTATCGAGGAAGGTTATAGGCTATATATCATCATGGTACCACCACTAGGAGTGGAATGATAAAAAATATTTTAAAATTGGATTTTTTTCCCTTGAGAGTATCCGCTGCATGTAAGCATTATCCCAAAGTAACCATTCCATACAGACAAAGTCAAAGGCAGAAGCTAGTTTTTTTATAATAAACTACAGGCCTACTATCTAATGGTCAATGAGATATCTAAAGTCCACTGTCAGACATTGTTGTTAAGCAGGCTTGCAAGTCTCAGTATAGTCTAGTTTATTTGAATTTCATTAAACTAATTAAAAAGTAATTGTGACAGGGCTACCATCATATGCATGCAGGTGGCAGTTACATACACTTCACCACCCTCTTGACCACTGCATATACAAGGATTACACTATGATACTATAACACAACACCCAAGCACTAGCATTTTTAATGTTTATTAGAACATACATATTGCTTTTTATAAAACTGTATGCCCTGTACAATTTTTGTAATTCTTATACATTTACTAATTGAAATTGTTAACACTGTCAGCTAATATAGAATGAATAGTGAGGAAACCTGAATCTGAGAAATGTTCTTGTACTACTGTATGTGGGAAAACATAGAACTGTCTATTTTTAAGAGTTTCAAATTGCTAGTATGTTGGAGACTGCCATGGTGTTTATGCCAATACCTTCCTCCGGCAAGAGGCTTATGGCCCTGCAGTGGGTCTCTTACAGGATGATGATCATGAAAAAAACGAAACATATTATATATATGTGAAGACTTAACCGTAACTCATATTGAGCATTCAAAGTATGTGTGAGACTTTTATTCTTTTCAATTATTGTTATAAACATGTAATTCTAAAATAAATTTATAGTGTATGCACAGAAGTCATTTCGAAAATATAAAAATGAGAAACAAAGTATATTGTAGACATTTCTATATTTTGCCGCCAAAATTTTGCAACTACAAAATGATGTAGTTACAATAAAACTGTGTTAAAGAGACAAAAGCTGGCACATATGTGGAGCCGGAGTGTGTTGTAGCTGAGATACCTGCGCTGTGAGAGACGTGGTCCATTCCGTACAGAAGTAGGAGTACCGGCGGCGAGAGCGCGAAGTCCCGCCAATACTGCGCGTTGCCGAGCCACCTGCAGCCGTTTTCCAGTACAATATACGAAACGAGCACTCCTGTCCCATCCGCTCACTGTGCCTGTTTGCAAACACACTTCGCGCCAGCGCCCGCCGCCAAATATATAAAACTTTGTTGACATTGCACTTTCCTTTTTTAATATACGACAAACTTATATAAGTTACACATTGATGCCTCACTTTTTTATTTAGTTACTACTACACTACCGATACCCCGGTATCTACGCATTTATTTTTCCCTGCTTACTGTTTTTTAAGGGTAACATCCTCTTTGTTACTTCATATCATACTTACTATACTCTTTGCTTCATATAAATTACAAACTTATAAAACTACAGGCGAGAAAAGACAAGATTTTTTTTGTGTATTACGGCTAATGGATATAAGTCTTTTAAGCAGCAGTTGTATCCTTTAAGTAGTCTATGAAGCAGTACAACTACATAATCGCATTAATGTTACTCCGGCACTTGAAACAAAATAAGTTTCGTTTTGTAAAGTTTCTAAAAAAATGAGCCGCCACGGGACACCTGGTAGATGTGATACACATGTGTAACGTAGTAAACAATATACACTATAGGTATGTGAGCTCAGCACCGCAAAAAAGATTGCGCATTGTGGCTTGTACATTAATTCATCGCTTCGCCACATCTAACACACATCGCCACGCTATCAATCAGACTTACCTTCATCTATAAATGTTTCACTTCAAAATATACAACAGTAGTGTTCTTATTATTAACATATTTATAACTAGGAAACTAATTCCATAACAGCTCAAGTTGAAAGTAGAATATATTTTTTTAATAAAATGTAAAGAATAAAAATAATTAGCGATAGATCATATATGAGTACTAGCTGGCCAGGCGGATGTTGCCCTGCCTTGATAATAAAAAGAATCCTGGAGTCAACCGCAGCGTCACCTACCGGGTCCAATTGTGAATCTAAGCCATTCTCGGATCCACTGGAACACGCATACAAAATATCATGAAAATCGGTCCAGTGACCTACACACGTACAGAAGAAATTTATATATAAAGATTAGAACTAAAGTTACTCGTTATAATTGTATGGGTAATAAATCTATTATAATTATAACGTTTTTAAAGTAAAATAAAAAAAACTTGAGAGGTGTCAAGGGACACCCGGACGGAACGAAGTTCCTTTCGATTAATTAGTGAAGGAATTGTAATAATTTTTTTTTTTAAGTTATAATAATATTTTTTTTATTATTAACAAATATAATGTTATATAAACTTAATCAGTAGGCTCAATTTTCGTAATAATTGGCTTGTGGTAACTGAAGTAGGAAACATATGTTTCGGATCATTATTATTATTATTTTTTATTATTTACAAAAAACCTTGATACACTCAACAAAAATAATCGTCGCGACACCACACTGTTCAATGCGAAATAGAAATGGAAATATCTGTCTTACCTTCTATAAGAGAGAGAGAGAGAGACAGACAGAGAAACATGCGACGCCGCACAGCTTACAATAGCTTACTATAGCAAAAAGTGTCGTGACAACTTTTCGTAAGAATTTTTTCCGTCTAGCCCCCTTTCACAACGCGCGATAAGGAACTTCGTTCCAATAAAAATGTCGATTAAGAAAATAAATAGATTAAGTAAGCGCGTCTATCCCACAGATGTAAAACATACGTAATCGAAGATAAGTTAACTTTCTTCGTACATAGATATCACTTTTTACAATTTACAACATTTAATTATAATTTAATATTTGTAATGATAACAGTAATCATTTGTCGAATTCGTGAACGAAAACTAGTATACATCGTATATATTTCATTACTTAAAATACGATTATAACATATATCATTAATAATTTTAGGTGGTAGATGAAACTATAACTGGTTTCAGCATGAATGGCTCGGCTCGCCCTCGGTACTACCACCCTCTCATAGAAAATCAACGTGAAATACAGTACTTGCATTGTTGCGTTTGGTTCGGTCAGTGAGAGCTCCGGAGGCCCACTTCTGCTCCTCTGCCCTCCCCTCTTCTCTCCCTCCTTCCCTCTTCTCTTCCCATTCCCCCAAAACACAGGCTGGAAACGCACTTGTGACTCCCCTGGTGTTGCTAGAGTTTATGGACGGCGGTGATCGCTTAACATCAACTGACCCGCCTGTTCGTCTGTCTCCTATATGATATTAAAATTTAACAATATGTTGTTTTCGTTTATATTTGGAAATAGGCGAAACGATAGTGTCAAATTTTTGAGGATTATCTGTGAACAGTAGAAATATATTAGATTTAATTGATTTCTATTCTGAACTGGTGGAGGGCAAGCGGAATCCCGGTGGTCCCCTCCTCCGGTACAAGGATGTCCAAAAGCGTCATATGAAGAGATGCAATATAGAGCCCTCTTGTTGGGAAAGTTTGGCAGCACAACGGCCAGAATGGCGCAGGATGGTAAACAGCAAAGTACGCGAGTTCGAGGCTCAGCGTAAAGCTGACCTTGATACCAAACGCGACCAGTTAAAGGCTCGCCCTCCTGCTGCCATAACATATCACTTTGAGAACGGCGTACTTACGTGTCCTCAATGTTCACGAAGTTTCGCCACGAAGATAGGCTACATAAGCCATCTTCGAGCACACCAGCGCCGCTTATAAGTTTAGGGGTCAAGAGGTTAAGAGCATGTCGCTGACGCGAATATAAATTTTTATCCTACCAAAAAATTCCGCTCCATGCATCTAAATAAGTTTTCACTAAAAAAAATTGGAAAGATTATTTTTTTTAATTTAACCAACTTCCAAAAATGAGGAGGTTACTATGTTCGGTTGTATGTATTATATTTTTATGTATGTGAACCGATTTTAATATTTCCTTTTTGAATCGGCTATGCTCCGAGGTGGTTCCATATGAATTTGAACAATATATTCAATCTCTAAGGGGGTGAAATTTTATTTTATTTGATTTTCACCCACTTCGTGTCTACGTATTTTCGTCTACTTGAAAACGATTTCAATAATTTTATTAGAATTACAGATACACGGGAATGTTGGTCTTCATATTAAAAAAAAAATCCAATTGAAATTGTATTGAAAATAAAGAGGTAAATAAATCTTATATGTTGCGGAAGGATCGATAGATTAAAATTCTTAAAACCATCAAACGTTGCTTATATTATAACCAATTGAAACCATGTAAAATATACTTATACACTAAAAATGGAAAATACAATTATTTTTACAAAAAAAATTAAACCGACTTCAATATCAAAAACCAATAAGGCACTGAAAAGTGGCATAAACATATTTGATACGGACAGCTGAGCCTTGTAATGTTTATCGTATTATAAAATGTAAGATATATAAAAATACCTTTTTTAACTTTTTTTTTTAACTTTATTTTTGGCAATCAATCTTTCTGATTATTACTGCCATTCTCACGTAGTCAATAATATCACAAACTTCGTGTGATCATTCCAATATTAAGCATCGTGTGAAACCATATTCTAACAAGATGGTGGATCCCTTGCTAGAACCTTCCAGGAAGTTTTTGTGGCATCTCAGAATTTCATGCTCCGTGTTATTATTTTCCATTCACTTCACTTATGAATAATAAACTAACTATATTACGTAAAACAGCACCAAATTTACAAAATATAGAGTCCAATAACACAAGATTATGAATAAAATATAAAATCCACTACATGACAGACTAAGATCCCGCCAAAAACTCCTAAAAATACCTTATGTAGAGCAGGTATTATGACGTATGACTCTTAAATAAAATAAGTCTTGCGAGGCTTAACATCGTAAAGTATATAACAACGTATTATGAATGTGCTAGGTCATAATATTTCATGTAAAGTTTTGTATGTTTGCATGTAGTTAAGTAGTAATACTTCGAATATTAAAGAGATTTACGTCGTTTATGTAATGTCTTATGTAATAATAAAAGTTCATATGTCATTGATATAAAGTTCTATGTAGTATTAATGAGTATTATGTCGTTTAATGTCTCGTACATAGAATATCTCACGGTGAAATCGTATGTGTTGATATATATGTTTGTGTTAGTGTAACTTGAGTCATAATGTTTTGAAAAGAGTAAATAATGTGTTAACGCTATGGTTTTGGGTCGCCTCCATTATTTACTTTGTCAGAAGAGCAAATTGTCCCTCAGACATAAGCTCACAATATATAAGACTTGTATCCGTCCGATAATGACATATATTGTCCGGTCTTCGCCCACGCGAATAATCTCGATAAACTTCAGGTTTTGCAGACCCGGGTTCTGCGTAAAAACACGGTACTCCTTGGTTCGTCCGGAAGGCGGATCTCCACAGGGACCTGGAGATGCGGTCCATCTGGGCGCATATAAAATCACTTACGAGTAGCTATTTCGAGCGAGCCGCGAATCATCCCAGTCCGTTAGTGCTATCCGCCGCAAACTACGAACCCGTACCCAACGCTGGGCGATATAGAAGACGTCCGCGACACATTTTTACCCATCCTCCCGATGATATCACGTCAGCGAACGGTCAGTACCAGCCTGTCCCTCGAAACAGAGCGTGCTCACGCCCACGCCCGCGTAACCACAGATCACGCCGCCGCGGTCTGGGGGTTAATTTCGCTCCCGCACACCCGATTAGGCCTTCCACGGCAGCGGCTCAAGCCTAGGTGCGATCCCTCGGTAGGGAGCCCTTGAGTGCGTTGCTTGCGCGATACGGTGACACACCCATACATCACTGCTACAACACTACACGATCATCCCCACACACGTGCACGCTTACACGCTACACATTTTGGTGGAAGGGTTTACTTTTTTTTCCCTTATCGAACTGAAAAACTCTCAATTTTTCGATAAAAATATATGAAGGAGTTGTTGAGGCGGATATGCTTGGTAAACATATACGTTTCAACAACTCAAACATATATTAATAGTTAGCTAGGTTACCTAAGATAGGTCGCGATATTGCATGCAACGGTGGTGCGCCAAGCCGAGGTGTGCCATGCACCCTTGAGCTGGTTGCCAATATAAAATCGGCTGAGTGCCTTAAGCGCTCGCCTTAGTATTCCGGTGAAGCTGTAAAGGCCAATAGCGTAGTCAGTTCGAGAAAAAAAAAGTTTGGCATTGCCCGGCAGCGTCCTGGATCCTTCCTCTCTACCCCTCTCCTTGTTTTCCTACCCCTCCTACCCCTAGCGCCTTCGACTGGGCCCGGTTGGGGGTACCAGGGGCTTCATCCCTTGCAAACGGGTACTAGACTTATTAAAAAAATAACATGTAATCTGGGTATATGTTTGAGTGAATCCGTGGATAGTTTGGATTCATAATTGGAAACGGTAGTTGTGGCTGTAATCGGGTATCAGTTTTATTCAATTTTTTCGCGTTTAAAAATACATTTGAAACCAATTTGGTGCAGACGAAGTTGCACGGGTCAGTTAGTAACTATAATAAAACTGTAACTAGGTCAAAACTTATACATTAAATATTTTTTGATAACTATAATTGAGGTGAACTTTGTTATCGATATAGAAGTCAAAAATAATCTATTTACCATTTTGTCTGTCTGTCTGTCTTTCTCTGTGAACACGTACCACTCTGAAAGTGCTGACCTAATTTTGACAAAACTTGACACAGGGATAGCTAATATTACAAGATTACATTTTTTTTTTTTCGAAATGTCTACGCTATTGACCCAGCAAGGTCTTAACAGCTTCACCGGACTACTAAGGCGAGCGCTTAAGGCACTCAGCCGATTTCATTATGGCAACCAGCTCAAGGGTGCACGGCACACCTCGGCTTGGCTGTTGCCTGTTGCATGCAAAATCGCGACCTATCTCAGCTAACCTAGCTAACTATTCATATGTGTATGAGTTGTTGAAACGTATGTGTGTACCAAGCATACACGCCTCAATAACTCCTCCATATATTTATTATCGGAAAATTGAGAGTTTTTCAGTTCGATAAGGGAAAAAAGTAAACCTCCCACTTTCATGTGTAAGCGTGTAGGCGTGCACGTGTGTGGGGGTGATCGAGGAGTGTTGTAGCAGTGATGTATATTTGTGTGTCACCGTATCGCGCAAGCAACGCACTCAAGGGTTCCCTACCGAGGGATCGAACCTAGGCTTGAGCCGCTGCCGTGGGAGGCCTAATCGGGTGTGCGGGAGCGAAATTAACCCCCAGACCACGGCGGCGTGATCTGTGGTTACGCGGGCGTGGGCGTGAACACGCTCTGTTTCGAGGGACAGGCTGGTACTGATCGTTCGCTGACGTGATTAAATCAGGAGGATCGGTAAAAATGTTTCGCGGACGTCTTTTATAACGCGCAGCGTTAGGTACGGGTTCATAGTTTGACAAGATTACATCTAAGATACTTTTTGTCTCATAATACACAAGGGGTTCTCCAGGATAACGGACGAAAGTAAAAAATTTCAAGTTCATAAAATGTAATGAATTTTGATATCTTTTCTTTGTGCTATATATAGTAGTAGGATTAGATAACAATTAAGCTATATGTCATCAGCCTGTGCTACTTAAAAAAAAACCAATAACAAAAAGACCGTTAGGTTTCGAACCTTCGCGTCGATAGTTCAGTATAACGTACACCACCTTACCACCGGGCTACGGTTATTTGACAATTGAAGACCAAAATATCAGATACATCAATTACATAGGAAACGTCAACAAAGTTGTTAAACAAAACTGTACCTAATATATGGTAGGTTTTAGGCTTAATATAAAATAATTCTCATATATCAACTTAGTTTAAATTTGAGTCTCTGGATAGTTGATTCACAATTGGAAACGGTAGATGTCGCTGTAATTGGGTTTATTAAGATTTATCCTGTTTAAAAATACAATTGAAACCGATAATAATCGATTTGGTGCAGACGAATTTGCACGGATCATATATGTATATTATTATATAAAAAATAATATGCAAGACTAACCATATTAAACAATGAACAATATTTAATTAATTACTTTTTTCACATAAATAAAAAAAATAATGGTATAATAGATGAACTTCATTATTAGATAATAA
>JACEII010000193.1:173189-230984 GCA_014332785.1 Antheraea mylitta
AATGGGCGTTGGAACTGGGTCTATCAATACTGAACGTGGGATCTGTAGACACATGTGTACGACAGCTAGGCGGATCAATTGTGGACCTGACCTTAGCTACACCCGAGGTCGCTCAGCGAATTCGAGACTGGAAAGTGATGGAGGATGTAGAGTCCTTCTCCGACCATCTCTACATCAGGTATGATATTTGTTATCTGTCGTCTACCCTAGGGTCGCATTATCATCCCTCGCAACCACGAAGATGGGCGCTGAAGAAGCTGAAGACGAACCTTTTACTGGAAGCCTCGACAGCGGAGTCCTGGATTCCTCCCCCCCATGGTCCGGTAGATGTCACCCAGGAAGCGGAATGGTTCAGAGGGGCCCTGTCTCGCATTGCTGATGCTGCTATGCCCCGAGTTCGGCGGTTACTACCGAAACGCCGAGTTTATTGGTGGTCTCCCGAAATAGCTGAATTGCGAGCTGCCTGTATGGTGGCAAGGCGACGCCTTGCTAGACATCGAAGGCTGCGACGGGGACGGAACTCTTCTACGGAGACGCAGTTGCACGAGAGCTACAAGGAAGCTAAGAAGATCTTGCAAAACTCAATAAGGAAAGCTAAAGCTCAGACTAGGGAAAGCTTTTAAGAACCTTGGACGAGGACCGGTGGGGGCGTCCTTATCGCCTAGTTCTTAGTTCACTGCGGCCCTGGACCCCCCCAGCTACGCAGAGTATGGACCCGCTATTATTAGAGAATATACTCTCCGGACTCTTTCCGCTGCAACGGGAGTACTCGCCTCCTTTTATAGCCGTATGTAGAGTATTGGAACCGGAAGGGGGGAGCCAAGTACCAAATATTTCGGATGACGAACTGGCAGCAGCGGTACAGCGCCTTCGAAGAAAAAATACGGCACCAGGACCCGATGGGATCCCAGGTCGTGTCCTGGCCTTGGCTATGGAAGTCCTTGATAGTAGACTGAAGCGGCTGTATAATGCATGCCTTGAAACGGGGACCTTTCCTCCACAGTGGAAAACGGGCCGACCGTGTTACTGCAGAAATATGGACGCGCTGTGGACTCTCCATCGGCATATCGACCCATCGTCCTTCTGGACGAAATCGGTAAACTTCTGGAACGAATTATTGCCAACCGGTTAAAGAAGCACCTCGCCCGAACAGGACCAGATCTTTCCGATAGGCAATATGGGTTCCGGGAAGGTCGATCGACGATGGACGCTATCCTGTGGGTTAGGACACTAGCAGAGGAGGCAACGTCACAGGGAGAAATCTTGTTAGCAGTATCGCTAGATATTGCTAATGCCTTTAATACACTTCCCTGGGCATGCATCACTGAGGCGCTGAAATATCATCGAATACCCGTGTACTTGCGCAATCTGATAAAGTCATACCTTGAAGATAGGAGCGTTGGATGCATTGGACAGGACGATCATACTCATAACAGAGCTATGTCATGTGGAGTCCCACAGGGATCGATCCTCGGACCGTTACTATGGAATATAGGTTACGATTGGACATTGCGTGGTGCTCTTCTTTGTGGATCTAATGTGTCATGCTATGCGGATGACACGCTCGTGACGGCGCGAGGAAAGACCTTTCAGGATGCAATCCAACTGGCCTCAGAGAGTGTAGCCTTAGTTGTTGAGAGGATTCAGATGCTTGGATTGCAGGTAGCGCTACACAAAACAGAAGCAATATGCTTCCATGGTGCCCGTAGACTTCCACCCCTAGACGCTCACATTATTGTTAAAGGAGTTCGAATTAATATAGCTTCTACGCTAAAATACCTCGGACTAACGTTGGACAGTCGCTGGTCGTTCGACAGCCACTTTCTGCTGTTGGCTCCGAGGGTTAATAAAAGTGCGTTGGCACTAGCAGGACTCCTCCCAAATGTGGGTGGAGCTGGAGCTGGATGCCGCTCCTTGTATTTAGGAGTCGTTCGCTCTATGATTCTCTATGGAGCACCAGTTTGGCATAACACTTTGTCCGTAAACAGCAGAGCTGTTCTACGGAAATTACAACGCCTAATGACGAGTAGAACAATACGAGGATATCGCACCATATCGTATGAGGCGTCATGCCTTTTAGCAGGATCAGCTCCATGGGAACTGGTCGCTCATTCCCAAGCTGAGTTTTACTACTGGTGTAGAGATAAGGCCACGCGTGGATTTTGGATCTCTCTTAGAGAGAAGGATGTATTTAAAAAGTATCTGCAACAAAGGATGATTGGATCGTGGAGAGAAGCGCTTGCTCAACCTTCTGCCGGAATCAAGACCATTGAAGCCATCCGTCCAGTCTTTACAGAGTGGATAGACAGGAATCATGGCGTCCTCACATTTAGGATGGTGCAACTGCTGACAGGGCATGGCTGCTTTGGCAGATACCTGCACCTAATAGCTCGTAAAGAGCCAACGCAAGAGTGTCATCACTGCGGAGGGTATTCGGACACAGCCCAACATACTCTCGAAGAATGTCCAGCCTGGGACGAGGAGCGGAGATTGCTAACAGCAGTAATAGGCTCTGACCTTTCATTGGGGAAGGTAGTGGAGTCTATGGTCGCCAGTGAGCAGTCGTGGTGTGCTGCTGCTTCATTTTGCGAGACCGTGTTCCGAAAGAAGGAAGCGGCAGAAAGGGAGAGAGAGCGATCGTCCAGACCACCTGTCGTGAATCGTCGCCGACAAGCTGGGCGCGGTAGAAGAAGAGGCGGTGGATATTTCCACAACATGCCTCCCTAAAGTAACCTCCTATATAGGGTGGGTATAGAGTAGGACACTTCTGGCCTGCCTACTTCTTAAAGTAGGCTTGACCATGGGGTAAGTAGGTGTAGGGTGTAGGGTTAGGGTTCCGAGGTAGGGTAGGGCCGGTTAGGTAGGGGGGGGTTGTTAGGTTTAGGGGTAATTAGGCTGGAGGAGCCTTTGGGGAGGCTATGGTGGAGGAGGAGTAAACCTCGATAAAAAATCAATCGTAGGGCGGCGGCGGAGCGGGTGGCCTCTACGCTGCCAGCCGAACCCAGGGGGAAAGGGTCGGGGGGCCAGGACTCCCATTGCACGGGTTCGGGGAGCTGGGAGGCAGTCTTACAACCGGGTTGCCTCAGCTGGGTGTGGCGTGCGAAACGCCTGCCGCCGGGGGTGTTGCGGAGCTTGCTCACGCAACCCCGGGGCACTCCCATAGTGCGGCGTAGGTTGTCATGGAGTTTTAGCCGGTTCGAGTCGCCGTTTTCGGCCCCTCCCCTGCGTGATTCGCACGTGGGGGTGGGCGGCTCAAGTCGGGCTCCCCCCGGGAGCTTTGACAGTCCATGAGGATTTTCTCTTCACGTAAAAAAAAAAGGTTGTTATGCTGACGATGCTGTTGGAAGGCAGACCCTTGCGCTGCTTCCGATGCGTGGGTCTGGGCCACACCCGGCCGATGTGTGAGACGGTGTGGGGATAAGCCTGCTATCGCTGCGGGGTGGAAGCTAAATGTGGCGTCTGTGCGGATGCCAGGCTGCCGGCTGAGCACGTAATGGGGAGGGGGGGCAAGTGTAAGCCCCCCATTGTAAAGGGGAAAGCACGCCCTCTGAAAGAGGTGAGCTCGGAGATGGCTGCTATGGATCTCTAATGGACCACACCGCGATGGCGCATAGAAGTTAATCACTATAAGAGTGCCGCAATACTCTTCGATCCCACAAAACGCGCTAATAACTTTGAGCCCATCAGGCTATACGGAATCGATATCCCTTGGGTCGAAGAGGTCAAATATCTCGGTGTTACATTAGATAGTCATTTAAAGTTCAATTCACATATAGACAGAGTGCGAAACAAAGCCGCTATGGTCTTGGGTCGCGTCCATCGGTTGCTTTGTCATAAGAGTAAGATGTCCCTCAGACACAAGCTCACTTTGTATAAGACGTGTATCCGTCCCGTGATGACATATAGCTGCCCCATTTTTGCGTATATGTCCAAAGATAACTTTCATAAGCTGCAGGTTCTCCAAAATCGTATTTTATGTAAAGTGACCGGTGCCCCATGGTACATCCGGAGACTCGATCTCCATAGAGACCTAGAGATCCCTTCTATCTGGGCGTACGTAAAATCCCTTACGATTAGTTATTTTGAAAAAGCCGCGAATCATACCAGTCCGTTAGTGGTATCCGCCGCAAACTATGAACCCGTATTTAACGCTGCGTGTTATAAAAGACGTTCGCGACACATTTTTACCGACCCTCCTGATTCAATCACATCAGCGAACGATCAGTGCCAGCCTGTCCCTCGAAACAGAGCATGTTTACGCCCACGCCCGCGTAAGCACAGATCACGCCGCCGTGGTCTGGGGGTTAATTTCGCTCCCGCACACCCGATTAGGCCTCCCACGGCAGCGGCTCAAGCCTAGGTTCGATCCCTCGGTAGGGAGCCCTTGAGTGCATTGCTTGCGCGATACGGTGACACATAAATATACATCACTGCTATAACACTACACGATCACCCTCACACACGTGCACGCCTGCTGCACGCTTGCACATGAAAGTAGAAGGGTTTACTTTTTTTCCCTTATCGAACTGAAAAACTTTCAATTTTCTGATAATAAATATATGGAGGAGTTGTTGAAGCGTGTATGCTTGGTACACATATACGTTTCAACAACTTATACATATATGAATAGTTAGCTAGGATAGATCGCGATTTTGCATGTAACAGGCAACAGCCAAGCCGAGGTGTCCCGTGCACCCTTAAGATGGTTGCCAAAATAAAATCGGCTGAGTGCCTTAACCGCTCGCCTTAGTAGTCTGGTGAAGCTGTTAAGACCTTACTGGGTCAATAGCGTAGTCATTTCGAAAAAAAAAAACTTTTAAACTATTAAACATGACACATACCGAAGACATTTGGGGAATGTCGGTAATAGTAGTACAGCCCTTAATTATCAATATTTCACCATATTTGGCAAATATCTTTAATCAGTGTATAACAGAAGGAACCTTCCCTAATTTAATGAAAATAAGTAAAGTGGTTCCTTTGTTTAAATCAGGCTGTAGGAGTAATCGTGGAAATTATAGACCGATTTATGTACTGCCGTCCTTAAGCAAAGATTCTAGATGGTCGACAGTTTGGTTTCACAATATCAAAATCAACTACTGACGCAAGTGCAACGCTACTTAGTCATATTTTTCGAGCTTGGGGGGATCGCACGACGATATTGGTGTGTTCTGTGATCTGTCTAAGGCTTTTCACTGCGTTGACCACAGTACCCTTATTTTGAAATTAAAATACTATGGTGTTTGTGGAGCTTCTCTCGACCTTCTGGTCTCCTATTTAGAAGATCGCTATCACAAAGTTAGTGTAGATGGGACAACGTCAGCGGGATCACTGACTCGAATCGGCGTCCCACAGGGTTATATTTTAGGGCCGTTTTTATTTCTGTTATATATAAATGATCTACCGCTAGTGGCTGATAACTGTGCTGACATGGTTCTATTCGCGGACGATACTTCATTTATATTTAGGGCAAAAAGAATAGATTCAGAGCTTAGGGATCTAAATAATATCTTAAATAAAATTTCCGATTGGTTTGCATTAAATAATTTATTGCTTAATGCCGATAAAACAAAATATATAAGATTTACTTTGCCTAATGTTCCACTTACTCATAGTAGAATCGAGATCGATGGGAGTCTAATAGGTTTAGTTGACAATACTGTGTTCTTGATAACACTTGATTCGAAATTACAATGGAGTCCTCATGTAAAAAAATTGGCGCGAAAATTAAGCTCTGAAGCGTTCGCAGCACGAAAGATCCGCCAATTAACAGATATTGCCACTGCCAGGTTGGTCTACTTCGCTTTCTTCCATAGCCTAATGACTTATGGTATTTTTTTATGGGGTACAGCAGCTGAGATGGAAACCATATTCCTATTACAAAAACGATCAGTTCGAGCAATTTATAATATGAGGCCTCGCGAATCATTAAATACTAAGTTTCAGGAATTCGGTATCTTAACTATACCCTCCCAATATATTTTTAATAATTTAATGTATGTCCGCAAAAACTTAGATATGCTGGATCAAGTAAAAGACCGACATAATTTAAATACTAGAATCTGCAACAAGTTGGTCATTCCATGCTTCAGGCTCACGAAGTCCAATAACAGTTTTTTAGGTAATAGTGTTAGGTTCTATAACAAAAACCCTAAACATGTTACCGATTTAACGGATAGTGAGTTCAAGAGCCATGCCAAGCGGGTTTTAATATCTAAAGGCTATTATAGGATGGATGGATTGTGACGTCTGGAAATGACGCTCCTCTCTGTACATCCACTAAAAACTTTGTAACTAAATTATACTTTGTAAAAATATGTAACATGAAAAGATAAACCAGATCGAGTTTCTTGCCGGTTCTTCTCGATGACTGGGTTGTTTTCTGAACCGGTGGTAGCTGTGACTTTCATAAGCGCCTTCTCAGGGCTTAAATTGAATAAAGGATATTTTGATTTTGAATACTTGAACGGGTGACCGCCTAGAAACATCACGTCTTGTTAACTTTTTGTTCTATTTTTTTTATTTAATTAAATTCTTTGCCTGTATACAAAAGTTTTACTTCTATCGTGTGTAAACGCCCAACCTGTTTGTCATTATTTTTTAATAGTTTATTTAGTACTTCAGTAGTTTAATTGTGTATTAGTAAATATTATTTAGCATTGTTGAACTAATGTTTAATAATATTTATATAATTTTATCGATTGAGGATAAAACGTGGTTTACCACATGTACGAGTACATACATAGTTCGATACTACGTAGTTATGTTTATATAAATGTTATCATATTAACGTTTGCAAACTAGCCTATTATTATTCCAGCTATATTTAACTAACTCTGCCGGCGGGTTCACACGCTTTATACTAATTTTCCGCCATTTGAGAAACAACATTCATGTCAATAGTTTGATCTGCATAGAAGTTGATGTTCTATAACGTAACCTAGTGACGAGATATTGTAATATACATAACTTAAAAATATAATGATAAAACAGGCGTTGCAACTATCAAAACGATTTTGAACTATATAATTATTCACTCCATTATATACAAAGAGAACTGTTTATAACACATTTCAAGGAGTCGAGCATTTTATTTTGTTATAACGAGTTTTGTTATACCGAGGATGGAAAAAAACAAATTTAATCAATTATAATAATCTTGACAGTCATCTTGAAAGTTTCAAAGGTAGTTGACGACTTGCGATGGTGCGTTTTGAATTTGAGATCAAAATTTCTCACAATCTTCTATATATCTACATATAATAGGAATGAAAATCTAAAGGTTATATATTTTTTCGATTTTCGAAAAAAAAAAAAATGGTGTAGTGTCTATGAATAAGTAATAGAATACATTTCAATAATTTTTAGAAATGTCTGTCTATATGTGTGAACATGGATCATGTCTAAAGTACTGAGTTCTTATTAAAATTACACAGAAGAAAATAATAACGAATGTTTTTGAGAATATTTTAGTCTTTGTTTCATTAAACTCGGTTCACTCTATCAAAAGTTATTGTAATTTTAACGAGGACGCGACTTAAGTACGAGAGAAAAGTAGATAAGTAAATGGACTTCATACATTCAAATGACTTTATTAGTGACTATTTTTAACATAACGTTCCACGCGGACGAAGTCGCGGGCTCAGCTATATGCAATAAGAATGTAAATCTAACGTCTTTGGACTTTTTTGATTTTTGTTTAAAAAAATTGCGGATATCTTGGAATCTTCTATATACATAATGAATTACCGTTCGTTTGTCTCACTAAAGCTCTAGAATGGCTGGGCCGATTTAGTTAATTTTGGTTTTGAAATGTTTGTCATAGTCCAGGGAAGGAAGGAGAAAACATGAAACAATTGCGAGGAAGATAGTAAAAACAAAGAATTTCATCGTCCCATATAAACTATTCTACCTACTTTCGTGTCAAAGTTTTGAAGTTCGTCCTTTATGTACGGTAGATTCGGGTTCAATTTAATTGAAGCACATAATAAATTAAGTGTTTAAATTAAAAATATCTAGATTGCTTGGATCATTCCGTATTTAAATTTTAATATTTTGGTCGTTGTCATAGTAGGTTCGTTCAGAAATTTTTATCATTATATTGACATATTTTGATAATTGCCATTGTTTGGAAGGCAAATAAAAAAAGAGTTTATTGTGGTATTTCACAAACACAATATCTACTTTGCAGCAATGCTTAAAAAATATTTCTGACGATGTCAGTACGTTTTGCATATTTGTATTTCAATCCTTTATCGAACATCAAACGAAAGGTTATAAAGTTACCTATAATTCTGTCATCGTTATACCGTTATTAAAAGCCAAAAATATAGATGCCCATGATCTCAATGCGACCATTCAATATTTTCTTCCAGGAGATTTGTTTTCTTACAAATCAATTGGCACGGCTACAAATAAAATATAGTTTTTAAATTTACTGGAATTGCCTGGACTACCATACCTTACAATCTAAAATTAAAAGTAGGGCCAGTTGTAACCAAGCTTTGTGGTGGATTAACCACCTCGACTGTGGAATGGAACGAGACTGGCTGTGAAAAAGCTAAGGAATAACGTAATCGAGTCCAAGATCATCAAGGAAAAATACAAAGGAGAAAATCTTTTGATTCTGTGTATATCGATGATTCCAATGGATTTACCAATTTATTTTAACCGGCTACAATTCCCCGAGCGTCTGACCTTTACGATGACGATAAAGTTTGGGGAATCAACTTGGAGTTTCCATGTTTCGCACATGGACGATTATACGTCGCGTGTTCGCGCGTCGGAAATCATTATTTTTATATATTTACGTACCGCTGAAAAAAAAGACAAAAAATATAATTTAACACAGACCTTTAAATTGATTCAGTGTTCTTATTTAAATAAAAATGCTATATTTTTTAATATATTATTTTGAATTGTTAGCAAACGAAACGAAATTGAAACGATGTGAGATAAGTATGCTTAATGTGTGTGAGTGTGCGTGTGGGTTTATCTGAAATGTATATGTGTTGTTACTAAAATATATACGACCGAAATAAACTTCAACTTAATACAATGATTTTATTGTAGGTAAACTTTAATCTATAAGTTCGGAAAGTTCTGATAATTTTGATTGGTTGGCGACATATCGATGGAAGCGTCGGCGCCGCGGCTATAGGCCCTGGTGACTCGGATAAGTCTGGGTGTACCAGAACACCGGTCATCTTTTGCTTTTGGCTACCTTCAACCATTTCTACTTTTCAAGCTTTTGTTATATTTAAATCTGGAAGTTCTTCATTTTGACCTCAAGTATCTAATCTTTGGCCTGATGTAAATCTGCGTGTGAATTTATTTTTCTGTAATTTAGCCCTATTAATGTGTTTTGTTCGACTTAAGAATTGAACACATTTTACATAAAAATTGAAGCAATCTGCGGTTATTATTTTACATTCAACACAACTTAACAGATAGTTGCAACAACTGGGACATGTACTTTGGTTGTCCTGCAATGCAAAACGGACAATGTATATAGCTATTTCATAATCTGAAAACTATTTTTTGTTTTTTTTTTTTTTTTTTCAAATAACTATTAGACTCACGTTATCTTTTGATTGTATATTATGATATCGTTATTTCAAGTACATTTGATGCCATTTTTGTGATATTTAGTGTTGTATATAAAAAATTACAATGTCTGACATTACCAATCAAAATTTTCAGCCAGTGTATCGAAGAGAGAGTTTTCATGTCTTTAAGATAGATGATACGAAGTACACCTAGACATCTAGTAAGTACTAAAATATATATAAATCAATTTTAAAATTGTCTATCTGTTTGTTTGAACATGTATCACTGTTAAAATACTGCGTTCATGATAAAACCCTCTTTAATAAAGTCATAAAGCATATCCTCCAGTAACATTTACTCTCTGTTTCATTAAAATAAGTAGATGGAGTTTCAGATTCAGATTCAGGTTGAGATTCAGATGACTTTATTGATCACTGTTCTTTTACATAAAGTTCCACGCAAACGAAGTCGCGGTCACAGCTAGTATGTAATAAAATAATATAAGATAGTACAAAATCTACTATAGGCTCACTACTATAGGAGTCTAGACTGATACGGACAGTATAATGATAAGACTCGGAACGCGAAAAACAGTTTATTTATAACTCTATATATGGTATTTATACGTATAAACTCCGATTTTTAAACATTATTCATTGATGCTCCGCTCCTATTGGTCTTAGCGTGATGATATATAGCCTATAACCATCCTCGATAAATGAGCTATATAACATGAAACAATTTTTCAAATCGGGTCAGTAGTTCCTGAGATTACCCTCTACAACGTCACAACATCACAAACTCACAAACTTTACCTGTTTATAATATTAGCATTAATAGAAAAGTTACAGCCAGTTTGCCAAAGAGAATGACAGACTCGGTAGCTACATAATATATGTTCTGTGATCGTATATGTTAGGTTTAAATGCAGTTTCGTAATATTATCTTTTTTTAAAAGATTGAAACATTGATCGAGGTTTAAACTCGTGTTTACACTAACAATACCTTCACCTCGACAAAAACTATGTGATTCACAAGCAATTGTTCACAACAAACAATATATTCTGATAATATTATAACATATAGTAACTATTTGCTTATTTTCATAGTTGGTTTGGTTTATTTTTAATAATACTATTTAATTATAATAATGGTTGTTATTTCCTTTTGTTTCAATAAGTAATACATATTTATACTGCGAATAGCTTATTTATTTAAGGCGTCGTTAGATTTTTTATCGAATTAGTTTTGTTCCTTTTTTTTTTACGTGGGGAAATCACTTATGGATGCCCACCCTCCCGGGGGAGAGGATGGGTTATGTCCGACTCGCACGGACTAAAACCCCACGGTGTACCAACAGACCGTGATGTTGGGGCGGCAAGGGATCGTTCTCTACTATTCCCCTTGAATAGCCGCCCCAACGGTCCACCCGGCGGAAGGTTGCCGCCAGGCTCCTACCTATAGAGAGGCAGCTGGGTACACGCCAGCTGCACCCCCTCGTCCGCCGGACCTGTGCAATGAAGGGATGAGCCCCCCGACTACATCCCCTCAGGTCCGACTACGGTGGCAGGAGAAGTTGGGCAAATCGCCGCCTCCTCCTGCAGGTCCTCCGTCGGCGAAGACGGCCATTCAGGGGGTCCGCCTCGCGGGCCCTCTCCGCCGCCTCCTTTTGCGAGATGACTTCCTCACAAAAGGAGGCCACTGCTCGCCACGCCTGCTCGCTGCCGAGCATGGACGAGACCACGCTCGGCAGCGACAAATCTTCTCCTACCACCGTCGCCAGAATGCGGCGCTCCACCTCCCACGCAACACACTCAGAGAGAGTGTGCTGCGCGGTATCTTCCTCAGCGCCACACTCATGGCAGGCGGCGGTCGGCTCTCTGCGAGCGATCCGGTGCAGGTACCACCCGAAACAACCGTGTCCGGTCAGCACCTGCACCAGCCTGAACGACAGGGAGCCCCATCTCCTCCCAAACCACTCCCGCAGGACCGGGCGGACGGCATCGACGGTGTATCTCCCGAAGCGCGCGTCCGCCAGGTCCTGCATCCACCTCCCTATAGCCCCCTCCCGCAACTCCCGCCTTTTAACATCTATCTCCCTGGGAGCCGAAGGCTCCCCACTACGCCTCCTCGCCGCCGTGAATTCGTACACGGCGGTGAGCACCCCAGCTTCCAGCTCCCAGGGAAGGGAGCCGGCGAGCGTAAAGGCCGCCGCCGATGACACAGTCCGGTATGCCCGGATTACCCTCAGTGCCTCCGTATGCTGCGTACTGCGCAGCGCGCGCACGTTAGTGGCACTGAGGGCATCAGCCCAGACCGGTGCCCCGTAAGCGGCCATCGCCCACACGACTCCCATAAAGAGTCGACGGCACCCGGCACCCGGCCCCCCAATATTGGGGAGCAACCCCCGCAAAGTGGGGCTCGAACCGCCAGCGCCCGTCCAGGGTGAGGCCCAAGTATCTCATGTGGGCACCCACCCTAATTCGGGTGCCCTCCACCATAATGTGGACCCCAGGTGGTGGCCCCTGCCGAGGCCCATGAAAGAGTATGGCCTCGGTCTTTTCGAGGGCCACCCTGAGGCCCAACCTTCTTATGCGCCTGACCACGAGGGTTGTGGCCATCGTGGCCAGGCGCTCTACCTCTCTCCAGTCCTCCCCCCGGGCTACGACTAGGGTGTCATCCGCGTAGCAGATTAGGCGCGCTCCATATGGGAGCGCGCTGCGGAGCACCCAGTCGTAGCCCATGTTCCACAGGAGCGGCCCCAGGACCGAACCCTGTGGAACACCCCGCCTTGTAGTCCGCCGGACCATCCGCCCGTTGCCGTCGACGTAGGCGACCTCCCTGTCCTCCAGGTACGCCTCCAACAGCCGCCGCAGGTACGGAGGCACTCCGAAATATCGGAGAGCCTCCCGTATGACATTATGCGGCAGGCTGTTGAAGGCATTGGCGATGTCTAGGGACACCACCATGAGCCTCTCTCCTTGGAAGGTCGCCTCCATCGACAGCGACTTAAGGAGGTGCAGGGCGTCCACTGTGGAACACCCTGTCCGGAAGCCGAAATGCGCGTCCGACAAATTCGGCCCCACTCCCTCCAGGTGCTGGACGACTCGGGAAGAGACGACCCTCTCCAGCACCTTCCCGACGTCGTCCAGCAGGACGAGAGGCCGATATCCGGACGCGCAGTCCGGAGGGCGGCCCTCCTTCGCCATAAGGCAGAGCCGCCCCAACTTCCAGAGCCTCGGAAACTGCCCGACCGCCAAGCACCGGTCGGACAGCTCCCGAAGCCACCCCCCAAGATGGCCCAGCGCAAGGCTGAGCACCCGGCCCGGGACCCCATCAGGGCCGGGTGCTCTCCGCCGGTTGAGGAGGTGTTCAACAGCTTTCCCCATCTCCCCCTCCGTGATTAGGGGGAGATTGTCCGACACCTCCTCAACTTCCACCCGAGGTGGAGGCATGGGAGGAGCCAAGAGCGGCGGAGGGTCGGGGAATAACTCACCCACGACCCTCGCCACCACCTCCGGCAGGAGGGACTCCGTCGCCGGATCCTTTAGTTTTGTTCCTAGTTTTACGCTTAACATTTAAATTTAATTGTATATACAACTAGTCTTTGCTCGCGACTTCGTACGCGTAGTTATTGGGCTAACACGCAGTGGAAGCTCTCAAAAGGAAAAGTACCCCATTTTGAAACATTCGTCATTAGTACTCCGGTCCTGTTTGTCTTAGCGTGATGATATATAAGTCGGTAACCATCCTCGATAAATAAGCTATGAAAAAATTCAAATCAGACCAGTAGTTTCTAAGATTACCCACTACAACTTCACAAACTCTCAAAATTTATCTCTTTATAATAGTATAGACAATCTTACATACAAACTTACAAAAAAAAAACCACATTATGATGTAAATAAGATACAAATCAAAACCACCATGGTGAAATACAGTGATCATCTTAATATATATATATATTATTTAATCCATCTTCTTGCGGGGGTGTAAGCTATATTTAGGAGAGTCTACAGGTTGTGAAAATGGCAATGGTGATGGCTTTTCTGCATCAGGTTTATTGTTTATTTATAGGGAGATATTGAGTTTTCCGCTTTATGTGAAGGTAATTGTTCAAGCTCCTTGCTATTATCGTATTTATATCGCCCATAATAACCGCAGACAAGCTGTGTTTTTTGTACTAAGATACGACCTGATCCATGTGTTTCGTGGATATTATGTCATTAGCATCCTTCACCTTATAAGTTGCAGCACCTGTACGTTTCAAAACTGTTCCCGGTTTCCATTTTTTTACAAAAACTTCTTGAGAAATCTTGAATAAATGCTTTGTCTCCTACATTAACCGTTCTACTAGAACCCTCCACGTGTTTAATTTGAGATTCCTGCGTTTCTTTAACACGGTCTGCAGTACATCTTCGAAGTATATCCAGATGACTAGGTAACATCCGACGAAACATAGCCATCGATGGTGCTTTTTCAGTGGTAGCATGCGGAGTATTACGATATTGTATAAAAAAAATTACGTAACGCCTTTTCAATATTTTCACCCTCCAATGTTTCCTTTCTTATGGTCGTTTTTATCGTCTTTACGGCGTTTTCGGCGGTCCCATTAATAGCTGTGACAATATGTTTAACACCATTTCGACTGCGACATAATTTAAATTCATCAGAAGTGAATGGTGGCCCGCCATCACTGACAGTTTGATTAAGTAGACCAAATATAGCAAAATATTCTCTTAGTTTAGTAATTTATCCTCAGTCCACTTTGAATGGGAGTAAATAAGTACGAAGTAGTATGTACCTGTATGTTGTAAAAAATCTATGGTATATGGAGTCTGCTCCAAGGGTGAGTTGGCCAAGTATAGGGGACCGGAGCGATACGAGCCGCTGCGTTCTTGTACACTGTCTGTAGCACAGGATGTATATGCTCCAGCACTTACTTCTATGTCTTTACCTATGTTAGGCTACCAAACGTAGTTGCGTGCAATTTGCTTCATACGTTTATTATCATTATCCCTTGTTTATTTATATTATCCCTTAATGTCCTGCGTGTAACTCATCTAAAAGATGTGCTCATAACGAAGCCGGTTAAACTATCCAATAGCCTCAAATGATATAGTCATGGTCAATGTGCAAACTGTCTTCTCTATGAAGAAATGGTTTTTCATTTTCAACTTCTACATTAATACATTCTACATTAAATATAACCAATTATTTGGACCGAAGTATATGTTTCTTTGTTTGGTTAGCTACGTTTTTATAACTTAGAGAAAACGTATCTTCCGCACAATCATACCTTTGGTGTCAACTAGCCGCGGTTAACGGAATTCTCTTTTTTCTCCGAAAATATAAGTTAGAACCTGATAATTAGTCTTAAGAGTAAAATGTTACCCATACAGGTACTGATGATGGCGCGTCACTTCATATAGCAAGCTATAGCGAGTGTTTCTTTATCAACTTGACTATAGCGACTCTTAGCATCGGCGAGGGTACATAAAGCGCAACAAAGTATATGTTCAGATCTATCGGGATAGGCGTGTGATAAGACAGCGCCCAGCCCGTGCGAACTGCTATCTATCGCTAAGATAAGAGGAAGAGAAACATCATAATGTGCTAAAACTGGTTCACTCTGTTAAGCACGCTTTTGCACTGTTAAGCACGTCCTTAATAGCTTGCAAAGCTGCGTCACATTTACACACACATCTTACTTTAGGTTTGTCAGAGTGCAATCCCTCTTTATTATTTAACGCCCAAGAAAATATACTACATTTTTGAAAATTCTCATTTTTCAAATTATACTCTTAAATCAGCTGCTTGAAGTCGTGCCAAAACAGCTTTTAAATGATGCATGTGTTTCGATCGCGATCGACCCGTGATGCGTATATCGTCCAAGGAACATGCTACACCATTACCAATTAAACCAATTAAGATATCCTCAATTAACTTTTGAAACATTTCGGGTAAGCATTTTAACCCGAAAGGTGCCCTGCGATACACGAATGTACCGATATGAGTTGTGATCGCGGTTAAATGTTATGAACTTATATCTATCATACATTATAAATAAGCGTTTTCAAGGTTTATTTTTCTATACTGCTCGCCCGTGCAAATAATCTATACTAATATTATAAAGAGGTAAAGTTTGTGAGTTTGTGACGTTGTGATGTTGTGACGTTGTAGGGGGTAATCTCAGGAACTACTGGTCCGATTTAAATCATTCTTTCAGTGTTATGTAGCTCATTCATCGAGAATGGTTATAGACTTTATATAATCACGCTAAAATCAATAGGAGCGGAGCACAGACGAATAATATTTCAAAATCGGGATGTTTTTTTCTTTTGAGAACTGCTGTGTGTTATTGTTAGTGTATCTATTCCACGCGAACGAAGTCGCGGGCAGAGGCTAGTTGTTCTATACGCGGCAAAGTATAATCAAAATCATTTAAAATTTTATTAAGAGTAATTTTTTAGTCCCAGCATATTCTAGTTGTTGTTGGAACAATAGGTGTTCCATAATCCGTTTATAGATCATTTGTTCCCGCTATAACCATTCGAGTTCACGTTTCACAGCGTACGGAACACGAGGGGCAACGGACGGGCCTTACTAAATATCGGAGTGTCATCTTCTAAATACAACTTCATTTTGGTATTTTTAGACATGCCTAAACCTGACTGAAATACTACAGCAAATTCCGCTTTAAATTGTGAAATATCATCTTGAGACGAGTGATATAAATTTATTGATTTAATTGTAACTTTGATCCACCGTTCTCTTTGATAAACAACGGCAGTACAACCGATGCTGTGTTGCCGTACTGAACGTGCACGTTAATATAGCCTAAAGAGATAATCGCTTCACCAATATATGAATGAAATTTGTCGCTTTCATTAATTATAGGATAATACGAAAAACGTGTATCGTAAAATAACGGCCGATATTTTACTTCCGTGTCTGCTTCAAAATTAAATTCTTTTTTACTTACAAAGTCAAAACACTATACAGAGAATCATTAACATTAACTTTAATAGAAAACGTTTGTCCGAACACATCACTTGAGTCACCATCAGAATAGGATTTATTAATAAACTTTTGGTACATTTTGCTTATCGGTATATTTTTTACTTTTCAAACATATCACTGATGAACTTACACTTGTTAGGTGCGTGCACACCTTTACCGCAGCGTCAGCAGAGTTCCGTCCGTCCGGTGTTCACCAACAGCGTGGCCCCGGTTGCGACTCCATTGCCCTTTTACAGTCCAACGACGGTTTCGCGATCAAACGCGATCGTATATACACACACCGCAGTGCGGATACAAATTGATCTCGAATATTAACTTTGAGAGTCTTTCCAAAATTACAATGTACGGAAAAATATTTAAGATTTTGCAAAGACATGCTTATCGGATTCACCCTCAATTTGCCACCATTAACGTAAGGTGTGTCTCTCTGCAATCTCCGATCGCTTGAGTTCAAATTCGCCTGGCACCAAATCTAATGTTTTATCCTCAGGATTACGGTGCACATAAATCACACATCAATTGATATGTCGGTGCCCCGATGTATGTCAGTAACGTCGCCGCGTGTAACTCATATTTTATATTGTTCGGTACAACAAACTGTTTCAGTAACCTTCTATATGCTTACCATTGTGCTCTTCCTCTGAGGGCAAACTCATGTAGTTTTTTCGAAGGGCATTGTTAAAAACCCACAATTCGTCGCCAATGTAAATTCGGTTGTTAATTGAGACACAATCTATGCGGAATTGATTAATTGCGCGCGACGGCGTATACTATGTATTGTGTTTTGGGTTTTGTTAAATGGCAAATTTGTAGTACTTTTAAAATTCTATAAAAAACTACTTATCATTTTTTTCATGTCATCAATAAGAACAAAGTTACAGGCTCATTTGTATATATTTTTTTGTAATTTTTGCTTTTATGAATTAAAATATCGATAGGTAATTAAACAAAAACTTGGGTGTAAATTTGTTAACACATCAAACTTGCAACCAAATTAAGTGAGTGATGTTTGGTAGTAACAAACTATATAACTTAAAGATATATATATATATATATATATATAGATTACTTATTCCTAGACACCTGTAATTTTTTTTTACAAAAATCTAACACGTCACATTTACATACTTATCATATACTAGCGGGCCCGGCGGACGTTGTCCCACTTTGATAATAAAAAAAAACATTAACATAATGCACAATTACATAAATAAAACAATACACACCTTCCCCGTGAATCACTCTACATACTAGTGAAAACCGTATAAAAATCAGTTCAGTACTTTTTGAGTTTATCGCAAACAGACAGACGTGGTAGAGGTTGTTTTATAATATGTGATGATATAGGATATGTAAATTCACAAACTGAACCGACGGAACAGAAAGTAGTAAAGAACGAATCGACAATAGGGTACAACCTTAGCTTGACACAGTGTCAAATGGTAGAATTTAAATGACTTTCTACTGCCAACAGCAAAAAGCAAAATGTCTTCGCGCCCTTCGCTACAATCAACTATATTGTGCTCGTGACTTCATCAAACCCACTATCACGTCGACTAAACCAACGTGAGAAACTGGACGTTCCAGAAGAACAGTAAGTAGATTTACATTGTTGATTGCAGACCTTTTGTTCGTTTGAGATACACGAATACTGAAATCCAGACGTGTGATTATTTACAGATCAAGCTCCTTCCGCAGGGTTGCAGTCGTCTAGCCTTCAGTCGGTGTACTACGCCAATACATAAAAACCTTGCCCTGACAATTAGAAACAAAAAAAAGTGGAGGCATTCATAAGGTCTGCCGACAGAAATGAAAAGTCAAAACAATCCATTGATTATCAAAAGCAAGAGAGCAAGTATTCTTTATGCAAGAGTTATTACACACATTAAATGTACAAAAGATGTTGGAAGGAATATTTTGAAAGACTGATGAATGAAGAAAATGACGGGTCTGGAAAGTTAGCGACTGTACCGTCAAATTGAGGCGTTGTGCAAGAAATAAGTGAGAGTGAAATAAGAAAAATTGTGAATGGTATGATAAACAGAAATGCCGTAGGGCTACATGGCCTACCTATTGAAGTAGGGAAGTTTTTAAAAGTAGATGGATGGATGTGAATCATTTTATTTTTGAATAAGATATTACCAGTGTAACGCGGCAATAGCATAATAGTGCCTATCTTTAAGAATAATGATAATAAATAAATGATAATGTTTATGCCAAGACATGCGACAACAGAGGCTATTTTCGCACTTCGGCAACTCTGCGAAAAATACAGATGTGTACATGAGAATTTGCATATGGAGTTTGTTGATCTGGAGAAAGCATACGAGTACCCCAAGATGTTCTGTGGTGGGCTCTGAAACAGAAAAGAGTGCCTGGGAAGTACCTACAACTTAATCGTTGTATGTACAGTCATGCCAAAACACACGTTAGTTCCGAAGCTGGAGTTACCGATAATTTATATGTGTCTGTAGGTTTGCACCAGGGCTCAGCTTTAAGCCCTTATTTATTTCTTTTTGTTATGGATGCGTTAATATCAAACATACTGGAGCAGACACCTTGGTGTATACTGTTCGCTGATGATATTGCTCTTATCGGAGAAGATGCTACTGAGGGATAGAGTATGCTGTTCAAATGGTGGAAAAAACTGGAGAATATTGGTTTGAAAATTAGTAGAGTAAAAACTGAACATTTATTTTACGACTTCAGTGGTCTCCTATAACCTTAGATGGTAAATCCTTACCAAGTTGCTGCGATTTTCGGTATTTCGGTTCTCTGGCCGAAAATGATGGCTGCATAGATAAAAATGTGAGGAATAAGTAAATACGGGAAGGAAGAAATGGCAAAAGATCTCTGGTGTAGCTTGTGACCCACGAATGCTGTTGAAACTCAAGGGAAAGACCTATGAAACTATTATAAGACTAGCCATGTTGTACGTATCTGTGTGCTGGGTGACGAAAGAGATAGATGAGAGAAATTTACATGTGGCAGAAATGCGAACGTTAAGGTGAATGTGTATGTAGGTACACACCTACAATGGATAAAATTAGGAATTAATATATCAAAGGAAGTTTGAAAATAGCACTAGTAATAGAGAAGTTGAGGATTAATAGGTTAGCATGGTATGGACATGTCATTAAGAGAGATGAAGTCCATGTGACTAGAAAAGTGTTGAGTGGGATGGTGGATGGATATAGGAGTAGAGGAAGACCCAAAAAGTGTAGATGGATTATGTGGAAAATGATATGCGTATAAAAGGTGTGAATACTGAGATGACATTTGACAGGAAAGAGTGGAAAAATAAAACATGTTGTACCGACCCTACTTAGGTGGGATAAGGGTAAAAAGATGATGATGAGGTTAGCCATTCTAAAATAGCGCGCATATATACAAACATTTATTTTTATTTATAGAGACGAATGCTGTGACCCTGAGGTCGGGCTTCTCCGGTTCGATGATAAGCGCTGACGGTATAAACCTTATCGTCTAATGAATAGAAATAAAAAAAATGATATAAATACGTCAACGGTATTTTCCTTATATACTTTCGGTCTGAGGAAAAAGTAATACGCGCGATAACTAACAATCGCCCGCGACTGAAACTGTTTTTTATCATGTCATAGTATAAATAAAAGTCTCCTACCACGTCTGTCTGTTTGTGATAAACACAAAAACTACTGAACGGACTTTCATGCGGGTTTAACAGCAGATAAATCGATTCATGACGAAGGTTTACGTATATAATTTGTCAAAATTTGTTGTATTGTATCAGGAATGAAATATATTACTAGACTGCACTACAATCACTAATATTAAAAAGCTCAGTGACTCAGTGAGTTATGTTTAAACTTGACATTAATGGATAAATAATTTACACTATGTATTGTGAAGAGGTTGACTTTATAAAAAGGTATATAATTATTGTTCCGCGTACCAGTAAATGTGAAACCATACTAATGTTATAATTTCAATAAAAAAAATCTGAAATGTAAATATTGTCATTCACGCAATAATTATTATGAAAATTCAAAAGAGAACACGTTTATATAATTCTTTTAAGTTTTAATTTTTGTCTGCAGTCATTATCGCGGCTTCGACTTTTGTTTGTATATGTCGCGATCGATATAGTGTTTATCGATAGTTACTGGTAGCACGCACATCCCTACATCGTCCGATATAATATTATAAAAATATATACGTGTGAAGTATGTGTAGTTGTGGCGCGAGCATTCCGACGCGATGTGTTGCGATGTGCTCCCGCGTTTAGTGTTGTTGCTGTGCGCTGCGCTCGGGGGACACAGCGCTGCGCTGCGGCCCGAATGTCCTCCGCAGCAAGGAACCCGCTGCAAGGATTACGAATACAATGATTCCGGCATGAACATCTTCATGATTGACGGTAACCATAATATTATCAAATTAAAAATGTTTTATTGCAGACAAAAATCCATTTCGTTAGTATACACACAACTTAGAAACTAGTGTTAGTGCTTACTTACGGACTGGCCATATAGATGGCATTTGCCAGCAGGGCCCTAGCCTGTGAGGGCCTCACACGGGCCGGGCTTACGGCAAACGTAGAGTAGGATGCCCGCGCAGGCTAGGTCCCAGCTTTTGCAACCTAAATGTAAAACTAGGTCAGATAGTTCGTTCACACAATTGGAGAGAAATGAAATAGAAAAATTAAAAAATTCGTTAAACTTAAGCAAGCCGGTGTTGAAACTAGTTTTGATTATTTTCCGAACGACAATAACTTTTGACCGAATCAACTTATTTAGAGGTGTATCATTATAATGTAATGATTCACTATATTTTACATTGTTTCATATATATTAAAAAAATGAAATTTAATTTTTAGATGTAAGTATTATTATTATTATTGTCTAAGCGTTTGATAAAATTTAGTTTTTTACACTGAACAGTCGTTCAGTTAACCCGTGTTTTTAATGCTCTCCGAAGTAGCTCTCCCGCGACCCGACTGAAACAATAATCAATGGCCTTCGGAGCCGTATAGTATAGTATAAGTGTTAGTGACTCGTTTATTCCTGTATTTTTTACATAAAGTGTTTAAAAGACTTATTGAATTTGGGACTTAGAAATATTTAAATTATTTTGTAACGTGTACAATTTACTCAAGTTTTAATTCCTATTGAATATTAAATAATTATTGAGAGGTTAATCGTAAATAATGGAAGGTTTAATTAAGATCCAAGAGGAACTCAAGGGTAAAATATCTAATGGATTTACAAACTTTAAAAAATCCCCTAAGGATCGAATAACTACATCTTATATAGAAACGAAATTAGAACAGTTAGAAAAACTATGGAGTTTATTCGATAATAATCACTTTCAAATTATAAGCAAGATAGAGAAGGAAATAGACCTTGCATATGTAAATAACAATACTTACAATATTGTAGAAGAAATGTATATGACATATAAAGTAGATTTAAAAGAATCGTTTAATAAATTTCAAGTGCACACAAGTCAAAGTACGATTGATATTGGTTCACAAAAGGAGGATTCTGCTGTTGTGAAATTATCTAAAATAATATTTCCTACTATCTCTGGACAATGTATGGAATGTCAGACTTTTCATGATCTATTTGAATCATTGATTCACAACAATATGTCTTTAGCTGAAGTACAAAAACTACATTATTTAAAAGGATACCTGACGGGAGAAGCGGAGCAGTTGTTGAGACACATTCCCGTTACAGGTGTCAATTATGAAACATGTTGGCTTCAACTAAAGAAGAGATATAGTAATAAGCGTTATATCGCCAATTGCATTCTCAAGCGATTGATGAGTCAAAAGCCACTGACGCCAGAATCTTCCACAAACATCAAGAGCATGTTGGATACAACAAATGACTGTTTAAATGCACTAAGAAACCTAGGTATTGATGTGTCGATATGGGATATTATAATAATCTAATTTATTTCTATAAAATTAGACAGTGAAACAAGAAAACAGTGGAAACAAAAAATAAGCGACTATACTGATACCTTTCCTACTTTAGAAGAATTTAAGATGTTTTTAGAGTCTAAGTTTAGATCATTAGAGTTTTTAGAATCTAATATAAAGGAAAGTAAACCGAAAAAGAAGGTAACAGAAAAGTATAGAGTATTTAAGACAACTACTGTTTCTTGTCCGTTTTGTTTAGAGAGTCATTTACTTCACTACTGTAAGAAGTTTTGTAAGGAGAGCTACGGAAGCCGCTACGATCTTGTATAAAAACACCGATTGTGTTTTAAATTGTTTCAGTAGTAATCATTCGGTTTATCATTGTAAACGAAGTACAAAATGTAGCAGATGTGGTCGACGCCATCATTTGTTAATTCATCCGGAAGGAAGTGTTAGTACTCCGCCTAACGCAGTTTACAATCCAACGAAGTCTCACCAGAATCAGACTGATGGACAATGGTCAACGGGTATAGAGCAATTGATTTATAATCATTTTTAAGGGAGGTTGTTATTTGTTTAAAGCATTACTGGACCAGGGTTCTCAAGCCTCCTTTGTTACGGAGCACTGTGCTCAATTATTGAGCCTTCATAAATTTTCAGTGAAGGGACAAGTATCAGGCTTAGGAGGAGGGAAATCACGTTCAATAAGACATGCGGTCAAGTTTAATATACAGTCCACTATTCGCACGCCGTTTGAGTGTGATGAACAAGCTTATGTGATAAACCATTTATCATCAAATCTGCCAGTAAGGAAGGTTGCAGTACACGATTGGCCTGAGTTATTGAAATTAAATCTAGCTGATCCGGAATTTGCCATGCCAAGCAAAATTAAAATTTTGTTAGGTGCGGAAATATATGGGCAGATTTTGAAGATCGGAGTTCTAAAAAATCCATCGAGTGAATTCGTTGCTCAGGACATGGAGCTAGGATGGATCTTGTCCGGTCAAGAAGAGTGTAAAGAAGACAAAGACAATAGACACATACTAAGTTTACACGTGCAAGATAACACGTTAAATAAATTACTTCGGAGTTTTTGGGAAATTGAAAGTGATCAGCATTACAAGATTTTATCCGAAGATGAACAGAACTGTGAGAGCTATTTTAAATCCACTACAACTAGAGATTCTGATGGTCGCTATGTTGTCAGTCTTCTCTTTCGAGACGAAGATCCTCAATGTCAATATGAGGGTTTAATAGATATAGCTGTACGTAGATATATTTATTTAGAAAATAAGCTGTAGAGTCCACTATTACATAGGAGATGGGAAGAGTACACCATGGCAATGAATGATTATTTAAAGCAAGGCCATATGAAAATAATTAGCGATCCAGAATAATGCTATGAAAAATTGTGTGTACTTGCAAATACATCAAGGGTTCGTGTTGTGTTTGTTGCCTCGTGTAAAGGGAGAAACTGTAGGTTTCTTAATGACTACTTACTAATCGGACCACGGAAGCAACCTGAGTTGCGCCATATTTTATTAATATGTCGTACTTATCCTGTATGCTTTACTGCTGATATCGTACAAATGTATCGACAGGTCAAGGTGGGCGGCAACGATGCTAGTAAATATCAACTTCTTTTGTGGAGATTGCATGATGGTGAAGAAATTAAAGGATTTATAATGTGTAGAGTTACATTTAGAGTTTCTTCTGCACCATACTTAAAGGTAAAATGTCTTCAGCAATTAGCAATAGATGAAGGAAATAATTTTGAACTAGGAGTTGAGCAGGAGAGAGAGATGTTAGTGATTTAACGATTGAAGGTTTTTTTTTTGGATATTGACAGTACCAAATTATAATTATGAAGATACTAATATAACCAATTTATCAAAATGGTAGTACACACAAAAGCTTGTACAACATTTTTGGAGAAAATAGCCGCGAGAATATTTATGCACATTATATCAAAGGTATAAATGGAATAAAATCACATCAAAACCTAATCAAGGAGATATTGTTTTAGTAAAGGAAGATGATTTTCCTCTTTCCAAGTGGTTACTTAGAGTGATTGCACAAAATCACCTTGGCTCAGATCAAACAACACGAGTAGTTACTATAAGATGTAAACATTCTAGAATTAAGAGACGAGTATCCAAATTATGTATCTTACCTATATCTTCTTGATACATTTTTTTATTTTCATTCAAATAATTTTTACTTGTGTATTAATATTTGGTTTTATCATGTTATGTTCATGTTATGTATATTGTATACAGTTAAGTATAAGCATTCTTTGTTTTGGTTTTTCAAGTTGAAATAAATTAACAAAGTGAGTGTTTCAAATATATTCACACTCTTTGCTGATAACATAAAATATTTCTTAAGAACAGTGGAGAATTTCAAGTATTAGACCACTTGCTTTCGTTAACATGTGAACTTTTAGAACAAGTTATTCTTTGTTGTGTGATTAGTTGTGTTTACTTTAGAGTAGAATCTTAGTAACATGTTAGCATGTTTAAGTGTAAGGTCGATAAGAGTTGATAAGTTTCGATATGTGTAAGCATTCATAACTTGATGGATTTGGTTGTTTATGTCTCAAGTTTGTTTTGTTAGAAAACTTTAAGGAAGTGTTTAGTTTAGTAAATCAAGTGCATGTAGATAAGCTGATTGTTTACATAAATTAGGTTCCTTGTAACATGTTAGCAACGATTACTTAAAATTATTGTTTTGTAAAAAAGGGTTGTACCCATTCGGTTTCTTTATAAAGTTTATTATGTTTTACGAAAATGTTTTGGAAAAATTGTGTTTCTGTAAATGACTTACGAAGTCCTAGGTGGGCGGTATGTTTAAGCGTTTAATAAAATTTTGTTTTTTTTTTTTTTTTTTTACACTGAACAGTCGATCAGTTAACCCGTGTTTTTATTGCTCTCTAAAGTAGCTCTCCCGCGAACCGACTGTAACGTTAATCACCTATAGATTCCATACTGAAACATTTATAAAAAAATAATTTAAAAATTTAACGTATTTATTCACTCAATTCATATTTCCGATGAAACGGAACGCATTACGCAAGTAAAGAAACGAGAGTTCGCCCTCTACTGGGGAAAGAACTGTTGGATTACTCGATTATATTAAACACAGAATCGGTTTTTTTCTTCTCGAACTGACTTACGCTATTGACCTGGCAAGGTCTTTACAGCTTCACCGGACTACTAAGGCGAGCGTTTAAGGCACTCAGCCTATTTGAATTGCCAACTGGGTGCACGGCACACTTCGGCTTGGGCTGCTGCTTGATACATGCAATTCGCGACATATCCGAGTGAACCTAGGCTAAGCTACATATTCATACATATATGAGTTGTTGAAATATATATGTGTATCAAGCATCCACGACGAGGGAACGGACCTAGACTTGAGCCGCTGCCGAGGGGGGCCTAATCTGATATCCACAGAATACGAATAGAGAACGGCAACTTTCACGATCTAGTTATTGTATTTTTGTAGGTGGTAGAGCCCCGCTGAAGCTATCTTTGGTTTCAGCATGAATGGGTCGGCTCCTCAGGGGAAGTACCACCCCTTTCACAGAAAGCCGACGTGAAATAACAGTGTTTACATTGTTGTGTTTCGTTCGGTCAGTGAGAGAGCTGGAGGTCCACCTCCCTTCCTCAATTCCTGGTTTCCCTTTCCTTCCCCTCCCCCTCCTCCCATATACAGGCTGGCAACGCACTTGCGACGTCCCTGATGTCACTAGTGTCTATGGACGGTGGTGATCACTTAACATCACGTGACCCACCAGTCCGTTTGCCTCCTTTGATATAAAAAAAAAGAAAAAATTAACAGCTTAGCGGAAAGTTCTCATCTTAAAAAATGCTAATTGGCTAAAATTCTATATTATTTGTTATACTTATTATTTTATTAATATTGATTTCGATATCTAACAGCTTATATTTAATGGTTGCTTTGTGGTATATTTGTAAGTATAATTTAAACACAAACAAAAGCAAAAACAATATTAAAAGGTATGTAGAAGGTAATGTACATGTATGTGTATTGAATACTAGGAAAATACAATAACCTAAAGCCCATTAATGCTACAGAACAGACTATATCATTACAGTCCTCTGCCACGTCTGTCTGTTCGCGATAAGCTCAAAAACTACTAGAGGGATTTTCATGCCGTTTTCACCAATACATATAATGATTCATAAGGAAGATTTTGGTATACAATTCGTCAACATGCCAACGTTCTTTTTCTCCAGGGTAGGACAACGTCTGCCGGTACCGCTAGTAATAAATTGTGTCAAACAATTTACAAAGAACGCCTTGCTTAAATGTGTGTTTAATATAATTCATAATTATTGGAATATCTATCACGTTACTATGCTTTGACCTTGAACTGAGCTCAAGCGTCTATTAAGGGAGGTCTTTTTATACTGGTACTAGGTAGCCACTCCCATAGTGCGGCGTAGGTTGTCGTGGAGTTTTAGCCGGTTAGAGTCGCCGAAAGGCCCCACCCCTGTGGGACTAGCACGTTGGTGGTGGGCGGCTCAAGTCGAGCTTCCCCCCGGGAGCTTGGTAGTCCATGAGGATTTTCTCTTCACGTTAAAAAAAAAAGGTAGCCTGATAGTTACCAAGATAGGCATTCTATGAAACGATCAGTACACGACATGCTTTCATTAACGCTGACACGATACTAAGATCACGTTTGCTAGCTAGCCTACTTTTAACAAGGCGTTATCGAAGCGATAATGGATGTCATAAAGACCTCCATATGTCAACTTTGACTTAGCCAACTTCAAACTTGTATTTTGTAGTCGTATGTATTTGTTTCCGAGTGTATTATGCAAATTGTTATCACAACAAAGGAAACAAGCTGGGCGTTGCTTCGTCAAGAGCTAAAATCTAGATTTGATTTTGATATTATTTATTTACGTATATTAGGACTTATATTTAGCTTTTTGTGTTTTCTATTTGTCATGTAAAAGTGGTAACTCTATTTTACTTTATTTGTATTTTATACGTTATATACGTTTCAACACAATCTCAGCTGATAGTAAGTGTCGACGCATAATTAAATGATAACATGTAAACATAATTACGAATTGGTTTGTCAGTTACCAGAACGCACATATGGATTCACTCAGTGATTTTCAATAGTTCGGAAATTCGGTACTATAGTAAACACTAACACTATGCTATGGATTTATGTCAATGATTTTCATATGCTATGTGACGTCACGATTTATTTTTATTCCCGCAGATTACGCGGTGGAACTCCACTACATGGAGGGATCATTCTTCGAGTTGCAGTGTGACAACGTGATGCAGTCAGCCGAGCACCCCGCCCTGCCACGGTTCCCGGAGCTCATACGCGTACGTAAAGTGAAGCTGAGGGCTTGCGCTATCCCCACACTGCCCTATGCGCGTGTTCTTGCAGCCCTCAACGTCACCGTCACGGATCAATTAATATTGGACGAGCTGCCAGCAGCATCAAAGCTTCGCAACGACCACTTCGAGGGGTTGCACTCAATATTATACCTCAAACTGAACGGTGTGGTCTCTAAGCACGCGACTGCCATCTATCTTCCGCACGCTACACTAGTCCCAATGCAAAGGCTGCGAGATCTAATACTCGAACACGTACAAGCCGGTACCGTGCTAGAGGCTCTACCCGTTAGCATCTCTTCTCTAACTCTCCGGTATACTAGATCTAACTTGACGCATGCGTTGGGGCCAAGGTTGCAATATTTATATGTTAAAGACGAGGGCTCTATATTCGTAAATGTGACAAGAGCTCCAGCGCTCAGCTCTCTAATAGTGGCGTCGCATAATTCAAGTTTGGCGGGTATGATAGCTCTGACGTCACTCGAAAAATTAAAAATAGACTACTGGTTCACTACGCAAATAGAGCCTTGGGTGAAGTGCGATGCGCTGAAGTATCTTGCTCTGATGAAGAGCGCGTCGAGACAGCAGACATTATTGCCAGACGCGTGGGTGGCGCGTTGTCCCCTGCTATCGGAGCTCTCAGTACGTCAGATACCGCTGGCTCCGCTGCCCTCACGCTTACTGGAGAATGCAACAGCCATGAAGATTCTGAGGCTGTCGGAATGCCGCCTGACGGAGCTGCCTAGCGATCTGTTTAAAGACTTGACGCAGTTAACCTTGCTGGATTTGTCGAACAATCAGCTTCAGACGCTACCGAGGTGAGTTCCTATCCTCATATTTATATTCTTCGAATAAACAAATCTATTTAATTGTTGTCATACACATCAGAGAACTTTTACTTAAAAAAGCAAACGACTCACTTTTGGTACGCGTAGGTGCAGTACACGAATGGGGTGCATATCAGAGAATCTCCGCGTGGCGCACCCCGGGCAACGTCGGTCCTGTTGACCGGCGGCTAATCTCTGACCTGGGGGTGGTGTGTGATCGGCACCCTCGATACTGGGCTGGGGCGGATGAGGGCTCAATTTAAGCCCTAACGGCCCAGTACCGGGTAGCGACCGGAGGGGTCAGTGTGTTCATACCGACCTCGGCGGGCGTACCGCGAACTAGACGTTTCGAAGCAACAGTGATGGAAGTACAACTTGCAACAGTAATATCCCAGGAGTGTACTAGCTCTGTCGGAGTATCCGTCCCCGAGCCTCTTCGCTCGTACATCCCCTCATTCTCTGTTCACAAAGCTGTGCGATCCTAAGATCTTGACCATGACACCCATAAAGGCCTCCGATTCGAGTGATACGATTTGCGCTCTAGACTGCAAGCGTGCAGACATGAGTAGCGCTTAAGGGCGCGCGCGTCAGTCTGGACATGCAGCTGACTTGAACAGCTCTGAATGAGGAAGCAAAGAATAGAGGAAGGAGACGTTATACCAAATGCTCGGCCTCTTCCAGGTTTCCTGAGCTTAGAGAGGCCGATGAGTCATACGACCGGACTTTCTTTCATTGCTCCACCCGGATGGCCACAGAAGAGAGTGCGTAGGAGGACGAGGAAGAGCCTTGCAACTCGCAGCCCTACAACTCTCAGCCCCTTAAACCTAAGCCTGTCAACTTAGAGGCTTTTGACGCGGAACGGTTGAAGGTAGGCACCATCCTGGAGGTGGCTTTTAAGTCGGGCCGTTTGCAGGGGCGCTTCGTGAAGGCCCTGAAGGCAGCTGCACAGTCCATTCAGGTTATAGAGATTCTGGCACTACATACAGAGACGGAGGAGACTAGGCGCCTTTAGTGGGAGAAGCAACGAGTGCAACCTCCGGAGCCAGGTGGAGAACTTGAAAGAGGAGGTTCTCATCTGGCGAAGGGAGTTCAGTGCGAAAAACACGATGCTACTTCCTCCGCCGCCTCCGACGGCGCAGCCTCAGAACTGGGAGACTGCGTTAGCCGAGACGGCGGTCAAACTTTAGCAGTCCATCCTCATTTCTGTTGGAGGGATGCTCAATGCCAGCATGGCCAGGATAGACGATTGCCTCCTGCCGCCGAAGGAAGTGAAGCCACAGCTGACAGTTGACCAAAGGAAGGCTGCGTCGAAAAGGATCCTGGAGCGTCGGTCTGCCTCAGTAGAAACGACCAGGATGGGCACTTTTGCCGGAGCGACCAATAGCCTGACTTCATCCCTCGCGCCAACAGCCTCGGCCCCAGCGGACTCAGAGGCCTGGTCGCTCGTAGTGCGCTGACGTGGAAAGAAGAAGGTGGCACCTACAGCAGCCGCAGTAGCACCCCCGGCTTCGAAAGCGCACCCGGCTAGGACCAAGCGGGGAAAGAAGAAGCCCGAAAGGGCCCTAACCCCGAATGTGCGTTAGGCTAAGGGCAAACGGAGATGGAAGTGCAAACGGAGGGCGAAGGACAGGCTTGCCCTTCACGCACAGCTGCAGTGCTGATCACGCTGCGGTAGAAGGCAGTGGAGAGGGGCGTCCCTTATGTGGATGTCCTTCTCAAAGCTAGAAAGGAGGTGTTGCTTCCCGAGTGCGGCATCTTCGAGCTGCCAGTGTGAACTAGCCCTACGAGAGCCAAGATGCTTTAGGTTTTGGGGGTTTATGCTGCTCACGTCCGTAGGCTTTACCCTCGAGACCCTACACTTGACCCCCGGGTGGTGCTAAACGAGCAGCTTTTGCCGGGTGGTAGAGCCACGCTGATGCTATAACTGGTTTCAGCATGAATGGGTCGGCTCGTCCGGGGTAGTACCACCCTCTCACAGAAAACCGACGTGAAGGAGCAGTGCTTGCATTGTTGCGTTTCGTTCGGTCAGTGAGTTGCCGGAGGCCCACCTCTGCTCCCTCCCCCCCAAATCCCTCAAATCCCCTCCCCCCTCCTGATGTGGAGGAACATTCGCCTTCCCTGTTGGACTTTCTGCTCACCTCTCATCCGGACGGCTATCGAGTTACCGTTGGTGCCCCTTTAGGCTCTTCGGACCATTGCCTGATCCGGAGTAACGTGTTTCTCTCGCGCCCACTACGCCCGCGATCAGTGGGTTGCCGCCGAGTTTGGCACTATAGGTCAGCAGATTGGGATATCATGCGAGCTTTCTTCGCCTCCTTCCCCTGGGGGCAATTTTGCTTCTCACTGGACGGTCCTGACACTGTCGCCAAAGCCGTAACCGACGCCATACTACAAGAGATGGACTTATTTATCCCTAATTCCGTAGTACCCGTCGGTGGCAAAACTCAACCCTGGTTTGGTCATTCCTGCAGAATGGCTCAACACCGGAAGCAAAAATGCTACCAGGCCTGGGTTGACGCGATGATGTCTAAGGATGTAAATATCAGTGCTCTCAAAAAGTAGTATAATGTTGGCTCCAGTTTTTACAAAAGAGCGATTGCTCTAGCAAAGTCCGCTTTCATTGGCAGAATTGGTGAGAGACTGGTTCGTCTTCCCTCTGGAACTTGGGCATTCTGGTCTCTTGCCAAAGCCGCCCTAGGGAACTTTAGTCTGCCATCGTTCCCACCATTGCGGAAGGAAGACAACTCGTTGGCCTACGGCGCAAAGGACAAAGCCAAACTTCTTGGCTGCTTTTTTGACCGCTCAGAGCCGTCGAACTATCGGCCAATCGCCATCACTTCCTTGCTTTCCAAAATAATGGAATCCATTATAAACTGCCAGCTCTTGAAGTACCTAGAGGAGAACCAGATTATTAGCGACCGTCAATATGGCTTTGGCCAACGTCGTTCAGCTGGTGATCTTCTAGCCTTCTTGACACATCGATGGGCGGAGGCAGTAGAAAGCAAGGGTGAAGCCATTGCCATAAGTTTAGACGTAGCGAAGGCTTTTGATTGGGTTTGGCACAAAGCGCTTCTGTCGAAGCTTACTTCCTTTGGACTTCCCGGAAATTTATGCAACTGGGTATCTAGCTTTCACACTGGTCTAAGCATAAAAGTCACAGTCGACGGTGCGAGCTCTGAATTAAAACCTGTGAATGCTGGTGTCCCACAAGGCTGTGTATTATCCCCTACTCTCTTTTTTCTGTATATCAATGATATCTTGCAAGTTAGCAACATTCATTGCTATGCAGACGATAGCACTGGGGATGCTCTATACACTGGCCGGGCTAATATTTTCCGGGAACGCGTCGTTGAGTGCCGGAATCAACTTTTGTCTAAAATGGAGACGTCCCTCGAACACGTCTCGCATTGAGGTAGACAAAACTTGGTCGATTTTAACCCTACTAAGACACAAGTTTGCGCATTTACCGCGAAAAAGATCATATTTGATGTAATGCCCAGCTTTGAGGGAGTCCCCTTAGTCGCCAAGCCCAGTATTGGTATCCTCGGTGTTGACATATCGACTGACGTTCAATTTGGCGGTCATTTGGAGAGCAAAGCACTGTTGGCATCCAAAAAACTAGGTATCCTTAATAGGGTATACTTTTCCCCAAAGCGACCCCTCATCGAGTTCAAGTCCCTCCTGGACTCACTGGAGCCGGTCGTGAGGGCCTTGAGCCGCTCCCCATTGTCATAATGGGTGATTTTAACGCCAAATCCAATGCGTGGGGAGCGGCGGCCATGGATCCGCGTGGCAAGGCGCTTGAGGTGTGGGCAACCCAACAAGGGCTGTCCCTTCTCAACTGCGGGTGTTACGAAGGTACCGAACGGTGTCCTTACCGGTGGCCATGGTGCTGGCCGGTTCCCTTCCCTGGGAGCTAGATGGGGAAATGCTTGCCGACGTATATAAATATACGGCGGTTAAGAAACGGATGCGGGAGCCTCTGGCTCCCGGGGATATAGAGGAGCAGCGGAGTAGAGAGAGGGAGGACGGGATGGAGAGGTAGAGGCGGGGCCTTGCTGGTGCTCATTACGATCGATATACGATCGATGCCGTCTACCTGGTCCTGCTGGATTGGAGTAAGAGGAAATGTGGATCCCTGACGTTTCGTCTGGTGCAGGTGCTAAACGGACACGGGTGCTTTGGTTGGAAACTGCACCGGATAGCATGCAGTGAGCCGACCGCCGTATGCCATCAGTGCGGCGTTGAACTGGACACACTTTCTAAGTTTGCTGCGTGGGAGGAGCTGCGCTGCGCTACGGCTGCGGCGGTAGGTGATGAACGTCGTGAAAGCTATGCTCGGCAGCGAGAATGTATGGAATATTGTGGCCTACTTTTGTGAGAAGTCGTCTCGCAGAAGGAGGTGGTGGAGAGGGCTCGCGAGGAGGACCCTCTAAGCAGCCTTCTCTGCCAAAGAAGAACTGGTAGAAGGAGGCGCCAGTTTACTCGCCTTCTGCCGCCAACGTAACCGGACCTAGGGAAGGTGGGTCGGGGGCTCATCATCCCATTGTACAGGTTCGGTGGATGGAGGAGACGGTCGGTGTGTGCCCGGCTCGTCTCCTTACAAGACGAGGCACGGCGGCGGCGCGTCTGCTGCTGGGCCAACCGTTGGGGTGGCACGATGAAGTCTATAGCAGATCTCGTGCCGCCCCAACTATAGTGAAAGACGTACACAGTGGAGTTTTAGTCCGTGCTAATTGGATATAACTTACTCTCCCCTCCGGTAGGGTGGAAACGCATAAAGGATTTCGCCACGTTAAAAAAAAAGTGCAGTATACGAATACCTGGAAAGCCGGGATTTTTTTTTTCTCGAACTGACTACGCTATTGACCTAGCAAGGTCTTTACAGCTTCACCGGACTACAATGGAAAGCCGGGACTGCTCGGTACTCTATAATAATTTCTATTATTAAAAATTTATGCGTAAAAATTACACACAACACGCGATACAATCACTGCCTGTTAAACGTGCTTACAAAACGTTTAGACATTAACGGTAAAGTGTCAGACAAAATACACACTTAAATTCAGTAAAAACGTCTATTAAAAGTAATCGGAAGTGACGCGGTAGCAGACGCTTAAGGCGGGAGTGCAAAGTAACATCCATTAAAAAGGCCACTGATTGGTTATTCAACGTATAATTATAAATCATTCCCTATTTTCCTACCCTTGGGGTTGCTTTTTTCATGTATATGGGACCAACTTCTGAGTATACCATTTTAAAGCAAAGAGTAATAATTAAAGTCGGACTATTCTGTCAAAAGTTATGCGCGGTCATAGATATAATCAGTGAGTTAACAATCAATCAATCTCTGTTTTCATCCCTTTGGGGTTATAATATTTTTATATGGGACCACCTTCCGGCTATAGCCTTTCCTATAAAGAAATAATTTTTAAAATCGGAATAAATTGTAAAAAGTTATGCGTGATCATACATCAAAAAATATATACGCGTCGAATTGAGAACCTCCTCCGTTTTTTTCGTCGGTTAAAAATAAGTATCAATACAAATGTCATATTTTCTTCTAGTTTAGTAAAAATATTTAAACACTGGTTATTTATCAAGAATATTAAATTGCGCACGCAATAGGGGAAGTCTTTTATCGAAAACGCTGCCTACTTCTCTTTAGATATAAGAAAGCAATTGAGATAACAAACAACGCAGATGGAGTCGTGGGAATTAGCTAGTCAGCTATAATAATATAATGCAGTTTGAAATAACGATATTATTAGTTGATGTAACATCGTGCGGTCATTCAGTCAGTTCCCGTTCCTATGTCTACGTGTGTCTAAACATTTGCTCTCTCCTCGACAGAAACCTGTTCATCTCACTGCGGACTCTTGAAAATCTACTCTTGTCGAATAATCGCTTGACTGCGATGGCAGCACTAGCTCTACAGCCTCTGACCAGCCTCAAGCAACTGTTTCTGGTCGGCAACACACAGCTCTCGGACCTGTGCGACGTTGAAACTGAACTAGCTGTAAATACGAGTAGAAGCCTATCACTGAGCTCCTTACCATCAGGTTTAAGTTGTTATCTCATTCGCTACACTATTATAATATCGAGCGATCTATTTTCTATTTAATGCAATGTTTTATTTACGTAGCCGGTCCATCCAAATTATGTAACATGACTGGTCTCACTACTCTGGATCTGCGGAATACCGGAGTATCACGGGTGTGTCGAGATTGGCGTGAAGGTATGCCAAATCTTATGAATCTCGAATTATGTAACACCAACATCACTGTTCTCAGGGTACGTATGTCTCCTCACTCACCTATGTTCTAGCTGCTCGTTCTGTACTAATTGTTGAACGTTTTCGGTTGTAGTACGAAGACGTGATGCAGTGCCGCAATACAACGGGAGCTACGATGAAGGTCGGTTGCCGTAATAAAACCATTAGACTCGAGTACTCGTTTGAGGATTTCAAGCGCTCGAACAAAGAGAACTGCTCCCTCTATGGCGTGGATGTCGTCATCCAAGAAGTAGACTGCAACTGCGATGCGTACTGGGCCGCGTTAACTTTCCGTACAGGCTCGCGACATAGACAATTGAGATCGCCGCGCTGCGCCAACCAAAATCTAAAATTGCGTACCGTACCAATCGAAAAACTGACCTGCGCCAAACCGGAACTCTGTATTAACCTACACGGTTGCTCGTGTGTCTTATCGTATGATACCAGATTAGATCCATTAGGTTTTGGCTTGATTACTGCGTCATGTGAAAATCGTGGTCTGACGAGTGTGCCGGGTCCGTTACCTTCCAGCCATATGTGGCGCTTGAAGCTCGCCAACAACAGCATAGATTCTTTGCAGGAGACCGTTCTGCCACCACATCTGGTTGAGCTCGACCTCTACAACAATGCGCTCAAAGAATTCGAGATAGACGCGGCCGTAGCGCTGAGGAAGCGCCGAGTGCGGTTGAACAACAACCCGTTGCGCTGTGACTGCGACGCTTTAGGGCTGCTAGAGATAGTGACTTGGCCGGACCGCATTGATCTAACCAACATTACTTGTGCAGTAGACTCTAAGCTGCCAACACTAAAGCGGATGGCGTCCGATTGTTCGCGTCCGAGTACATCGCAGTCAGTCACACTCATAACTGTGGTGCTGATGGTTTTAGCAATGGTCACACTTTCTATGATAATGGTGCTGACGAGGACGGAAATACGACTGCGCCTTGAAATCTTGTTCCGGAAACTTGGTTGGTTACCGCCTTACCCTGAGGACGAAGGAGAAAGAGATGCGGATGAAGGGCGTCTGTTTGATGCATTTGTATCGTATGCACACGAGGACGAGGAGTGGGTTCGAGAGACGCTGGTGGAGCGGCTGGAGGGTGGACCGACCCCGTTCCGACTGTGCGTGCACTACCGGGACTGGGCGCCGGGTGAGTGGATCCCCGCGCAAATCGCAGCCTCGGTACGCGCTTCATGTCGAACGTTAGCGGTTGTATCGAGGAACTTCCTTAAATCAGACTGGGCGCTTCTGGAGTTCCGCGAAGCGCATGCGCAGGCTTGTCGTGACGTCACACCACGTCTTATCGTCGTGTTGTTGGAAGATCCGGAGTTGTTGCCGCTGGACGTGGAGATGAGCGGGTTTATCGAAAGCAATACTTACGTTCGTTGGGGCGACCCCTGGTTCTGGAGAAAGCTAGAACACGCGATGCCGCGGCTCCGCAAGCCTCATATACTTGATCAGTCGAAGAGTTCCCAAGTACCATATTCGCGTCTCGTACCTGTTGAATCCTTACATATCGAGAGCCTCCGACCATTACAGCAATCTCCCGTAACCACGGAGCCCCCACATATACATCGTCAATCCCCAACGTTTGAAAAACCCCCTGTGAACAATCCAAATAATAATCCTCGACGCTGTCATGCAAAGCCAGCTAGATGACGGCTTTCGCTTCTACGTGAACGTTAAAGAGATAACTCCGCGGAGCAAGCGTCGCGTATTGTCGCATTGCTTCGGCTCTCTGTGTATATTGTTAGAAATAATTATAAATTTCTTTAAACGTATTGTTAAAATACGTGGAGAGGAATATTGAAAGAATAGAGTTAGTGTTGATAAAGTATCGATCTCATTAATAATATGTAAGAGAGGCGTGAGGCGTGGAGATGACTGATGTACATTGGATGAGTACATTGGTTTTGAGTCAAAAGGAATGCGCGCGTTGAATGATTTTATACTGAAATATTGCTGTAGTATATATTCATAAAATGAATGTGTATAATACTCATCTCCTTGTTATAATTACTTTTTGTTGTAATAGTTTAGTGATAGCAAAATTTATGTGGTTTCAGTGTTCATATGATATTCAAGTTAAGCCACATGGGTGCTGCGTGCTAACAATTTTCTTGTTTATCGAGAAATAATGCTCATTGAATCTACACTGCACTACAACTATATTATATTCAAAGTCATAATTACGTATGACGAATTGAATTGCTTTTGGAGTTCGAGGTGTGCCGTGCACCCTCGAGTTAGTAGTCAAATAAAGTCGGCCGAGTGTCCTAAGCGCTCGCTTTAATAGTCCGGTGAAGCTGTTAAGATCTTGATAAGTCCCCCACCCGATACGCTCAGGTGTGCCACAGGGCTCCATACTCGCGCCCACGCTCTTCAATCTGTTCATCAGTGACCTACCTCGGTCCGGGGGGTCGAGGTAGGTTGTTACGCTGACGATACCGTTATTTACACTTCCGGCTGGCGGTCGGACTTTCTTAGGAAGCGCATCGAAAAAGCCGTTCATACTCTCGGTGAATGGTTTCGTCGATGGCGCATAGAAGTTAATCCCGATAAGAGTGTCGCAATACTCTTCGATCCCACGAAACGCGTTAATAAATTTGAGCCTATCAGGCTATACGGAATCGATATCCCTTGGGTCGAAGAGGTCAAATATCTCGGTGTTACATTAGATAAACATTTAAAGTTCAATTCACATATAGACAGAGTGCGAAACAAAGCCGCTATGGTCTTGGGTCGCCTCCATCCGTTGCCTTGTCATAAGAGTAAGATGTCCCTCAGACACAAGCTCACTTTGTATAAGACGTGTATCCGTCCCGTGATGACATATAGCTGCTCCGTTTTTGCACATATGTCCAAAGATAACTTTCATAAGCTGCAGGTTCTCCAAAATTGTATTTTACGTAAAGTGACCGGTGCTCCGTGGTACATTCGGAGAGTCGATCTCCATAGAGACCTAGAGATCTCTTCTATCTGGGCGTACGTAAAATCACTTACGATAAGTTATTTTGAAAAAGCCGCGAATCATTCCAATCCGTTAGTGGTATCCGCCACAAACTATGAACCCGTACCTAACGCTGCGCGTTATATAAGACGTCCGCGATGCATTTTTACCGACCCTCCTGATTTAATCACGTCAGCGAACGATCAGTACCAGCCTGTCCCTCGAAACAGAGCGTACTCACGCCCACGCCCGCGTAACCACAGATCACGCCGCCGTGGTCTGGGGGTTAATTTCGCTCCCGCACACCCGATTAGGCCTCCCACGGCAGCGGCTCAAGCCTAGGTTCGATCCCTCGGTAGGGAGCCCTTGAGTGCGTTGCTTGCGCGATACGGTGACACACAAATATACATCACTGCTACAACACTACACGATCACCCCCACACACGTGCACGCCTACACGCTTACACATGAAAGTGGAAGGGTTTACTTTTTTCCCTTATCGAACTGAAAAACTCGATTTTCCGATAATAAATATATGGAGGAGTTGTTGAGGCGTGTATGCTTGGTACACATATACGTTTCAACAACTCATACTCATATGAATAGTTAGCTAGGTTAGTTAAAATAGGTCGCGATTTTGCATGCAATAGGCAACAGCCAAGCCGAGGTGTGCCGTGCACCCTTGAGCTGGTTGCCATAATGAAATCGGCTGAGTGTCTTAAGCGCTCGCCTTAGTAGTCCGGTGAAGCTGTTAAGACCTTGCTGGGTCAATAGCGTAAACACTTCGAAAAAAAAATAATCTTGCTAAGTCAACAGTGTAGTCAGTTCGAGAAAAAAAAAGTTTTTGGAGCATACTCCCTGCTTTCCGATCACTTGTCATATATTATCCACCAAAACATCAAAAGAGTTGTAAGTGCGTTGCCAACCTGTGTTGGTAGGGTTGGGAGGAGGGTGAAGATAAGGAAGAGAGAGGGAGGAAGGTGGGCCTCCGGCGCTTTCACTGATCGAACGAAACGCAACAATGCAAGCACTGTTACGTCATGTCGGTTTTCAGTGAGAAGGAGGTACTATACCGGACGAATCGACACATTCAAATTGAAACCAGTAATAGCATCAGCGTAGATCTACCACCAACAATGAACGTTTCATAAAATCAATAAGAAATCAACTATTTTAAATTTTCTTTGGAATTAGATGTACAATTAGTAGGACTATATTTATTATATATACGAGACCTCACGGAATGTATTGCTGAAAAACCAGTGACTAATAAAATCATTTGAGTGTATTACGTCCATTTACTTATCTCCTTTTCTCTCGAGTAGTAACGTCATCAAAATTATAATATTTTGTGTTACAGTGTTTTTGTTTTGTCTACATTAAGCTATTTATTAATCGTTTAATGCTAACCAATTAGAAATTTTATTTAAGATAGCGCTTACATACCTAGACTCAGAATCTATACTTTTTACTTTAAATATAAGCGACGTGTCATCAGCAAAAAGAACCACATCTGCACAGTTATCACCCACTAGCGGCAGATCATCTTTATATACTAGAAACAAAAATGACCCTAAAATGGAACCCTGTGGAACGCCAATTCGAGTCAAGGATCCCGCAGACGTTGCATCACATATAACATATATAATATATAACATAACCTTTGATTTTATAATAAATAAATAAATCTATATCTTTTTCTTCTATACATATAATTAAAAACATATTATATCCATGACTATCTCAGCAACAGTTTCTATATTATATTTTAATACTCATAATTTATGTTTGCCATCTTGTTTTTTTTTATGTGTTAATTTTAGTTTTCATAAATGAATTCATTTGAACTTTTTCGTTTATTCTTTTATATATAGTTTTTTTTTAAATCCAATGTATCTAAATATTTAAACCATTATTATTTTCTTATTACTATTATGATTAGTGTAAGTTAAGTTTCTATGTGATAAAGCGTTTTAGGTCTTCAGTTTAGTTTACTTTTTTTATTATTGTTATTGTATTATTTTTTTTTTTTCTCTTTATTTATAATTGTAGTTTGGTCATAAATTTACCATGTCACCCCAGTACTTAACAACAAAATAAAAACTAAAAAACAATAATTTACCGGTATTTCAATCCACACGTAACCAGTATGTAAAGCATTCTTGCTTCCTCGGATATCGGGAAAGCAAGAAGGACATTACATAAACCTACAGATTTGAATAATTCATTCATTTTATCTTCTAGTGCTACTCTTTGGGCTTGGTTACCTGTGCATTCAGTCATAATGTGGTACACATCTTCTACAATATTGCATATGTCACAATTTGGTGACAAATTCAATTTTATTAAATACTAGCTGACCCGTGCAACTTCATTTGCACCAAATTGATTATCACGCGAAAAAAATGTTTTTTTTTTTTATCGTAGTACGGCAAAATGCCTGCACTATACCTGATGGTAAGCACAGTACAATCCAAAAACAATAGCGACCACCGAGTGACACACTATCCATCGCTGGTCGCCACTATCATGCCGGCCTACAGAAAGCTGGATATGCACAGGCTGATCCCGAAACGCGACGCGCAGAAGCGAGTCACTACTACGAATTTTTTCGCCATGTACATGGAGGTTGTGACCCAGTCAGGCTGTAAAGCCCTACCACCCCGCAAATAAAACTGATACCCGATTGCAGCCACAACTACCATTTCCAATTGTGAATCCAAACTATCCACGGATTCACTCAAACATATACCCAGATTACATGTTTTTTTTTTTTTAATAAGCCAAGTACCCGTTCGTAGCGTCATCTACCAGGATCGATTAAAATAAAAATTAACCTACATAAATCTGAATAAACATCTCTACCACTTATTTTATCATAACTATCTTCAACTTGTATTAAAACCTTCTTATACTCCATTGTATTAAAGAAAAATATATGAACACCGTATCGAAGCGTCAAAAATCGCGCCGAAAGCGTCAAATGCCACTTGCTTGAAACTATTGTCTAAGAGTTATAAACTGTTTTGAAAACGTATTTGAAATATATTTCCAATATATTTTTATAAATAATCTCTGTACCACTCACAACATAGTACCTATCACCTTCAAACCAAGCCAGTTTTATACATCAGGTTCAATCCCTCGGTAGGGATACCTTGAGTGCGTTGCTTGCGCGATACGGTGACACACAAATATACATCACTGCTACAATACTACACGATCACCGCCACACACGTGCACGCCTACACGCTTACACATAAAAGGGGAAGGGTTTACTTTTTTCCCTTATCGAACTGAAACACTCTCAATTTTCTGATAATAAATATATGCAGGAGTTGTTGAGGCGTGTATGCTTGGTACACATATACGTTTCAACAACTCATACATATTTGAATAGTTAGCTAGGTTAGTTAAAATAGGTCGCGATTTTGCATGCAACAGGCAACAGTCAAGCCGAGGTGTGCCGTGCACCCTTAAGCTGGTTGCCAAAATAAAACTGGCTGAGTGCCTTCCGGTCCGGTAACTTATATACGTATATAAGTTATTGAAACATACATATGTACCAAGCATGCGTGCCTCAACAACTCCTGTATGTATTTTGTGTAGGAAAAATTCCTCTAAACTATATAGGATAGGATAAGATAACGAAAAATAAGGGTAGAACTCTTGTGTCACTGTATCGCGTGAGCAGCGTACTCAAGGGCTCCACGCCGAGGGAACAGATCTAGTCTTGAGCCGTTGCCGAGGAGGGCCTAATTTGGTGTGCGGGAGCGAAATTTACTCCCAGACCACGGCGGCGTGATCTGCGGTTATGCGGGCGTGGGTGAGAACACGCTCTGTTTGAAGAGACAGGCTGGTATTGATCGTTCGTTGACGTGATTGAATCAGGAGGGTCGGTAAAAATGTGTCGCGGTCGTCTTCTATACTGCGCAGCGTTGGGTACGGGTTCATCGTTCGCGGCGGATACCACTAACGGGCTGGGATGATTCGCGGCTTTTTCGAAATAACTACGTGTAAGTGATTTTATATACGCTCAGACAGAAGGCATCTCCAGGTCCTGTGGAGATCCTTATTCCGGACGTACCATGGGGCACCGGTGATTTTACGTAGGGCTCGGTTCTGGAGAACCTGCAACTTTTAAATACGATTTGCCCATGTGCAAAGACCGAACAACTGTACGTCATAATCAGATGGATGCAAGTTTTATATAACGTGAGTTTATGTCTGGGGGGCATTTTACTCTTATGACAAAGTAAATGATAGAAACGACCCCAGACCATATGGCTTTGTTTCACAATCTTTCTGTGTGTGAATCGAAATTTAACTGTTTATCTAAAGTGACACCGAGATATTTTACCTCGCCGGCCCAAGGTATTTCGGTTTTGTATAGCCTGATGGTCGACGACGCATATATTTGAGATGGCGTCAATCCCAAGTCATACGTTTACGTTTATCGTTGTATATGGTGGTCAATAATGTTTAATAAAATGAAATTTGTTCTTTGCTATGAAAAAAAAAATTGGTTTGAAATTTATTATTGGAACGAAGTTCCTTATGGCAGGCTTGGAGGAGATAGGGAATTTACTGCGCGACCGAACTGAAAAAAATGTGATAGTAAAACCGTAACGAAAAGTGCATGGAATAAAACAGTTAAATGAGACGTGCGCAGGCGCGACAGTCGTATACACAAGCGAGTAGTGTATAATACCTTTCTCTTTCTCCTTTTTTGTAATTATTTCTATTTCTATGTAATTTTATGTTGTCAAACAAAAATAAAGAGACATATTTTGTTATTTTAATTGATAATTTGAATTACGATTACATAAAATTCAGCACGATTTTTTTTTCCAAATAGTTTCGATTCTACATTAGCCGAAGGAACTTCGTTCCTACCTGGTATCCCACGATACCACATTCTTTTTTTTATTTATAAAATATATCAGGGGGTATATGATTATATATATATATATATATGATTGTTTATAAAAAATGTGTCTGACTGCTTAATTGCGTTTAAAAGTTACTGAAAAAAATGTTCCTAAACTTATTATTGATTAATCGTAAATCAAAATGCCTATTAAAAATACAACGTTAACCCGCTACCAAGTGTCCTAAATTCTGTCTATTGATATATTGATAATTTCTGTAGGTGGTAGAGCCACGCTGAAACTATTACTGGTTTCAGCATGAATGGGTCGGCTCGTTCGGGCTAATACTGCCCTCTCACAGAAAACCGACGTGAAATAACAGTGCTTGCATTGTAGTGTTCGTTCGGTCAGTAAGAGTGCCGGAGGCCCATCTCTCTTGTCCTTTTCTTCTTTTCCTTCCCTTACCCTCCCCCATATACAGGTTGGAAATGCACTTGCAAATCCCCTGGTGTTGTTAGTGTCTATAGACGGTGGCGTTCACTTAACATCGCGTGACCCACCTGTTCGTTTGCCTCTTATGATACAAAAAATATATATTCATATATTAAAGAACCAGGTATTTTAAAATTCTTGTTCTTCCAACGTTGCCGGCTCTTGTACTAAGGTGTCGCAAAAAAGTCTAGTTACGTTAACTACAATTTTTTATTTTTCGTTATCGTGGAGAACCTCTTGCGTTTTATGGGACAAAAACTATCCTGGATGTAGCCTTGTAATATCAGTTATCACTGTGTTAAGTTTCGTTAAAATTGGTTCAGTACTTTCAGAGTAATACGGGTTTATATTCTAGACTTTAATCCTTTATCCTGAAGAACCCTTTGAGTTTTATGGGACAAAAAGTATATTTGATGTAATCTCGTAATATTAGTTATCACTATGTCAAGTTTCGTCATGATAGGTTCAGTACTTTCAGAGTGATGCGTGTGCATAGGGACAGACAGACAGACAAAAATTGTAAAAATATTATTTTTGGCTTCTATATCGATAACATAGTCTACCGTGATTAAAATTTTCAAAAAATATTTAATGTACAGATTTCGCCTTGTTACAGTTTTATTATAGTATAGAAGATAAAAAGCTATTCATTGGAATGTGCCCTGAACGGAGTCGAAAAGCAGTACTTAATTCAGTTCGACTGATTTTAATTTTGTCAAACCAGGTATAGCGCAGTAAGGTAGGTTGTAAGGTTTTATACCATATGCCTTAAGTGATCGCTCATCGATGTATTCCTTCCACATTTTACGACAATGTTTTCTTATTAGATAAAGATGATCAGCATAGTAAAGTATATAATTTAATGGTATACCGTTGGTAAGTGCGTCTCTAGCCAAGTGATCCGCTTTCTCCCGTCAAAACTATATGAGACGGTATCCATTGTAAAATTACGTTTTTATTTTTTAAATTCAAATCATCCAATAACTTTATGATTTTGTATGCTATCGGTGTTCCTCAAACTCGCGAAGTACACCGAGCTAGGGATGTGAGATTAATGGAAAAAAATCGATTAATTAGGAATCGATTTTTCTTTTTTTCAATAATAATCGATTTGTCATATATTATATTTCTGTAAAAATCGATTTTTATAATATTTGAAAATATACACGCTTTCCATATTCCTATAATAAACCTAAAGATTCAAAATAACAATTTATCAGATTAAAAATCAAATAAAATGATACGTATCAAAAATAACCAGTTCAAAACAAAATAAAAGTGAATGTTCCTTTAAACTTTTAAGGTAAAGAATATAGAAACCAAATACCATAGAAACATTATATCGTAATAAAAATGAAATGATAAACATCGTAACAAAATGACAACATTATTAATTCTAACTTTAAAATTCAAAACAATGAAGTTATCTTTTAAATTTTCATATTAATTATAGTGTGATTGACAACATTAAAATTGAAAATTTTGTTTATTGAATAATTTCAATAATAATTTATAGTTTTGTGAACTTATCGATGTCGAGTTTACCATAAGACATTTTTAGTGAAGTACATTGTACTCGTATGACAGACCTTTTTAGTTTTATTTTAATTTTTAATTTTACAGAGAACGGTATTTGCCTGTCATAAGAACCACAACAATCATAAGATATAGTAACTCATGTTACTTGTAAGGCAGTGGGATGTTTTTATTCTATGTTCTTTTTAAATTTGTAGTTTCACTACAAAATTTTTCATTCTATCGAACAGGACATGCATATTACTGTGGAATTATTCTTTTTCGTTATAAAATACTTTCGCCAGCCGTTTTTGGGTTTGTTGCGGCTAGAAAACATTTTAAATTTTTATAAGTATATCTCACTATGCTCGCTCTTCAATTGTAAACAATAATGAACTTATTTTGAGTTTTTTTTCATCCGTCGCATAGATGTTTATGAAAATCGATTTAAATGCGTAATTTATATAATCGATTTTTAAAAAATCGATTAATATTAATATAAACATCGGTAATAAAAAATCGATTATAATAAAATAATAATCATTTTAAATAAAAATCGATTATTTATTAACATCCCTACACCGAGCTACATGTTGGAGTGCACTCTTTGAATCCGTAAAAATAACACACTTCCTATCTTCTAATGAGTCAATATAAGCTAGTGCTTCCGAAATTGCAATTAATTCACCATGCATCATTGATATAGATGTATTAATATTAAATTTACCATAATTTTCTAATTGAGGATCAAACCAAGCCATTCCAACATTTTCTCTTTCTTTAAACCCATCGGTAAAATTTTTGTAATAATCTCTATACTTATGGATGATAACATTTTCACATGACTATTTTAGTATGCTAACAGTATAACTTTTTTTTTTTTTTTTTTTACGTGGGGAAATCCCTTATGGATACCCACCCTCCCGGGGGAGAGAGTGGGATATGTCCGATTTGCACGGACTAAAACCCCACGGTGTACCGACAGACCGTGATGTTGGGGCGGCAAGGGATCGTTCTATGCTATTCCCCTTGAATAGCCGCCCCAACGGTCCACCCGGCGGAAGGTTGCCGCCGGGCTCCTACCTATAGAGAGGCAGCTGGGCACACGCCAGCTGCCCCTCCTCGTCCGCCGGATCTGTGCAATGAGGGGATGAGCCCCCCGACTGCATCCCCTCAGATCCGGCTACGGTGGCAGGAGGAGTTGGGCAAAGCGCCGCCTCCTCCTGCCAGTCCTCCTATGGTGAAGACGGTTACTGAGGGGGTCCGCCTCACGGGCCCTCTCCGCTGCCTCCTTTTGCGAGATGACTTCCTCGCAAAAGGAGGCCACTGCTCGCCACGCCTGTTCGCTACCGAGCATGGACGAGACCACGCTCGGCAGCGATAAATCCTCTCCTACCACCGCCACCAGAGTGCGGCGCTCCACCTCCCACGCAGCACACTCAGAGAGAGTGTGCTGTGCGGTATCTTCCTCAGCGCCGCACTCATGGCAGGCGGCGGTCAGCTCCCTGCGAGCGATCCGGTGCAGGTACCACCCGAAACAACCATGTCCGGTTAGCACCTGCACCAGCCTGAACGACAGGGAGCCCCATCTCCTCCCAATCCACTCCCGCAGGACCGGGCGGACGGCGTCGACGGTGTGCCTCCCGAAGCGCGCGTCCGCCAGGTCCTGCATCCACCTTCCTACAGCCTCTTCTCGTATCTCCCGCCTTTTAGCTTCTATCTCCCTGGGAGCCGGAGGCTCCCTACTACGCCTCCTCGCCGCCGTGAATTCGTACACGGCGGCGAGCACCCCAGCTTCCAGCTCCCAGGGAAGGGAGCCGGCAAGCGCAAAGGCCGCCGCCGATGATACCGTCCGGTATGCCCGGATTGCCCTCAGTGCCACCGTACGCTGCGTACTACGCAGCGCGCGCACGTTGGTGGCACCGAGAGCATCAGCCCAGACCGGTGCCCCGTAGGCGGCCATCGCCCACACGACTCCCATGAAGAGTCGACGGCACCCGGCACCTGGCCCCCCAATATTGGGGAGCAGCCGGCCGAGTGCCGCCGCCGCCCTAGCAATTCGCGGCCCGAGCCCCACAAAGTGGGGCTCAAACCGCCAGCGCCCGTCCAAGGTGAGGCCCAGGTACCTCATGTGGGCACCCACCTTGATCCGGGCGCCCTCCACCATAATGTGGGCCCCAGGTGGTGGCCCCCGCCGAGGCCCATGAAAAAGTATGGCCTCGGTCTTCTCGAGGGCCACCCTGAGGCCCAACCTTCTTATGCGCCTGACCATGAGGGTTGTGGCCATCGTGGCCAGGCGCTCTACCTCTCTCCAGTCATCCCCCCGGGCTACGACTAGGGTGTCATCCGCGTAGCAGATTAGGCGCGCTCCATACGGGAGCGCGCCGCGGAGCACCCAGTCGTAGCCCATGTTCCACAGGAGCGGCCCCAGGACCGACCCCTGTGGAACGCCCCGCCTTGTAGCCCGCTGGACCATCCGTCCGTCGCCGTTGACGTATGCGACCTCCCTGTCCTCCAGGTATGCCTCCAACAGCCGCCGCAGGTACGGAGGCACTCCGAAATATCGGAGAGCCTCCCGTATGACACCATGCGGCAGGCTGTTGAAGGCGTTGGCGATGTCTAGGGACACCGCCAAGACCCTCTCCCCTTGGGAGATCGCCTCCGTCGACAGCGACTTTAGGAGGCACAGGGCGTCCACTGTGGAACGCCCTGTGCGGAAGCCGAACTGCGCGTCCGACAAATTTGGCCCCACTCCCTCCAGGTGCTGGACGACTCGGGAAGAGATGACCCTCTCCAGCACCTTCCCGACGTCGTCCAGCAGGACGAGGGGCCGATATCCAGAAGCGCAGTCCGGAGGCTAACAGTATAACTAGGTTTAGCCTTATTAATACACTCTATATGCGCTTTAATTTTTTGAGATAAATCCACATTGCTGACCCACGTGTTCAATGAAAACATTTCTAAATGTTCGCTACATTCTACTGGTTTTGCTTTAACATACTCATGTTCCAACGTTAAAAGAGGTTTACTTTTCAGTCTCCAATAACAATTTTGGCAACGTTAATACAACTCCTCTATAAGGCTAGTTATATAGGTATTGCTTTGAAAAGCTTTCAATTTACGAAGATATTTGCCTGCAAGATAGTACCTACGAATGTATAAAGGTTCGATAAGTAATTCTGCCTCCATCACATGTATGGGTGTACTTTTAACAAAGCCCCCTATTAGTCGCATACATTGATTTTGAATCCTCATTAGTTTTTGTAAATGAGGCTGACAACTACTACCGTAGAGAAAACTGGCATAGTCTATTCGATTGCGGATAAGCACAAAATAAAGACGTTTTAAATGTCTGGGGTGTAAGCCTCTTCCGGAACCTGACAATATTTTAAATACATTAATGAATTTTGAAGTTTTCTCAACCAACATATCAATATGTTTAGACCACCGCAGCTATCGATCCAACCATAGTCCTAAATATCTAATATTTTCTACTTCCGTTAGTGTTATGTTATTAATTTTAAGATTTAGAGTTTCTCTGTTCCTATTTCTTCTAAAAATACAGATTTTACTTTTTGAAGATGACACTTCCAACCTTATGTCACTTAATAATTTAGATACGTGATCTAACCCCGATTGTAGATATCCAGAAATTGATAATAGATTTATACCGGAAGAATACAAGACAAAACCATCAGCGTATTGAGATATTTCTATGTTTCTAAATGATTTACATATATGTGCAGTAGCAATATTAAATGATAATGGAGATAAGGGATCACCCTGAGCTAAGCCTCGTCCATTATTTCGATAAATATAGGAATCAGCTACTTTAATTTTAAGACGCTCTTTTAGAAAATTCCACACATATTGACATTTTTTTGCACCTACTCCTAGACTCTCCATAATGTTTAACAGTTGAATTAAATCGATATTATTATATGCATTGTCAATGTCTATGAAACATCGTACAGTAGTGAATCTCTGTGAAAATCCAATTTGGATTCTGATTACCAGACTCGTTAAATTATCATTTCGATTGTCGACTGTTGCTTTATCCATGAAGTAAATAAATAAATAAATAAGAATGTTAATCTAACGTGCGTGTACTTTTTAGATTTTTTTAAATAAAAATGTTGCATCTCACTAGGAATAAGCAACAGATTACATTTCAATCATTTGTAGAAATCTCTGTCTCTCTGACAAACGTTTGTATGAGCACGCATCACTGATAACGTACTGCGTTTACAAGAAAATTATGATATATCCTTGAGATCTTTGTTTTATTGATTACAATCTGTTCACTGTATCAAAAGTTATAGTAATGTTAATGATGGCTCGAGCATTAATTCATATTTTTATACTAATATAGCTGCGCCCATAGCTCCGTCCGCGTGGAACCTAATATAAAAAAACCGTGACTAATAACATCATCTGACTGCATTAAATCCCATTACTTATCTACTTTTCTCTCGTACTTAAGCCGCGTCCTCATTAAAATTACAATAAGTTTCACAGAGTGAACCAATTTTAATGAAACCAACACTAAATGTCATTATTTTCTCGGCGAGGTTATATCGTGAACGCCGTACTTACCAGTGACGCGTGTTCAAACAAACAGACAGACTGACATAGATTTCTATAAATGATTGAAATGTATTATATTACTTACTAGCCTCTGCCCGCGACTTCGTTCGCGTGGAATACATACTTTGGACTAACGTTAACACACAGCGGAAGCTCTCAAGAGGAAAAAAAACCCCGATTTTTAAACATTATTCATTGGTGCTCGGCTCCTATTGGTCTCAGCGTGATGATATATAGTCTATAACCATTCTGGATAAATAAGCTATATAACGTATAAATAATTATTCAAATCGGTCCTACAGTTCCTGAGATTACCTCCTACAACGTCACAAACTCACAAACTTTACTTCTTTATAATATTAGTATACATTCGTAGACACCTGCAATGATTATTTTCACGAAACTCCAAACGAAAATACAAAAGTACAGACACGTCAGATTTACGTACATTACACGATGTTTGAGTTACCGAGGTTATTTAATTTTATATTTGTTTCTATATGGTTGTTAAGTAAATTGTTTTGTATAGTTTGAGTTTAAACATAACAATAATGCATCAGAGTACAAAAAAATAAATGGTTATTGATTAAATATTGTTTTATTTCTTTACTATATCCCATAGGTGTAGTAGGACGAATCCTGGCGACCAACTTGCCAGGCTGCCGCAGGGGCGGTTTCTCAGGAAGAGAGCCAGAATGGTCCCTGGCCGCCCCTAACATGCGGCCGACGGTACAACATCTAAAGACCTAAGACACCCAAGCCAACCTCACCCGCACGTGGTGCACCCTTTTTTTTTTTTTTTTTTGTTAACGTGCGGTTAACTGATACGCTACCCTCCCGGGGAAGAGGGTAGGTTATGTCCGGTTCGCACGGACTAAAATCCCACGGTGTACCGTCTGCCGCATGGAAGGGGCAGCCAGGGATCGAGCATGCTCACTGACCTGAAACTGCCCCTGCGGCAGCCTGGCAGTGAACGCCAGGCATCGCCCTACTATGAGGCAGTCTACGCGTGCCAGGCTGTCTCTCTTTAGCGGGAGGCCCAGGATCTTTCTTTCTGGGCCGGCCGCCGGGGGACATGCGGAATATTCTTTCATCCCTTGTCCTCCATTACGGCGGTAGTGGGCACCCATGGGGTTTTAGTCCGTGCGAGTCGGACATCACCCACTCTCTCCCCCGGGTGGGTGGCGTATCCATAAGGGATTTCCCCATGTAAAAAAAAAAAAAAAAAAAAGGTTAGGTTAGGGGTGCGAATGTCAGGAACCTCCTCGTGGTGCACCCCGGGCAACGGCGACCGCTTCTCGGTCGACGGCTGATACCTGACACGACTCTGGCTTGCTCAATGGACTCCGAATCCTCCTCACGCGAACGACTTGGCATGTTTTATGGATTATGGTTCCTCCTTAATTGTTGACTCATGGCTTGATATACGGACTCGGATTCTCACAGTAAACATGATAACCTGGCTTGTTATGGACCTTGTTGCTTCTTGATCTGATGACCCTGGCTTGCTTTCGGATTCCGATTCTTCCTCTCTCGATGACCATGCCTTTCTAACAGACTTCGATTCTGCCTCTCTTGTTAACCCCCGCTTTCTCACTGGACACCGATCTGGAAAAATGATGGAGAGTACAAATTTAAGAAAACTACCCGAGGAGGGTACCGATAGTGGAGAATCCCTCCCTGGGCCACTAGGCCCAGGCTGCCCCATGTTTTCTCGGGGGGGGGCAAATTTGTGCGCGAAGTTGATACCCAAATAACGACCCTGGCGAGAACACGGATACCTGATCACGATATGACGATTACCCAAGCTCTAATACGGACTTATGAGACGACAGACAATATGGAGTACGCACAATTAGAATTAGAACTACCCCAGGAGGGTACCTGCGTCTCTGATGCAGGAGAATCCCTCCCTGGGCCCTCGGGCTCAGGCTGCCCCACGTCTTCTGGGGGGGGGCAAAATTTTGCGTAGTTTTAAAACGACGACCTTGGTTTGCACTACGACTTCCGATAATGCTTGCGATACGGACATGACGAACACCCAAACGACGACCCTGGCTCCCTTACGGACTTCTGAACTAGAAAATATGATGGACGCAAAATTAAATATTACAGTACCCCAGGAGGGTACCGCTACCGTCGGTAGCGGAGAATCCCTTCCCGGGCCTTCTGGTCCGGGCTGCCCCACGTTCTCTGGGGGGGGGGCAGAATTTTGCGAGAAAGGAAACCAAAAACGACTACGGCTAGCTCACGGACAACGGACGATGCACACACGAAGACCACTGCAGTAGTTAAACGGACGACGAAGAAGCAGCCCGTGATTAGGGTTGAGAGGGATCCGTCTCTGGACCGCGCTTCCTTATGCAGCCGCGGAAGCTCTGCCGTTAGATCCAGGGCCGGTTCAGCAGCGGGATCGAGAGATAGCTCAGCTGAACGCTCTGGCTCCAGTTCAGGCGTGAAAAGCGCATCCCCCGCTCCTCCCATTGATGTCGATGCTCTCGATGCCGAGACGCTAAAAGAACTCGCTGAGGGCAAAGTTGCTATGATTTTTGAGGTTGTAAGGAAATCAACAAACCTCCATGGCCCTTTCGCCGGAAAGCTAAAGAGAGCGGCAAGGACCCTTAAAGAAATAGTAGAGTCCTTGGTCGGACGCACGGAGGCGGAGGAAACCCTCAAGATGAAGAGGGAAATAAAGAACCTCCGTCGCCATGTGGACGACCTAAAGGCGGAAACTCTGGCGTGAAAGCGAATGGTGGAGGAGATGAAGGAGATGCCTCCTCCCCCGCCCCCACGGCCGGCAGTAATTGAGGCGCCAGCTCAAAACTGGGAGGAGGCTATGGAGGGGGCAGTCGCTCGAATGCAAAGGACTCTCCAGGCGACGTTCACCGATATGCTGGACGCGCATCGGGAGAGCTTGGAGAGCCGACTGCCTCCAGCCGTTCCCGCCCCTGCCACTGCTCCCGACCCCGGACAACCACAGGTGGCGAAAAAGAAAGGGGCGCGCGCTGCTGCTCAGCCTGCGCCAAAGGTATTGACGCCTGTGACGTCCAGGGGTCCCCATGCAGCGGTGGCAGGGCCAAGCACTGCGCCTTTGGGGTTGGACTGGGCACCCCTCCCTGTTCCGGCTGCGGCTGTGCCTGGAAGTGACTGGGTTACAGTCGTCAGCCGGAAGAAGGCCAAGGCGGCGAAGGCGGCGACGTCCAAAGCCACAGCACCAACGACGGCGAAAAGGCCTGCAGCCAAGCCGCAGGCTAAAAAGCTTCCGGCTACTCCTCGCACTGCTGCTGTGGTGGTTACGCTGCAGCAGCATGCAGTAGATAAGGGAGTGGAGTACGGAGCAGTACTACTGAAGGCCCGACAGGAGATACCCCTCTCCGAAATGGGTATTATCGCTCCCCGGGTCAGAAAGACTGCCACCGGAGCCAGACTAATCGAAGTCTCTGGCTCCGACAGCGCAGACAGCGCACGTAAGGCCGAACAGTTAGCACGTAGGTTGCAAGAAACCTTAGGCGATGTCGCTACGGTTGCCAGGCCAGTCAAGAAATCCGACATCCGGATCGTCGATCTTGATGATTCGGTGTCGCGAGAAGAGGTGCTGGCTGCCGTGGCGGCTAAAGCCGGCTGCGAAAAGAGTCTGATGACGGCCGGCGAAATCAGGCGCAACACGAGAGGTCAAGGGGCTCTATATATGTCCCTTCCTGCGACGGCGGCAAAGGAGGTGGTTAAAGTGGGCAAACTACTGGTAGGCTGGAGCGTGGCTCGAGTAGTCTTGCTGGACGAGAGGCCCATGCGCTGTTACAAGTGCATGGGCTTGGGGCACACCCGCCCCATGTGCCCTTCTACGTCCGACAGAGGAGCAGACTGCCACCGATGTGGTGCACCGGGGCACAAGGCGGCTGCCTGCACGTCGGCCGCTTTGAAGTGCGCCGTGTGTGCCGAGGCGGGTAAACCGTCGGGACATCAGATGGGGGGCCGCAATTGTAAGCCCCCCACTGTAAAAGGAAGGGACGCCCGTGCGACGGTGGCAGTCCCCAGGCAGGAAGTTGCCAGGCCGGTTGAAGCCGTCAGGCAGGAGGAAGCTGAAACGGAACAGTAATGGACCGCACCCATATCAGCTTCCTCCAGACGAACCTCAACCACTCCGCCGCTGCACAAGATCTGTTTGTCCAGTCAGTGGCGGAGTGGGGTATCAGGCTTGCGGTTGTCGCGGAGCCCTATTACGTCCCCACTCAGACACAATGGGCTGGGGACCGGAGCGGCTCCGTTGCGATTGTGTGCGCCTCGGGTTCGTCCCTGACGGTTAGAGAGTCGGAGGCGGGGTTCGTGACAGCCGTCTGGGGAGAGTACGCCATTGTGGGGGTGTACTTCTCCCCTAACAGACCCCTGCGGGAGTTCGAGGTCTTTCTTGACTCCCTGCAGGGGGCGGTGAGGCGGCTATCGCCGCTTCCCGTGGTCGTTCTTGGTGACCGGAATGCCAAGTCCAGGACCTGGGGGGCGGCGGCCACGGACCCACGAGGTGTGGCCGTTGAGGAGTGGGCAGCCGAATTGGGGCTGTCCCTCCTCAACCAGGGGAACGTCCACACGTGCGTGCGGCAGAACGGGGGATCAATAGTGGATGTATCCTTCGCTACCCCGTCTGTCGCGCGCCGTGTCCGGGGGTGGCGTGTACTTGTGGAGGTGGAGACCCTTTCCGATCATCGGTACATAAGGTTTGAGGTCTCCGCCTCCCAAGACGGAATTGGTACCCGCCCCCGAAAGGGCGCGAAGTTCCCCTCTTGGGCGATGAGCCGCCTCGACCGCGAAATGGTGGAAGAGGCGGCCATCGTCCAGGCCTGGGCCATGCCACCTCCGACAGGGGAGGACGTCGACGCGTCCGCGGCCCGCCTCCGTGAAGCTCTCACGGAGGTTTGCGACGCGTCGATGCCGCGGAGCGTACACCGCCCAGACAAACGGGCGGGGCTCGGACCGCGGATTTGTGGGGCGGCGGCGGCGCTCGGCCGGTTGTTACCCAACATAGGGGGACCGGGTGCCGGGTGCCGCCGACTCTACATGGGGGTCGTGCGGGCGATGGCCGCCTATGGGGCACCGGTGTGGGCCGACGCCCTCGGTGCCGCCAACGTGCTTGCGCTTCGTGCTGCGCAGCGCACGGTGGCGCTGAGGGCAATCCGTGCATACCGCACGGTGTCCTCCACGGCGGCCTTCACGCTCGCCGGCTCCCTGCTCTGGGAGCTGGAGGCAGGAGTGCTCGCCGCCGTGTACGAATCACGGCGGCGAGGAAACGCAGTGGGGAGCCTCCGGCTCCCAGGGAAATTGAGGAGAAGAGACGGCGTCTGAGGGAGGACGCCGTCGAGAGATGGATCCAGGACTTGGCGGACGCGCGCTTCGGGACGTATACCGTCGACGCCGTCCGCCCGGTCCTGAAGGACTGGATTGGACGAGGATGGGGCTCCCTGACGTTCCGACTGGTGCAGGTACTCACCGGTCATGGGTGTTTTGGGTGGTACCTGCACCGGATCGCTCGCAGGGAGCCGACCGCCGCCTGTCACGAGTGCGGCGCCGACGAAGACACCTCGCAGCACACGCTGTCTGAGTGTGCTGCGTGGAAGGGACAGCGCCGCACTCTGAGGGCGGCGGTAGGAGATGAATTATCGCTGCCGAGCGTGGTCTCTGCCATGCTCGGCAGCGAACAGGCGTGGCGAGCGATGGCTTCCTTCTGCGAGGAAGTCATCTCGCAGAAGGAGGTGGCGGAGAGGGCCCGCGAGGCAGACCCTTTAAGTGGCCCTCTCCGCCAACGGACGACAGGCGGGAGGAGGCGGCGCTTTGCCCAACTCCTCCCGCCACCGTAGCCGGACCTGAGGGGATGCAGCCGGGGGGCTCATCTCCTCATTGCACAGGTCCGGCGGACGAGGGGAGGCAGCTGGTGTGTACCCAGTCTGCCTCTCTATAGGAAGGAGCACGGCGGCCATCTTTCGCCAGGCGGACCGTTGGGGCGGCTATACAAGGTAGATTAGCAAGTACGATCCCTTGCCGCCCCAACAAATACGGTCTGTCGGTACACCGTGGGGTTTTAGTCCGTGGGAGTCGGACATAACCCACTCTCTCCCCCGGGAGGGTGGGTATCCATAATGGATTTCCCCACGTAAAAAAAAAAAAAGGTTAGGTTAGGTTGGGGTCTCCAGTCTAACTTGAACCACTCCGCCGCTGCTCAGGACCTTCTCCTACAGGCGGTGGCGGAGTGGGACGTTGATGTGGCAGTAGTCGCGGAGCCGTACCGCGTCCCGGACCAGCCTCACTGGGCCGGGGACGTGGACGGTTCCGTGGCTATAGTGTCTGGAGGGGGACTGCCCCTCTCGGTCAAGGAGAGGGGCTCCGGGTTCGTGGCGGTCGCCTCGCGGAGTCTTGCGACCCTCGGGGTCTACTTCTCCCCGAACCGGCCCCTGGACGAGTTTGAGTCCTTTTTGGACGCGCTGGGGCCGGTCGTGAGGCGGCTTGAGCCGCTTCCCATCGTCGTGCTGGGCGACTTTAACGCCAAATCCAGGGCGTGGGGAGCGGTGGCGACGAGCCCGCGTGGCGAGGCTCTTGAGGAGTGGGCAGCTCAACATGGGTTGTCCCTCCTCAACAGGGGGAGTACGTACACGTGCGTGCGACAGGACGGGGGATCGATAGTGGACGTATCGTTCGCTTCCTCGTCGGTCGCGCGCCGTGTTCGGGGGTGGAGGGTGATAGAGGAGGTGGAGACCTTATCGGACCATCGTTACATCAGGTTCGAGGTCTCCACCTCCCAAGATGTGCCGGCAACCCGCCCCCGGACGGGTGCGAAGTTTCCCCACTGGACGATGAGCCGTCTCGATTCGGAACGAGCGAGAGAGGCGGCCATCGTCCAAGCCTGGGCCATGTCCCCCCCGGACAGAGATATCGACGCGTCTGCTGCCCGCCTCTGTGACGCCCTCGCGGAGGTATGCGACGCGTCGATGCCGCGGAGCGTACACCGTCCGAAGAGGAGGGCGGTGTACTGGTGGTCGCACGAGATTGCCGAGCTCCGTGCGGCCTGCTCCGCGGCCCGGCGGCTGTACGGGCGCTGTCGCCGGAGACGGTCCAACAGGGACCCGGAGGAACAGGCCCGGCTGTATGGTGACTACAGAACCTGCAGGAAAACACTGCAGGTCGCCATCAGCCGGGCGAAAGACCAGGCATGGGAGGAGATGGTCCGTGAGCTGGAGAGGGATCCGTGGGGGCGCCCGTACAAGGTGGCGCGGAAGAAGTTCCGCGGCCAGGCGCCCCCGACAACGGAGACTCTCCAGCCGGAAGTAGTTGAGAGGGTCGTGGGGGCATTGTTCCCCGACCCTCCGGAGCTCGTCCTTCCTCCCATGCCTCCTCCCCATTGCACAGGTCCGGCAGACGAGAAGGAGACGGCCGGTGTGTACCCAGCTGTCTTCTTACAAGACGAGGTCCGGCGGCGACACATCTGCCGCTGGGCCACACCGCTGTGGCGGCACGATGAAGTCTATAGAGATCTCGTGCCGCCCCAACAATAGCGGAAGACGTACACCGTGGGGTTTTAGTCCGTGCGACTCGGACATAACCCACTCTCTCCCCAGGGAGGGTGGGTATCCGTTAGGGATTGCCCCACGTAAAAAAAAAAAAAAAAAAAGGTTAGGTTGGGGTGGGGTGCGAATGTCAGGAACCTCCTCGTGGTGCACCCCGGGCAACGGCGACCGCTTCTCGGTCGACGGCTGATACCTAACACGACTCTGGCTTGCTCAATGGACTCCGATTCCTCTAGGTCTGACTAATTTGGCTTTGTTTAACGGACTCTGTCTCTGCCTTACCTGACGACCTCCGCTATTCTTCTGGACACTGATCTCTGCCTTTCATGTCGACCCTTGCTTGTTTTTGGACACTGATCTCTTCCTAATATGTTGACTTACGCTTTGCCTATGGACTCCGATACTTGTAGCAATGATGGACAGCACAAAATTACAAAAGGAACTACCCCAGGAGGGTACCGGCTCTGCCGGAGAATCCCTCCCCGGGCCTTCGGGTCCGGGCTGCCCCGTGTTCTCTGGGGGGGGGGGGGCAGAATTTTGCGCGACAGGAAAACTACAACGACTTTGGCATGCACACGGACTACCGATGATGCACAAACGACGACTTTTGCTGTACCAAGACGGACAACTGACAGGCAACCTATTGTTAGGATTGAGAGGGATGTCTCATTGGACCGCCTCTCGATGTGCAGCCGCGGGAGCTTGGCTACAGTGTCGAGTGCCGGGAGACGGTCTGACACCGAGATGGAAGGAGAACCCGATGGACACGTGTCTCCTAACAGGGATAGAAGTCGGGAGAAGGATGCTCCAGCGGTAGCAGGGCACTCGGCAGTCAGCGATGCCGATGCCTTGTACGACCGTATGTT